>JAYESA010000017.1:81158363-81495863 GCA_036927795.1 Iris macrosiphon | reverse complement strand
CGTGATACCACGAATCCAATGACGCAAGTTTCGTCACATTCCGACGAGCATACACAAAATGGTACAATATTTTACAAAAGTCACAATATGAGTACTTTTTACGGATACGGGTTGATTTCGATGCGTACACACGTCCAAATTAGTTTCGGCGAAAGCCCACAAGTCAGGACATACTATACGCGCCTTTCTGTGTAATTGGTACACGACGGAGCGGTCCCGTTTGGTGGGGGGCGCTCCGTATCGTAATTTCTAAAGTTTTTAAAACCAGTTTTTCATGATTTTTAACCTAATTTATCTCTCCATTTAATACAAAATAAAATAATCTAATTAATAGGGAATGATCTCGGTTATATGGACTTTATATAGTAAAAAGTAGATTTAAATATGGAGGTCTATGGTGGGAGATAACAGCCTCTAAACATAGTTGGTCGAAACAGTTTACTGCAGTTTTTAAAAGATGTGGTTTTTCTTCAACTTGGCCTCAATTTCTACCTAGTTTTTAACGTTGTTCGATAGAAACTAATTAACAGGGTTGAGAGAGGGATAGGTTATGATCATATCGGTGAAGACGGTTCAGAAATTGGTCGAAAGACGAGGCAGAAAACTGCGCTTGAAGTAGGGCACGTCGCTGCTCGAATCTGCCGTGGATTGCTGTGCGGTTGTGCGGACGCGGGCGGCGGCGCTGGGTTCCGGGAGGTGCTCTGGTGGCTGCGCGGTGGGTTGCGGTGGTTGGAGGTCCGCGTCGGATTAGAGGGGGATAGGTTTAGGGTTAGGGTTTGCAATATGGATATATATAGACGGAGAGGTAGGAATATGGTCGGGGTCGCTCGCGGCTTGGGGGTTACTGTGGGGTTGGGGTGTAAAATGTTGCTGGGTTAACAATCGGGTTAGGATTTTAGAAGTTAGTCTTAGACTTAGGGATTTAGTAAAAACGGAATTGGTTTTTTGTTTTTTTTTTTCTTCTTGTCACCCCCACATTTCATATTAGGGGTATTTTCGTCTTTTCATAATTAATGTATAAATGATTGCATGATAATTAATTATATTTAAATTGCTGTAATTTTATTTGATTGTTGCACTTTACCGTTGCTTCGATATTTAAAGTACTATACTAGCCATTGTCTTCCAACAGATTTCACACACTTGTCCTAGACGTGCCAGACTGTTATTTTGAGCCTTGTGTGACTCATAACTATGTCTTGTTGTGCTTTATTTTAGTCTCACAACATTCGTCACAAACAACTATTTTTAATTCTATATAAATCGAACTTTGTATCCTTGTGTGTTCCAATCGAAATTAGAGACACAATCTCGACCCATTCTGAGCAACCCAAATTAGGGTAATATTTTATTCTGAGTCTTCTTCATTCATGACACTTGTGTCCCACTTAATTTTAGCCCCTTGTACTTCTAATTAATTTTAGAATACCTATTTTATTTATTTTAATTAAATAAAACCAAAACCTCATTTTGTGTAATTTTCTGAGTGTTGGGCACTTTTATGCAAAAGTGCATTAAGGTATCCACCCCGTTGGACACAACACGTGAATAAACCCATTTCTCCTTCATGTATATTTTTTCTAATTTTTGGGAGTGTGCACTGCAATATCAATCTCCTTGAACCATGACCTTCAAAACCCTGAACCAATGCATCCTAGCCTTCCATTTTTAAATCCATTTAAATCCTAGCCATTGAAATATCCATGGCAAGGCCCAATCCCAAGAGGGTTTTGACCAAGCCCTAATTCTAGGTCAACCCAAAGTCTACTACCTATATATATATATATATATATATATAGTATTTCTTTTCCTTTTCTCTTTTTCTTTTTTAACCTAAACTAAGCCATCAGCCGATTGTTCTTGTTCCCATCTCTTCCCCGACTCACATCTCCGACCTACTGTTCTTCGACTTCACCCGTCGGACGACCCCGAGAAACTCGCCTCACCATTCTCCTCCGTCGAGCACTTCCCGCCTCCACATGATCAAGCCACGGCCATCCCGCTGCCCTCAACCGCGGCCATCCCGCTGTCCCTGACTCGCACAACTTCACCGCCTCGTCGCCCGCCGCTACCTCCGCTAAACCAACCGGAGACCGTGAACTTGCTGTAAAGACCCGCCCGACTTTGACTTCAACCGTACCTCGTCGATGACCGATCTCCCGACCACAGCACCTGAACGCCGGAGCATGACCCACCTGAACTCGCCTTAACGAACTGAACCGCTGCCTGAAGCCGTAGACGCTGCCAACCCGCTCAACTGAATCGAGCACTCCGCGACGACCTCGACACGCACGTCTTATCCCACGTACCCAGGTTCGAGTCCCCTCTTGCGTACATGTACACGCATGCGCATACACGTATTTTATGATTGTGTGCATACGTATATTAATCTATGATAGTATACGCGTATTGTTGGTATATGGATATATATAATTAGTGTGTAAGTGTTAGTATACGTATTAGTATATGTATAATATATAATTGGTATATATGTATATATATATATAGTATATTTCTCTATTAGTATATATACATATGTATATGTATTGTATAAGTATTCCCTAGTATATGTTTAATATATATATATATAGTATAAACTCTATTAAGTGTATATACATATATCTATTATATATGTAATTAATGAATATTAATGTATATGTTAGTTAATAATATGTATAATATGTCTATGTACTAGAAGACCCGAGTGTAACCACGAATACCCCGTAGTTACATTGACCTGTGACCATGTAACATGTTAGCAGACTGCCACATGTACACCGACGTACTGGCAAGACCCGTATTATTGACTGTCTGTTATGCACAACAACTACAGACGTGACATCCCCTAGCGTAGTCTCTGAGATCATTGTGTTTTGATTGTGTGTGTTAGTATAATATCTGATGCAATATTGTATTATATGATATGTCTATAGGACTGTTGGATCATTCAGACGATACTTTGGAAATAAGACATTGGTATTGCCAGCTAAGGACCACAGGCGAGTACATTCTCTGACAGTTTTTATTATATTGATTATCTCTATAAATCTAGTTGTATAGCGTACATGATTCTGACACTATGTATACACGAGTTGGCATCATCGAGACCAGTCATGAGGAGTCGTGATTGGAATCCATCGTGCTAGCTGGGAAAACGGTAAAATATTAGTAGCTTATGTGATCATACCCAACTCTACTTGCATCATAGCTCACCCACACCTCACGTCGGTGCAGCCTGACCATTACATGCCTCATAGCCTGTTATGTATGATTAGCCTGACTATTGCTCTCATCATAGCTATCCGGATGGTTAGCCTGACCTTACATGAAGCATAGCTAGTCATACATAGCAAGCCTGATCAGTCCCAAGCTGATCACATGATATGCTAATATTTCACACACTTAGTTAGATGTTCTTGACATGTATCTCTAGTATATTGATCTAGCATCTCTGCATGTTCTAGTTATTGTTCTAGTACTCATTTATACTCTAGTTCATTGTTCTAGCATGCACTGTATTTCTATTCATTGCTAGATGTACATTGATGATGATATGCTCCAGTATTCCTTTATTCCAGTACTTCTTTATTCTAGTATTTCTTAATGCCAGTATTCATATTTATCTTGTATTTCTTTACACTATGTTATAGATTTTGTCAATATATGTGGAACTGTTGTTAGTGCTTGTACTTCGTTCCAATCCTGACTGGATATTTTTTCCAGAGGATCTAGAGGATTTCTGTACCACACACTATGGACCTGGTATAGATGCAGACTACACACCAGAGATTTTAAAGAAGACTATTCCTTTAGAAGGAACATTACCTGCAGTTATCTAGATATTATTTATCTTATACACTGAGACTTATTGAGGTTTATTTTAGTTTATGTTTAGACTTATTCTTAGCTTATGTTGAGACTTGTGGAGACTTTATGTTGGACAACTAGACTGTGGTTTATCTATATTTTGAGACATGGTGTTGTCTATGCCATTCTTCTTATCTTTTATCGTGCCTTATACTCTTATAGTTGTTGTGATTGAGTTTACATTATGAGATATTGTAAGATGTATATTGTCCTCCTTATGGAGATTGATATCATTGACAGGTTGTGAGTTATATTAGTATTTATTGTGACCTAGACAGCGTTCTACCGCCGATGCTGCAGTGTAGGCTGGACGTACCCACGACTCATGTCCAAATTTTGGGTGCGGGTCGTGACACTTCTTTTATTTTATTTTCTATTATTACTATTTATTTATATATGTGTTTATGGTATAAAAATTCCAGAAAATTTTATTAGTACATTCTAAAATTCTATCATCCTTCTACAAGACTTTCTAAATAAAATAAAGTAAAATATAATAATAGCTTTGTTCCAAAAATTCTAGATGAGTAGTTACCTAGGTAATTAATTCAATTAAATTTTATCTTCTAATTAACTAAGAAATAATGCAATTAAATTCAACGATTAATTAAATAATTAATATATTTAAAATTAGGGGATTTTATATTCTACCTAACTTATAAAAATTTTGTCCTCAAAATTAAAACTAAACCACGATAGAAAAATCAAGGATGGTATATGGTGAAAATGAACAAAGTAATCCATACCTTGATCTACGAATAGGTGCGAAAAATGTTTGCGCATGTCATCCTCGCGCTCCTAAGTAGATTCTTCTGGCGCGTAATGATTCCATGCCACGCGGACCAAGGGAATAGATTGATTCCTCAACACTTTCTCTCGACGATCAAAGATCCCTACTGGTTGCTCTTGGTATGACAAGCTCGGCCCAATGGTGATCTCCGAGTAGTTGAGAACATGACTGCTATCTGCCACATATCGCTAAGTTGCGATACGAAGAATACATCATGTACTCCCTCGAGTGAAGGTGGTAGTGCCAGTCGAACGCCACTTCTTCCACTCGCTCTAGCACGTCAAATGGTCCAACATACTTTGGGCTCAACTTGCCATGCCCTCCGAATCAAATAGTGCCTTTAGTAGGTAATATCCTCAAGAAGACATGATCGCCCTCTTTAAACTCCAAGGGATGACGATGAAGGTCTGCCCACTGCTTCTGCCTATCTTGCGCTGCTAGCAAGTGCCCTTGTATCTTCTTCACTGTCTCTACGGTGTTGATTACCAACTCTGGTCCAAGAATATAACATTCTACCATGTCACTCCAACACACGGAAGACCTACACTTTCTTCCATACAATGCTTCAAACGGAGCCATCTGGTTGCTCGCTTGATAGCTATTGTTGTAAGAAAACTCCATAAGATGTAGGTGGTCCTCCCATGATCCTTCAAAGTCTAACATACAAGCCCTCAACATATCCTCTAGTGTCTGAATAGTACGTTCAGACTGCCCATCTGTCTGCGGGTGATAAGATGTACTGAACTTCAGACGTGTCCCAAGACTTTCGTGTATGCTTCTCCAAAAGTAAGATATAAAACACGAATCTCTGTCGGACACAATGCTGACTGGAATGCCATGCAACCTCACGATCTGCCTCATGTATAAGTCAGCCAAAGCTTATGTAGACTGGCCAACTCTAAAAGACAAGAAATATACGGACTTGGTGAGTCGATCCACTATTACCCATACAATATCTCTCCTACTTGGACTCTTTGGAAAACCTGTGACAAAGTCCATAGTGATGTGATCCTACTTCCACTCAGAAATCGAAAGTGGTTACAGTAGTCCTGCTGTTCTCTGATGCTCCGCCTTCACTTGCTGACATACTAGACATTTGGCTACAAAGCGAGCTACCTCTCTTTTTATCCCATGCCACCAAAAGTGCTATCGTAAGTCACGGTACATCTTGGTGCCTCCAGGATGAATAGAATATATCGAACTATGAGCTTCTGCCATCAGTTCCTGTCGAATCTCTCCATTGGGAACATATAGACGATCACCATATCGTAATGTCCCGTCACCATGGATGCGCAATTCCGCCTGCTCTCCGGCCTCTGTCCTTTCTTTCAGTCTCCTGAATCTGGCGTCCGTAGGCAAAGCTGCCTTGATCCTCTCTACTAGTGATGATTGCACTTGCAAGTTGGCTAATGTCCCATCTGCCTCGGGTAATACCACTTCTATGCCAAGTTCTTGCAAGTCCTCCAATAACTCCCTTTGTGTTGTCAAAAAGTAAGCTACTGGCTTCCGGCTTAACGCGTCTGCTACTACGTTAGCCTTACCTGGATGATAATGTAGCTCTATCTCAAAGTCCTTCATCAACTCAAGCCACCAATGTTGCCTCATATTTAGCTCCTTCTGCGTGAAGACATACTTGAGGCTTTTGTTCTGTATAGATCTCCACTCGTTCCCCATATAGGTAATGTCTCCATAGCTTCAGAACAAAAACAACGGCTGCAAGCTCTAAGTCATGAGTTGGATAATTCTTCTCATGTACTCACAATTGTCTAGATGCATATGCAATCACCTTACCATGCTGCATCAACAGGCATCCTAAGCCTTTTTTTGATGCGTCACTATAAATCACATAACCTCTTGATCTTGATGGTATAGTCAATACTGGCGCTGTAGTCAGTATCTTCTTTAACTCCTCGAAAGTGGCTTGACACTCGTCGGTCCATACGAACTCTTGATCCTTGCATGTCAACCGAGTCATAGGCGTTGTTATCCTTGAGAAATTTTTTATGAACCGTCGGTAATATCCTGCAAGTCCAAGGAAACTCCTCACCTCCGATGCTGATTTAGGAACGGGCCATGTCTCGACTGCTGAGATTTTCTCTGGATCAACAGAAATACTATCTCCCATACCGACATGCCCAAGAAACGAGACTCTGTCCAAAAAAACTCATATTTACTGAGCTTCGAATATAACTACTCTCCTCTCAAGGTCTCTAGGACGATCCGCAGGTACTTTTTATGCTCCTCGTGGCTCTTCGAATAGACAAGTATGTCATCTATGAAGATAACCACGAACTGGTCCAAAAATTGATGGAATACTCGATTCATTAAGTCCATAAAGATAGCTGGAGCATTGGTCAATCCAAATGGCATGACCAGAAACTCGTAGTGTCTATATCTTGTCCTGAATGCGGTCTTCAGGATGTCCTGCTTTCGTACCTTCACCTGGTGATATTCCGATCTTAAGTCTATCTTTGAGAACACCTTGGCTCCACTAAGCTGATCAAATAAGTCATCATTGCATGGCAATGGGTATTTATTCTTCACGGTCACTGCATTTAAGGCTCTGTAGTCGATGCACATACCCACTGACCCATCCTTCTTTGGTACAAACAACACTGGCGCTCCCCAGGGTGATGCACTTGGCCGGATAAAACCTTTCTCCTCTAATTCTTTCAATTGTGCCTTCAGCTCATCCGTCTCTTTCTTCGCCAATCTATAAACATGCGATGCTATGGGTGCTGCTCTCGATGTCAATTCAATCGCGAATTCTACGTCTCTGTCCAGAGGTAGTCCTGGCAATTCCTCTGGAAAGATGTCTTGGAACTCTAAAATGATGGGTGATAAATAACGCCGTCCATAGCAAGCTGAACACCATCAAGGGCTTCTATGGATCCCTGTACAAACTCAAGTTCCGGCTGGCCTGGTACCTTAAAAAGAATGCTTCCTCCAAAATAGTCGAAGAAAGCCTGGTACTTGCTTAGCCAGTCCATCCCAAGCACAATATCAAAATTTGGCATATGAAGGACTAAGAGTCGAGCATTCATCTCTCTGCCACGAATCACTACAGGACACGATTTACAAATCCGACTCACAGGTATAACTCCTCCTCCAGTGATAATTCTAACACAACTAGGTAAAGGTGTAGTGGCAATATTGTGCTTGGCAATAAAATTAGAAGATATGAACGAGTGGGTGGCTCCCGTATCAAATAATATCACAGCAGGAAAGGTAAAAGCGAGATTAATACCTGCTATAGCATCATTCTCCTTATCCATGTCATCCATTTCTAGTGCAAAATCTTGTCCATTCCTTTGTGGTAGTCCATGTCCGGCCCTCGTGAACTAATCCTCCTGAGTAGGTAGCGGTGGTACTCGCCGAAATCCTCCGGCTGCTGGGGGTCGAGGTGCTCCTGGTCTTGTCATCTGTTGAACTGGCTTCGGTGCTGAAAGTGCTAGCCTCTATATTGGCGGTAGAAGCGTCAATGTCTGCTGCATTGGACAGTCTCTCGCCATATCTGTCCAGAACCACACCTCATACATTGTCCCAAGCGAGTCTGACAGTCTCTCGAAATGTGCCCTCGTTTCCCACAATAATTACAGTGGGGCTTCTCCAAATTCTGGTACGGTCCTGCTCTGTGCTGATACTACTATTGTTGTGCCAAAGGACTTCTTATGGGTCCTTCTTGCTCTGTCCTTGCTGATCCTTGCTGTGTCTTCAGTTGACCTCCTTTTTCCTTGCTGATGGTCTTTTATAACCTAGTTTCTGTCAATAATTCGGCATAAGAGATCCGGGACTGTGAGCTGGTGTAGTGTTGGAGCTCCTGAGTCAGTCCACAGTAAAATCTTTTGTCCAAGTCATTCGGTATCAGGGCAGCACCATATTTACTGAGGCGACTAAACTCTGCATCATATTCGTTAACTGTCTTATTCTTCTGCTCCAGGTGGAGGAACTGATCGTACAATGCATCCCTTATAGTGTCCGGGAAGTACTTCCTCTCAAATCACTCCAAGAATTATTCCCAAGTCTGACGCGTACCCAACTGGCACTCCATTGATTTCCACCAGTGATGAGCGTTACCATCTAGCTCCTTGCGTCTGTCATCCATAGATCTGTAGGCAGCTGTGATGCTTCTAATAACTTTTGGGTGTGGGTAATCCAGTTTGTGGTCTCCTTTGGGCTCTCAGTGCCTTTATAGGGTTTTGGACCCATCTGTACGAAGTCCTTGACTGAACCAACTCGAGCTCGCGGTAATAGAACTAGTGCCTGAGCTGGTACAGTTGTCTGTGGAGCCATTCTCTCATGTGCTCCCAGAAATTCTCGACTCTGCTCTGCCGATTGCTGCCTTTGTTCTACAGCTAGTGCGGACATCTATTGTCTCTGTTCCTGCATCATCATTTGGAAGAATTAGAACAGCTGTGTCTGGCCATCCTGTGGTATTGATAAAGCCGAAAAGGTCCCATTAGGCGATGCGGAAAGATCAGATGAAACTAGATTATGAGTCTGTCTATCCGGCCCTGGAAGTCTAGGAGTCATTGAGGCCTCTCCTCGAGTTTGGCCGTTGACTCCTGCAGGTGTGTCGCCTCAGGTGGGAGTACATCCACTACGCAAATCTATCTCTCTGCAAGAGGTGGACGAAACGATTAGAAGGAGTACAGGAATCAAACAAGATACAAGCATTTAAATAGGAAAGTTGAAAGGGATGATGAGTTTTAGTGAAGCGTGGATGAGATCTTATACTCTATTCCTATACGCAGGCTTGTTCGGTACAGTAATGTAACCGAGACAATATATTCGTAGACCTGCATGGGACACCACAAAAATATGTCACACCCCAGTCCCAAAATACGTAGGACTAGGAATACGCGATACGCCAGTCGTATGTATATAAAAACTCCTATGTGTTGGAAGATCGTAACACATACGTACGCTGTACATGTATATCAAATCCACAAGTGGTAATATACTGTCAACATAAATCACACGCAATCTATATCTCATCCACAACATAAATAATGAAATAGAAATAAATAACTGAATCTTAAATATGAAGTGTCAAGAATGATAGTCGGGTGGAAACAAATCCACTGCCAATCGACTATACTAAAACTAAATGAGAGAAGAGATCAAACTCTAATATAAGATAAATGTCAATAAAAAAATAGCAACTAGAATATCCATCCGCTGCGAAGAATCAAAGGTACTATGAAGGTAGACCTCCTCAGTCTGGTATGAAGCATCAGGTCCGGGTTCGTACTCTTATGGATAATCCTGCACGTCTATACCTGGAAAGGGACCAGGTCCTCAGAGGGACGTAACAAGATACATAGAAGTATGCCAATAAAGTACTGAAAATAAACATCCAAGGGTCGCCTAACCGTCTATGTGAATGAACGTTGAGAATAACTTTCCAACAAGTGGGCTATCTGGCCAAAATAGGATTGGCATAATTCTCTCAAAAATTCAGGGGCCTACAAAGCATGACGTCTTTTGAACCTCAGAGGCCGCCTGATAATAATAATATATAGTAGTCATCATGACCGCGCATCTCCGGTGGAGCATATGGGTTACACAAGAAAAGTGCAAAGGAGCCCAAACGCCTTACTTGTTGTTCTCCCTACCCCATGCTCTAAGCATGTCACATCCATGACACGATGATACCTCTAATAACTGCCAAGGCTTCTAATAATGCAATTTGTATCAACAGTTATCCCTATCCGTCACACGTCCCATACGTACCAGTGGCCAACCGAGTACGCAAGTTCGTGTCCTATATGAGACTCACACTCGTGTAATAACATTGTCATGGCCAATAAAACATAAAAATGCCTCATGATAATGGGGTGGTCTCATAAACTAGGTCAACATGTATATACATAATAAAAAAATAATACGACGCCACCGTCGTTGCACCCAAGCTATTCTTGGACGCGCAATTTATATAGCAGTTAAAATATATGAACTAAATGACATAAATAAAATATATGCATCATATAGAATATAGATCACAGTAAAATGGCAAGGTATACTTGCCTGGCAAGCAATCTGCGTAGTGCAAGCGTCCATACGTCAAGTACACAAGATAAGAAACTATGGCCTCCGAATAAACGTCTCTGGATGTTGAAATAAATATCACCAACATTTCTAGAATCAGCGAGATAGCTAGAAAATACTACCATTTCGTCCAATTTGGACACATGAGCAAAACGGTAATTTTGGGTCAAAACAGGGTCCACATGTGGCCCACTTTGCACCAAAACGTGTGCCAGGGATAAAGGTCTCTAAATAGGACAAATTATAGGTGAAAAAAATTTTAAACGTCAATACAAACTCAATGGTACGTCCAATTTTGGATTCTGGTAAGCCGAACACAAATTCGCCCTTAAAGTCAACCGTGGGGCCCGCAAATAGGCGACTTGGTCAACTATCTCGGAATCGCGTAAAACTTGGGTCACAGGACCAGCGTGATAGCACGAATCCAATTGCGCAAGTTTTTTCGCATTCCGACGAGCATACACAAAATGGTGTAGTATTTTACAAAAGCCGCGATACGGGAACTTTTTACGGATACGGGTTGATTCCGACGCGTACACACGTCCAAATCAGTTTTCGTGAAAGTCCACACGTCAGGACATACCATACGCACCTTTCGGTGCAATTGGTGCGTGACAGGATGGTCCCGTTTGGCGGAGCGCGCTCCGTATCACAATTTCTAAAGTTTTTAATACCAGTTTTTCATAATTTTTAACCCAATTTATCTCTGCATTTAACACAAAATAAAATAATCTAATTAACAGGGAATGATCTCGGTTATATGGAATTTACATAGCAAAAAGTAGATTTAAATATGGAGGTCTATGGTGGGAGATAACAGCCTCTAAACATAGGTGGTCGAAACAGTTTACTACAGTTTTTAAAAGATGTAGTTTTTTTTCAACTTGGCCTCGATTTTTATCTAGTGTTGAACGTTGTTCGATGGAAACTAATTAACAGGGTTGAGAAGGGGATAGGTTGTGATCATACCGGTGAAGATGGTTCAGAAATCGGTTGAGAGAAGAGGCGGGAAACTGCGCTTGAAGTAGGGCATGTCGCTGCTCGAATCTGCCGCGGATTGCTGCGCGGTTGTGCGGACGAGGGTGGCGGCGCTGGGTTCCGGGCGGTGCTCCTGTGGCTGAACGATGGGTTGCGGTGGTCGGATGTCGGTGTCGGATTTGAGGGGGATATGTTTAGGGTTAGGGTTTGCAATATGGATATATATATATGGGCGGAGAGTTAGGAATAAGGTCGGGGTCGCTCGCGGCTTGGGGGTTACTATGGGGTTGGGGTGTGAAATGTTGCTGGGTTAGCAATCGGGTTAGGATTTTAGATGTTAGTCTTAGACTTAGGGTTTTAGTAAAAAGGGAATTGTTTATTTTTTTTTTTTCTTCTTTTCTTTTTCTTTTTCTTTTATTTTATTTTCTATTATTACTATTTATTTATATATGTATTTATGGTATAAAAATTCAAGAAAATTTTATTAGTACATTCTAAAAATTCTATCATCCTTCTACAAGACTTTCTAAATAAAAAAAAATATAATAATAGTTTTGTTCCATAAATTCTAGATGAGTAGTTACCTAGGCAATTAATTCAATTAAATTTTATCTTCTAATTAACTAAGAAATAATGCAATTAAATTCAACGATTAATTAAATAATTAATATATTTGAAATTAGGGGGTTTTATAATTAGATGTCATAGATCTATGTATCTATTTATGTATATATGTTTGTAGCTATTATTCTACATATGTAAGAGCTATTTAATATTGTAGTGTTTGTATATATATTGTAGTATATATATAGTGTATATGTTATGTGTAAATATATTTATATGATGCTATATATATATATATATATATATTACTATATATATTACTATATATATGTATGTTATTGTTATATGTATTTATTATGTACATATATCTTATATAGTTGTAATTATGTATATATATGATACTATATTGTTATATGTATTATTGTGTACATATATATATATATATATATATATATATATATATATATATATATATATATATATATATATATATATATATAAGAGTTATGAGAGGCGACAACAGTTTTAGTGACAGCCTCAGTGTCACAAACTGCAGCAGCAGCAGCAGGGAAATAGCGACAGCAACCGCAGCAGCAATAGCAACAGCAGTAGCGACGGCCGCAGCAGCAACGACGGCAGCAGCAGCTCACCAATGGCGACGGCAGCAGAAAACTGTCGCTATAGCAGCAGTATCAGCAACCTATCAGAAGTTTTAGCGACGACAGCCAGGGGTTTTTAGTGACACATATGCGGTTATATTAGTTATTATGTATTTAATATAATAGTTATATATATATGTGTATATATATGATATTAATATATACGTATATACGTTCCTAATTGCTAATTGTCTTTTAATATACTATATGTATAATATTTAGTTGTTAGCATATAATATTTATGGGTAGTTAGTATAAGTAAGGTTTTGGGATATTACCTTGAGATACCAAGGTAAGTATCAAGGTATTGGGGGATACCCAAGGTATTGGGTTTGGGTATCAAGATTATGGTTTAGTGTTACGATACCAAGTTTGTTCAAAACCAAGGTATCTATTTAATATTTGTAATTAGGATGGTATATATATTAATATTTATTTGATATGTATATGTGATGCTTTACCTATTGTTTTTCGTATCCTGAGATACGGTATCCTAGTATCCTAAGATATAGCTTTCATGACCTAGATTCTAGAATTTGAACCCAATATCCTTGAGATAGACTCTTGCAACCTAGAAATAGGTAGTTTGACATAATTGACCATAGTTTGACCATAGTTGACCATAGTTTGACTTAGAGTTGACTTAGTTTGACTTTTGACTTAGAATTGACTTGTTGACCTAGAAGTTGGCTAGTTTAACTTATTTTCTTTTCGAAACCTTTTATTGATGTTATATTCCATATCTAGGTCTTCGAGGCACCATATCAGACATCTGTGAGACTATTTATTGGACTTCAAGCGAGTACATTCTCTGATAGTTTCTCATTTATGATATCCTCTATGTTCATTGTAACTAGTGTAGATATCCATATTTCTTGACACGATGGTTACATGGATTGGTATATCCGGATCTTGTCATGAAATATTATTCCTTGTATATGGTGTATCTTATGCAAGTCTTGTTTTATTGATTTTTTTGTGCATGTACAGACACTGATTCTCGGGGAGATTTGCTACATTCCTAGAGAATCCCGTGCCATAGCATACCATGGTTGGATCTATTATACCAGTCGGGGGTGGGGAGTATTTAGTGTAGATATATGATCATACCCTCCTTTTGCATGTCTTATTCTTTGTGAGTGTTGATCATACACCACACGTATGATCAACCAGGCCATTATACTCTTGTATAAGTTTCCAAGCCGATCATATGTTAAGCTAGTACTCACACACTTAGTCATTAGTATTCTTGTTCATTATCATATTGTTCATTCTTGTATTTATTTTTAGTATTTTCTTATTGTATATCTCCTGTATCTATTTTTGCATCTTGAATATTCACATCTATTTACTATTATATAATTTTTATCATTGATTAGAACTGCTGTTAGAGATGTACTCTGCTCCTTTCCTGACTGGATATATTTTTCCCAGATGACACTGAGGAGTGGTACCCTATACATTATGGACCTCAGGATATTGTGGGTTTAGAGTCAGAGACCCTGGCTCAGGAGAAACTTATCCCAACTGAGACAGATGACCCGGGATTAGTAGCTTCTTAGTATTCTTGTACTGGATTTGTCTCCAGCTTATTTTGTTAGTATTCTTTCAGACTCATTGATGTATTATTTTAGACTCATGAGTTGTATGTGACTATTTTATTTTTTATCATAATTGTGCTCATTCTATCTTAGATCTGTGATTGAGTATATTGATATTGTTTGTGGCTCATTATATTGCTAGATAAATTACCCAGACAACGTTCTACTGTCGATTCTGCAGCGTAAGCTGGACGTTGTTTCCGACTTGCACCCTACATCGAGTGCGGGTCATGACACATTTTTAGTGGTGGCTCATGCAGGTCAGGCTTCGTAAGTTGTACGATGTCGTGGTAGTACGATGACTTAGTTGTACTACTGCAAGCCTGTGTTTGGATATAGGATATAGGCTATAGGCTGAGAATACTCAATCACATTTAGGAAAAATTCTTTTGATTCATTCAACTATTCTTCCTTGATATTGATACTTGATCTTTAAACTATCCTTTCCTTGAGTGTCTTACATCATGTGCCATATTGATTCTTTCTTTTGCTTTATCTCAGGATGCCGCCTAAGACTAGATCGCAGCAGGGGAGAGCAGCTTCTGAGAGGTCTGTGACATCCCGAGGACCTACACCAGTCACTTCTTCGGTGATTGGAGTGTCAGCTGCTTTCAGAGGTCCACCACCTACTCAGAGGACTTTACCAGCTATATCTGAGGGGCTTCCACCTCCACCTTATGTGCCAGCAGAGGCAACACAAATGTTTATACTGTTTCGTGAGATGCTCGAGGCACAGAGGGCTCAGTCAGAGGCACATCAGAGGAAGACCGACATTTTACGGCAGAGTATCGAGAGTGCTCATCAGCTTGCTCATGCCGTAGTAGAGAGAGAAGTTCCGGTCCAGCAGCAGGTTGCTCCTCAGGTTGCTCAGCTTCGGCCAGGCAATATTTAGGACTTCAATAAGCTGGAGCCTAGGGTCTTCAAGGGGACGGAGGGCATCGTCTATGCTGATGATTGGCTCGAGAATATTGAGCGTCTTATGAGGGTATCCCATCTTTTTAAGGATCTGAAGGTTGAGGCGGTAGGACTTCAATTGTTCGATGTCGCCCGTACTTGGTTCAGGAATGAGCCAATTTTTATTGATGCAAGACAGTCTTGGGAGGTATTCAAGGATCTCTTCAAGAAGAAGTTCTTCGCTCGGGCAGACAGGCTAGACTTGGGAAGGCAGTTTGAGAGCCTCATTCAGGGGAGCATGTTTGTGGAGAAGTACACTGCAGAGTTCGGCAGGATAAGCTGATTTGCAGAGTATTTGGTGAGAGAGTCGGAGGTTCGGGCTATTCGTTTCTGTGAGGGTCTAAACTGGGAAGTGAAGATCCTTATTCCGTCTTATTATGGTACATACTCGAAGATAATTGCGGAGGCACGTAAGGTTGAGCGAGAGTTGGGTTTGAAGCCCAAGAGAGACCGTAATTCTTTTCTGGGGCAAACAGCAGTGCGTATCTTCCAAACATCCTTATTTCTAGTCCAGGCCTTTCCAGCAGCCTCAGCAGCACCAGACTCCAGCTAGGGCGCCATTTTACTAGGCACCACAGCAGCAGAGACAGTTACAGCAATCTTTCTGTCACTTCTGCAAGAAGTCCGGCCACATCTGGGAAGCTTGCAGGAAGAGGTTGGGAGTTTGTTTGTATATTGGTACTGAAGGGCATCAGCTAAGGGAGTGTCCTTCCAATTCTCGTCGTGCAGTTCAGAGAGCAGCTTCATCTCCGAGGGCACAGACGAGACCACCTGCAGTATAGCCGAGGGGACAGCTTCCGACACAGCAGCAGCATTATGTCCAGCATCAGCAGTAGAGACGTGCATGTCAGGGACGAGCGTTTGCTATGACCGTCGAGGAGGATGAGCCCACCGAAGATGTTATCGCAGGTTCTATTCATCTTGATTCCATTCCAGCTTTAGCTTTGTTTGATAGTGTCGCTTCCTATAGTTTCGTATCTATTTTTTTGCTCTGAAGCATGGTTTGGTAGCTGAGTCTTTGCTTAGGACTTGCAAGATCATGACCGGGGGAGGCATTATCCTGGTTAATAATATTTGCAAGGATCGGAGAGTTACTCTAGGAGGTCGGGAGTTGAGTGTGTGTCTACTTGTAATGCCACTTTTAAGTTACGATATTATACTCGAGATGGACTGGTTGAGTAGGCACCATACTAGCATAGATTATAGAGGAGGTAGAGTTTTGTTTGGTCCGCCAGAAGAGCCAGAGTTTAAGTTTGCTAGAGGAGCTGCAGAGCAGGAAGAAGGCATTATTTGTGGAGCTATGGTGGAAGACAAAGAGTTGCCGTATCCGTTGATAGCAAAGTTCTTGGATATATTTCCTGAGGAATTGCCGGGATTACCGCCAGATCAAGATGTTGAATTCTCTATAGACTTGGTGCTAGGTGCAGAACCAATTTTGTAATATGTCTATAGAGTAAACAACAGCAAGCTGGTCGAGCTGAAGAAGCAGGTGGACGAATTACAGGATAAGGGGTTTATCAGATCGAGTTCTTCATCATGGGGAGCCGCGGTATTGTTTGTACCGAAGAAGGATGGATCGGGGATGTGCATTGATTATAAGGCATTGAATAATCTTACTATCAAGAATAAGTACCCTTTTCTACGGATTGATGATCTGTTCGATCAGTTGAGTGGTGCCAAGGTATTTTCTATGATAGACTTGAGATCAGGCTACCACCAGATGAAAGTAAAGCCAGAGGACATACCGAAGACTGCTTTTAGAACTCGGTATGGGCAGTATGAGTTTATAGTGATGTCGTTTGGTTTGACTAATACACCGACGATATTTATAAACTTGGTGAATAAGGTGTTCCATCAGTACCTTGACAAGTTCATTGTGATGTTCATCGACGACATACTCATATACTCGAAGATATCGGAGGAGCACGAGGAGCATTTGCGGATTGTGTTGGAGGTGCTGAGGAAGGAGAAGCTATATGAAAAGATGTCCAAGTATGAGTTCTTCCTGGACAATGTGGAGTTCTTGGGGCATGTTGTGACTGGTGATGGTATTTCAGTGGATCCGAAGAAGATCGCAGTAGTGGAATCTTGGAAGACCCCGAGTTTAGTAGCAGAGATCAAGAGTTTCTTGGGATTGGCAGGCTACTACAGGAAGTTTGTGCAAGATTTTTCGATGATTGCCGAGCTGATGACCAGACTCACCAGAAAGGATGTAGAGTTTATTTGGACGGAGGATAGCTAGGTGCTTTTGAGAAATTGAAGAAGAGGTTGACGTCTGCTCCTATTTTGACATTGCCATTAGGGTCTGGAGGTTTCTCTATTTATAGTGATGCATCCGGGAAAGGTTTGGGTTGTGTTCTTTAGCAGAATGGAAAAATAATTGCCTATGCATCCAGGCAATTACATCCTCATGAAAAGAACTATCCTACCCATGATTTGGAGTTGGCAGTAGTCATCTTTGCCCTAAAGTTATAGAAATACTATTTGTACGATGAGCGTGTGGAGATCTTCACAGACCACAAGAGCTTGAAGTACGTTTTCACACAGAAGGAATTGAACATGATACAGTGTCAGTGGTTGGAACTGATGAAGGATTTTGATATATCTTTGCAGTATCATCTCAAAAAAGCTAATGTA
Source organism: Iris macrosiphon (assembly GCA_036927795.1). Lineage (NCBI taxonomy): Eukaryota > Viridiplantae > Streptophyta > Magnoliopsida > Asparagales > Iridaceae > Iris > Iris macrosiphon. The sequence continues at coordinate 81,477,762 of JAYESA010000017.1, read as the reverse complement.
GTTGCCGATGCTTTGAGCAGGTATCCGACAGCTATGTTCTTGACGCATGATCAATATTTATTGGAGGACTTGGAGAGCTTGGGCATTGAGGTGATAGTTCCTGGTTGTGCGATACAGATGTGGGGATTGTAGATACATTCAAATTTGATGGACAGGATCAAGGCAGCCCAGTATGAGGATATATCTCTGAGAAGCATCAGAGCTCAAGTGAGAGCAGGATTGGAGGATGATTTTACCATTGCCGAGGATGGATCTTTGCGGCATGGAGTTAGATTGTGTGTGCCTAGTGGAGAGCTGCGTGAGGTGGTGTTGCAGGAAGCGCATCGCTCTCAGTATTCCATGCATCAAGGTGCCAACAAGATGTATCGGGATATGCGAGAGAGTGTGTGGTGGTATGGCATGAAGAGGAAAGTGGCACAGTTTGTATCCAGATGCTTAGTGTGCCAGCAGGTGAAAGTCGAGAGGCAGAGGCCAGGAGATTTACTTCAGCCATTACCCATTCTAGATTAGAAGTGGGAGCACATTACTATGGATTTTGTGTCCGGACTTCCACGATCTCTAGGAGGGAAAGACGCAATTTGGGTCATCGTTGATAGGTTGACCAAGTCGGCCTACTTTTTGCCTTTTAAGGTGGGTTTGTCTACGGAGAAGCTGGCAGAGATGTATATGAGGCAGATCGTCAGGATACATGGAGTTCCTGTCAGCATAGTCTCAGATCGAGATAGTCATTTCACTTCTCATTTATGGAGGAGTTTACAGGCGAGTTTGGACACTTAGCTCAAGTTCAGTACTGCATATCATCCCCAGACAGATGGGCAGTCTGAGAGGACTATTCAGACTCCCGAGGATATGTTGTGTACTTGTGTACTAGATTTTGGGGTTTCTTGGGAGGACCATCTCCATTTGGTAGAGTTTGCTTATAACAACAATTACCAGGCTAGTATAAAGATGTCACCTTTTGAAGCTTTGTACGGTCGGAGATGTCGTACTCCCTTGTCATGGGACGATATTGGAGAGAGAGTTTTGCTTGGGCCAGAGATGATGTGGATGCAGCAGAGAAGATTCATTTGATAAGAGACAGACTTCGAGTGGCGCAGGACAGACAACGGCATTGGGCCGATAGCCACCGGAGACCTTTGGAGTTCGAGGTGTAGTGTTTGATTTTTATTTTGTGCTTGTTATTGGTTGTTTATTATAGATTAAGTTCTTAAGGTTTTGTTTTGTTCTAGGTGGGTGGTTTGGTGTTTCTGAGGATTTCTCAGATATGAGGCACGATTCGCTTCGGTGGAGGCGGGAAGCTTAGTCTGCGATTCATTGGACCTTTCACTATTCTAGAGAGGGTTGGCGCAGTTGCTTATAGACTAGACTTGCCATTTGCATTGGAGGGAGTGCACAACGTGTTTCACGTATCGCAGTTGAGATGGTACGTGGCAGATCCTAGTCATGTATTGGATCACTCGAAGATAGTGGTCATCTCCCAATAGGTATAATTCAGTTTTTTTCCCTTAATTTAGGTTCTAAATATGAGATTTAACTATGAAAAATCAACCCATATGCATAGGTTACCCATAGAATTTGGTTTTGTGTTCACAGGAGGCCTATTAAAAAAGTTATGGTGATTTTGTGTCAATTTTGAGGGAATTCCGAGACTAACATTTGTTGTGTGTCATTTGGTCCTATAGATCAATTTGGCATATGCTTGTGTGTTTGGGGCTAGTGTCGTGTCCACAATTGGGTACGTGTAGGTCGTATCCCAATAATTTGGTGATACGTATTGATTTGGGAGTTTTTCCTCCGACACAGGACTTTGTGCATGTCATATTTTGACACGGACACGTAGATTTGTGTTTGACTCTTCGTAGTATTCATAAATAATATATTAGACTTGTTCGTGTCCTTCGGGGTATGTTTGGATTTGTGGTGGACTCGTGTCGCAAGCGTATCCTAGATCTAGTCGGATACGGGTGTGATACGCTCCATGTGTTTGTGCAAATTATTTCTAGATCTATTCCTCAATTATTTTTAGTTATTGTGATATATAATTATGTGTATGTATACACATAGGTAAAATAGATATATGATACACTAATCACATAAATATATATATATATATATATATATATATATATATATATATATATATATATATATATATATATATATATATATATATATATATGTATGTATATGTTATGTGTGTATATATATATATATATATATATATATATATATATATATATATATATATATATATATATATATATATATATATATATATATATATATATATATATATATATGGTATGAGTATATATATGTGTGTATGTATTAGTGATATTATGGATATATGTATATATGTTATGTATAGGTATTATTGTGGATACATATATATGTATATAAAGGAGTGTATATATAATTGTATAGTTTTAGTTATATATATATATATATATATATATATATATATATATATATTATGTGTTATATATAAGAGAGAGGGAGTAGCAGCAGCTATAGTGACAGTTTCAGCGTCACAACAGCAACAATGGGCGACAACAGCAGCATTAACAACAGCGTTAGCAGTAGCAACAACAATTGGCGACAGCAGCAGCAATAATTAGTAACAGCAGCGTTAGCAACAACAACAACAATTAGCGACAGCAGCGGCAACAATAGCAATGGCATCAGCAGCACGTTAGCAACGGCATCAGGAAATTGTCGCTACAGTAGCAGTAACAGTAGCAGTATCAACAGCGTATCAGCATTTTCAGCGACGGCAAAGGTAGCTTTTAGTGACAGATCTGCGGTTATATATATATATATATATATATATATATATATATATATATATATATATATATATAATAGATATATATATGTATATATATTCCTAATTGGTATTTATGTATTAGTATACTATATTTTAGTAGTTGTAAATTAGTTAGTTGGTTAGTAGTAGTTAGCTAATATTTATTAATAGCTTGATATTTATCTAGTTAATTGATTATATATATATATATATATATATATATATATATATATATATATATATATATATATATATATATATATATATATATATATATATATATATATAGGTACTAGTATATCTAGTTAAGTATTATATATATAGATATGTGTACATATATATAGATATTAGTAGTTAGTGATTAGTTAGTAGTTGTATTATATATATATATATATATATATATATATATATATATATATATATATATATATATATATTAGGCATTAGTTTGAGTAGTTTCCTAAGATGTAGCTTATATGACCTAGATTTATAGTGTATGAACCCAATATCATTGAGTTAGACTCATACAACCTAAAAATAGGTAGTTTGACCAAGTTTGACCGGTTTGACTTAGAGTCGACCTAGTTTGACTTTTTGACTTAGAAATGGCTTGTTGACCAAGAAGTTGACTAGTTTAACTTATTTTTATTCCAGAACCTTGTATTAATGCAATATTCTATATCTAGGTCTTCGAGGCACCGTATCAGACATCTGTGAGACTATTCACCAGACTTCAGACGAGTACATTCTCTGATAGTTTCTCATTTATGATATCCTCTATGTTTATTGTATCTATTATAGATATCCATATTTCTTGACACGATAGTTACACGGATTAGCATATCCGGATCTCGTCATGCAATGTTATTCCTTGTATATGGTGTATCTTATACAAGTCTTGTTTCATTGATTATCTTGTGCATGTACAGACACTGATTCTCGGAAAGAGTCGCTATCTTCTTGGGGAATCATGTGCCATAGCGTACCATGGTTGGATCCACTATACCAGTCGGGGTTGGGGAGTATGTAGTGTAGATATGTGAACATACCCTCCTTGTGCAAGTCTTGTTTCTTGTGAGTGTTGATCATACACTACACGTATGATTAACCAGGCCATTTACTCTTGTGCAAGTTCCCAAGCCGATCACATGTTAAAGCTGATACTCACTCACTTAGTCATTAGTATTCTTGTTCTTTGCCATATTGTTCATTCTTGTATTTATTTCCAGTATTTCCTTTATTGTGTATCTCTTGTACATATATATGGCATCTTGTATATTCATATCTATTTACTGTTACATAGTTTATATCATTGATTAGAACTGCTATTAGAGATGTACTTTGCTCTATTCCTGACTGTAAAACATTTTTCAGAGGATCCGAGAGATTGGTGTCCGATATACTATGGATTTCGACTTATAGATGGTGCAGACTTGGACCCACTAGTTCTGGAGTAATTGTCGTAAGATTATCCGGATCACTAGTTTTTAATAGTTAGTCCTCTTTAGCATTTTGGTACCGGATTTATTTTTGACTTATATCATGAGAGTTTTTTTATTGTTCTTTTGGTGTTGTTATATATAATATGGATAGTTATGTTAGACTTTCTTGATATCTTCTCGTACTTCTTGAATTATGATTGTATTTTATGTGAGATATTGTTGGCATATTTTATATTATTGTGAGATATTTAGATAGTATAGTTGACCAAGACATCGTTCTACCGCCGATGATGCGGCGTAGGTTGGACGTTGTTCCCGACTTGCATCTCTACACTGGGTGCGGGTCGTGACACATTTTTATTGGTGGCCCATGCAGGTTGTATGATTTAAGATATATAATGCTGAGACATTGGTGACGTTTATTTCAGCATCCAGAGGTGTACGTGCATATTTCACTTTCCCATGAGTAGTTGACGGAGTTCAGAACCCAGGCAAGTGTACATTGCCAAACTTGCAATAGATCATGTTATATATTCTGCTTGTATTTCTTTATATATATATATATATATATATATATATATATATATATATATTCTTGTGATGTTCCTGTCCAACCTAGGACCATGAGACGTTGCTTAGCATCCGAACAAGATTCGGGTGTCGACGCCGTACGCGGAGTTGTGTAACATTACTTAGAGAGTTGATTCCACGATCCTATATTTTTACGTGCTTGCTTTACCAAGTAAGACATACCGTAGGACACTTGACACTATTTTATATGACAGAATCTTTCTTGAGTTATTCATGGTGATTCTGTATAGGCTTACAAGATTCGTGATATAAGACTTGCATATTATATAGATATCATTATGACTCGTTGTACTGGCTAGAGGTCATGATCTTGCGTGTTATGGACATGAGATATCGTAGACATGAGATATGAGGTTACATTGGGTAGGGAGAGATACACCATACTACAGGCTGTATATATATATATATATATATATATATATATATATATATATATATATATATATATATATATATATATATATATATATATACTTCTTGAGGTGTAGACTCTGTCTCAGATCTTTGGCACATATACTGGCCTTACGAGATATTACTTGCTGCTATGGGCTCCCTGACACAGAGCCTGTAGTGATTTCAGCCTGAGTATGAGTGATGCTCTCACGTGCATATCACTTAGATGGTTACATTAGTTTACCTTTGAGTATGTGACATTATACTGTTTTACTTTGGCATGTTATTTCTTGTACCTTGTTACGCCCCTCTGAGGACCTGGTCCCTTGTCAGTTTTACAGCGTAGACCGTTGTGGAGCCTGCCTAGAGTTGCTGATGTGTGTTGCTTTGTCATGCGAGCATTGGTGTCAGGTACTTATATCATTTCTACCGAAGTTATGGTTATTTATTCATATTGTTTATTCATCTGCTGATGTAGCCTAGTTTTATAGACTCATTTTCCTTTCTCGAGTCTATTCGAGCTTATGTGTTACTAGGCGGCCAACTTTAGCACATGTAGTTTATTCTTGATATTTTATTCTTTATATGGATTGAGACATAGATATTTTCAGTATTCTTAGATAGTTACCCTTATTATACAGCTTATACATATTCGAGTCGGATCAGAGTCTGGTCGAATGCGTAGCTGGCATGTTACATATTTCTAGTCCTACGTATTTTGGGACTAGAGCATTACATGTTTTTATGGTGGCCCATGCAGGTCTCGATTAAATCATTTCGGTTACTTTTCGGTACCGAGCGAGCCTGTAATCAGGATTACCAATATTAGTATTTCAATCCACAACTGATTTAAAAATTCTTAGCATCTGATTATCGCCCTTGGACTTCATAATTGTACTCTTTTATTCCCATCGATATCTTTATTATTGTTTATCATCTCTCCCTATTTAAGAGAGATGGACGTTCGTGCACGGTATTTTCTCCAGGAGCAGATATTTGTCAAGGCGGAAGAAGACATGCTAGATATAAATTTTGAGAAGACGGTTACCTTAGTAGGATAGGTAGATAGGTTATTCCTATATGCTAGAGCTGGTATAGATTGTTAGCATGAGAATTTAAAATAGTATTAGAGGCCTAGAAATAATAAAACCTTACCCTTGCTTAATGTAGCACTAATTTGGAAGTATTAGAAGTTAGAAAGATGGTTTGATACTAATGCACTGTAATACTTTATGAAATACATAGCTAGATGCTAGGGATTAGATGTAGATCATGATGGTGATACAAAAAAAAATTGTATTATGACTTTAAGAAATTAGAATCTTACGTAGCAAGCCATAGTAGTAAATCTCTAGTTGTCTTGTGACTTTTAGTATCAAAACTAGATCTTATGACCCCTTAAATTATTGATGACTATAGGTCTGGACTAAATAGATATGTAGACTGCTAGACCAAATTTTTGAGTAATTAGATAACTAGAGTACTAAAGTATAGCTTTCAAAAATCAAACTATATGTACTTGATTATTTGGGTTGTCAGTGTTAATTGAACTAGTGAGTTCTACCCGTGATTACTTGGGTAGATAAGCTAGTATTTGTGATAGAGCAAAAAGGATGAAGGATAAAGTTTTGATAGATGTTATAATCTTGAGTTAGATATAATGAATTGCCTATAATAGATGACAAGCTATAACAAGATGGTAACCACATAGTTTGGATGAAGGGTATACATAGAATAAACAAGGAGAAATCTCAGGCTCAAGGTGAAGAAGGTAAAATGGAAACAAGAAAAGATTCATGAGGAGTACATGACCTTGAGCATTTTAAATTAAGAGAAGGATCTAGGAAGGATTGAAGATTTTATCACTCGGTAGTTGCCTAGAAGATCTATACTACGAAAAGGAAAGTACTGGGTTATGATTGACGAAGCTTAAAGTTGAAAACAAGATTAACATACTAAAAGAATATGAATGTGAGTAGGAAACAAATGATTAGGAAAAGATATTGTGGTCGAATAATCCAAGAAGAAGGAATTATGGTATGGACTTGAGGGATAATAATTTTAGTATTTATGAACTGTAATACTTTTGGAATTTTGAGAACTTAGTGCGAGTAGAAATTGTCGATCAGCCTCAAAGTAATACAAACTTCAAAAAATTAAGCACAGGTTCAGAATCACATACTGACTTGATGGTTATTCTGTAGAGGATTATCACAAGACCCTTAGAGTATAGATTTACACATGGTAGCAAAGTGTAAAAGGAAGATAGAAGTATTATAGGAATGATAGCTGAATATTGTGGGTTTACACATAAACTGATTAGGGCCAGGAATTTAGATTTTTGACTAATAAGGTATGAGCTTGCTGGACCTATCCTTAGTAGTAGGTGATGAGAACCTATTTCCAAGTTACCATAGCTTATGAATTTTTGGATTTTAGAAATCTTATCATCTCATTGAGTTCGATTAATTTCCACTCAAGATAACCATGACATCATGCTTGTGTAATAGAGTAGTAGCCTAGTCGAAAGATTATCATAAGAAAAATAGGTTTTAGATGGCAGAGACTAGACGAACAACAGTTCAGAAAGATAGACAATAGAATAGAGTAAGTTGTACAAAAATGGGTAGACATTCCAATTGAAGATTAGACGAGTATTGAAGAGTATCCTTAGCGAATAGTATGCCACGAGTGATAGACCTAAGTACATGCTTAGTTTAGACCCTTACCTACTAACTTAGGAATATGCGAGGAAGACGAAGTTGTAAAGATCGTATATTGTTTACCTATAGCCAAAAGTAGGTTGCCAATAGTAGGAGGAAGATTATATAGAATCTAACTTATATGAATATAGTATTGAGTTTAAGGATTAGTTGTATTACTCTCTCGACTGCATTCCTATCCTTCCTATCAAATTCTTATATTGTTTTATATATATGGCCTCGTGCTTTTGCAACAAAGATTCTTCTAATTATCTAAATGAGTAGATCATTCTTCCCTTCCCAGTCGTGCTCTAGTAGCTAATCAATCTTTTAGTTAGTACCCTCTTCATAGTGTTAATATCTATCTCATTGTAGGTATTAGTTATGTTCTATCTCTAATTTCCTGATCTAGTCATTATGACTTGATTCTCCAAATACTTGTCAAATCATACCTTATTCAACTCTGTGACCGTACTCCCTAGACTTATCATAAATTTCTCTTGTCTTGGTCGAAAGATTCCTCCCTTTGTGATTCCCTCGATTCATTCCTTCGTCATCAATGCCATGTGATGATCGAAGTCTCTTTACCACCTTGCCCTAGTTATACCCGACCAAACCCTTTCTTATGTTTTGTTGAAGACATGAACTATATAAGAGAAATATTTTTTTTTTTATAGAGTTGTTGACCAATAGCACTCTGATAGTATTTAGGTTCCCTTAGAGATTCTTTAATTACGGCCAGTAAACTCTAGATTTTTTGTATCTTTATTTAGGAAAGTAGGCCCTTCCAGAAATTTTGATAGCAGGACCCTAACTTTAGTTTGGATACCAACTTAATTTTTATAAGTTGGATAGATCGTAGCACCCTCGTTTTAGTGTAGGGTTATTTTGGAATTTTAGAATAAATTTGAATTTATTTGGTATTGATTAGGATTAATTCCAAACAGATTGAATTACCTCTTTAATTTTGTATCATTTAATACCTTGGTTGTGGCTCGAATATTTGGACCACAATACTATCATTTCCTTTCCAACAACTTCCACCCATATAACCTAGACTAGTCACTCTACACCTATGATATGACTATCACTCACAAACTCATCTTCTCATGCTTCATTTTAGTCGTACAACATTTGTGACGCATTTGTACACACAAATGACACCTAGATATCATTTTCCGTTGCGGGCAATTATAATACTCAACAGCGACTCAATTCTTTCGACAACCTTGACATTTATGAGCCTAACTGGACCTACTTCACTAATGACCCCGCTGTCATGTCCAAATATATATTTTCATGCTCCATATAGACCCCACAACATTTGCGGCATATCTTCTTCTAAAAACCCTATACTTAAATATTTAATTATGTTGTAATTAAATTAAATTGTACATCGGCAATCCAATTACCCTAACCACCGATATAGTCGTAGCCCACTCGAGCCAAACAATATCCATGACACTTATGTTGCATTCAAATAAGCTCATGTACTCTCTACACAATATTAATTACCTTGACAAATTATATCACATTTTGACGCTTATTGCTGAACTATTTATCGGCATCCATGATATGTGATAAAGTATTCCTCGGTACCATTTCACTCTAGTTGTATTTGGCTATGATATTTACTATTGTCTTGTAGACTCATGACCTAATTAGGAGCAAGAAGAACTGGTAAACCTTCTTTATGTAACACCCCGTTCCGCTCAAGCGGACTGCCGTCTCAAACGGCAATCGTGCAGTTGTCCCGACCCGCTTTGCCTCAAAGGAGAAGCAAAGGATATCCAGACTTGCCCCTACAGGAATCCGGCTTGGACTTTCAGAGGCTCGCTCAGACGTATTACTCTACCGAGGCGAATCATCGCTAAGGTGGGTGGCTACTGTGAACTTGTCTTTGCTTAGCCAGCACATATAAAATCTGGAATATTTATGCTAGTCGCTAGGTGATTTACCCCCTGCATGCTAATAAATCCAACGCACCTAGCTAAGGGAATAATCCTAACTTGTATTGCTTGCTAGAACATGGAAATTGAAATACTGCTTATATTCAGACCCTCGCATGCTAAGTCCCTTAACGGTTTCACTTCTCGGCTTACCTTCGGGTCCGAGTAACGTGCCTGCTTATGTTCCTTAGAAACGCATGCTTGTCTTCTTGAATGTTACCGTGTTTTCATCCAAACCTCGGGAGACTACTACGTAGTCGCTCCGTGCCTGAATAACCCTGCAAGTATCCGGGACCGTTAGGTCACCAAGGCAGTTCCCGATTCAGGAGACTGCATCATGTCAAGTAAAGAATCATACTCCTGTGGCAAGACTCATTCAGGTATTTGGATCTCCCTGCAAGTCTCCCTCCTGTGCGGGCTTACAGCAGCCCAGGAGACTGTGCATATCCAATAGCTAAATGAATCATACTCCAGTGGCAAGACTCATTTAGGTATTCGGATCTCCCTGCAAGTCTCCCTCCTGTGCGGGCTTACAGCAGCCCAGGAGACTGCGCATATCCAATAGCTAAATGAATCATGCATTACTACTTTTCGTGTGCTCGTGTATAAATTAACAATCGTGTTCGATCATGGACAACTTGTGCACAAGGATATAAGTTCTGCGGAAAGGTGCTGGGGCACTGGCACCGATCCGATCCGGGCAGACTTCGTGTTTATAGTCAATCGTGTGCGGACTGGGTAACTTGCAACGTATCGTGTTTTATGAGCTCCTCGTGTTTTTTCGTTGCATGTTATTCACGTCCTTGACTAGTCCATTATGGCATCAGCCAGTGATCATCGTGTGTATATGCTTGCAATGCCTCGTGTGATTATCGTGTGTATTTAACCTGTTGCGTGCTTGCCTGTGAAACAAAAGATAACAAGTCATCCTCGCTTAGCGGCTATCCGCGTGCGAGGCATTGTATCGCATCAAGAGCAACTAAACACCTGAACGAACTTGAAATAAATACTCTTGTTGCATATTCTATGCCTCCTGAATGTTTATGCTTGCCGTGCTTGAATTAATCATGTTTGCCTTGGACAGGGAAGGAGAAATGGTAAGTTGGTAAGTCTCGCCGTGTTTCCTCAAACATCGCACGGCGCACTGCCCGACACGTTAAGCTATTCAATGTTTGTATAAAACCGATCCTAAGGCAACTAGAAAGACAACTTAATAGTTGTGCACGGAACCTGTATTACGTGTTTGGATTTGTCGAGCGGGCGAGTAGCTTCCCCACCAGTGCATTCAATGTACTGATAATCCACCAGTTTGTATGCAGGGTGCAGGAGAACCTCGTTCGGTACGGACGCCTCCAACGTGCGTGCTAAGGCCAGGAGTTCCCTCTGAAGCCTTGCAACGGTGCGTCCGGGACTGAAGCATATATACAAGACATAAGTTGTGAACATCGCCTGACCATCGCCTGTACATTCATTCCACAGTTGTAGCCACTTGGCACGCTTTTACTGTTTCAGAGAGAGAGGCTTGAGCGACTTGTAATCTCGGCTATACGCCGCCTGTAACACAAGTTTATATCAATAAAAGAGCTTGCTTTACTTTAACTTGTGTTTCTATGCTTCCGCTATATTTGTCGACTCAGTGAACCTGTTACCGATCGCCTATGCGTTCATGACTCCGCTGCACTCGGACAATCTGTGCGACTCTGTGGCTTAGAACTCTTACCGCCAGCCAATGAACCATGGCCTTGCACGGGCGTGGCTCACGCTCGTGCGGCATCACGCCCGGATGGGTCAAAGCGATCGTTCCGCGGGAGCGCTGGCGAGGGTGATCCCCGCCTAGCGGGAACGGCCGAAATAGCCTGCGGGAGATCGGGGCGTGACAGGTTGGTATCAGAGCCTGGCTTCTACGCCTTTGGACTTCGATTCGATATCTCTGTTTCGACAGCTCGTTCGTGGGTTATGTGCACGCTCTCTCTCAATGCCTCGATGGGATATTCCAACAATAAGTCTAAATACTTTCAAAATACATTTTGAATGATATGCTTGCTTGTCTGGTTGTATGCTGCGAGTGGCCTTTGTGCCAACCTGTGCGAACCCTTGAGAGTATCGCTAGTAGCTTGTCCGATTTTCACTAACCCTAAGTTTGGTTGAATGCATCTATTCGAGGGACGCCTTGAACTAGTGCACCATCCAAGACTTAAGAAAAGGTGAAACTCGAGTGCTGAGACTTCGCTACCACTAAGCTGGTTGACGTATTCACACTAGAAATGCATGTCGAAGGTGCGCACGATCCAGTCTAAGCGGTATGCTGATTTCGAAGCTTGTGCAAGTGAAGATCCAAATGAACAAGTACAAACGACTTGTCTAGGATTGCCTCAACCCTAGATTACTGCTTGTCCTTAGTAAGTCTCGAGGACGAGACTTTTTCTAAGTTGGGTTGGATGTAACACCCCGTTCCGCTCAAGCGGACTGCCGTCTCAAACGGCAATCGTGCAGTTGTCCCGACCCGCTTTGCCTCAAAGGAGAAGCAAAGGATATCCAGACTTGCCCCTACAGGAATCCAGCTTGGACTTTCAGAGGCTCGCTCAGACGTATTACTCTACCGAGGCGAATCATCGCTAAGGTGGGTGGCTACGGTGAACTTGTCTTTGCTTAGCCAGCACATATAAAATCTGGAATATTTATGCTAGTCGCTAGGTGATTTACCCCCTGCATGCTAATAAATCTAACGCACCTAGCTAAGGGAATAATCCCAACTTGTATTGCTTGCTAGAACATGGAAATTGAAATACTGCTTATATTCAGACCCTCGCATGCTAAGTCCCTTAACGGTTTCACTTCTCGGCTTACCTTCGGGTCCGAGTAACGTGCCTGCTTATGTTCCTTAGAAACGCATGCTTGTCTTCTTGAATGTTACCGTGTTTTCATCCAAACCTCGGGAGACTACTACGTAGTCTCTCCGTGCCTGAATAACCCTGCAAGTATCCGGGAACGTTAGGTCGCCAAGGCAGTTCCCGATTCAGGAGACTGCATCATGTCAAGTAAAGAATCATACTCCTGTGGCAAGACTCATTCAGGTATTTGGATCTCCCTGCAAGTCTCCCTCCTGTGCGGGCTTACAGCAGCCCAGGAGACTGTGCATATCCAATAGCTAAATGAATCATACTCCAGTGGCAAGACTCATTTAGGTATTCGGATCTCCCAGCAAGTCTCCCTCCTGTGCGGGCTTATAGCAGCCCAGGAGACTGTGCATATCCAATAGCTAAATGAATCATGCATTACTGCTTTTCGTGTGCTCGTGTGTAAATTAACAATCGTGTTCGATCATGGACAACTTGTGCACAAGGATATAAGTTCTGCGGAAAGGTGCTGGGGCACTGGCACCGATCCGATCCGGGCAGACTTCGTGTTTATAGTCAATCGTGTGCGGACTGGGTAACTTGCAACGTATCATGTTTTATGAGCTCCTCGTGTTTTCTCGTTGCATGTTATTCACGTCCTTGACTAGTCCATTATGGCATCAGCCAGTGATCATCGTGTGTATATGCTTGCAATGCCTCGTGTGATTATCGTGTGTATTTAACCTGTTGCGTGCTTGCCTGTGAAACAAAAGATAACAAGTCATCCTCGCTTAGCGGCTATCCGCGTGCGAGGCACTGTATCATATCAAGAGCAACTAAACACCTGAACGAACTTGAAATAAATACTCTTGTTGTATATTCTATGCCTCCTGAATGTTTATGCTTGCCGTGCTTGAATTAATCATGTTTGCCTTGGACAGGGAAGGAGAAATGGTAAGTTGGTAAGTCTCGCCGTGTTTCCTCAAACATTGCACGGCGCACTGCCCGACACGTTAAGTTATTCAATGTTTGCATGAAACCGATCCTAAGGCAACTAGAAAGACAACTTAATAGTTGTGCACGGAACCTGTATTACGTGTTTGGATTTATCGAGCGGGCGAGTAGCTTCCCCACCAGTGCATTCAATGTACTGATAATCCACCAGTTTGTATGCAGGGTGCAGGAGAACCTCGTTCGGTGCGGACGCCTCCAACGTGCGTGCTAAGGCCAGGAGTTCCCTCTGAAGCCTTGCAACGGTGCGTCCGGGACTGAAGCACATATACAAGACATAAGTTGTGAACATCGCCTGACCATCGCTTGTACATTCATTCCACAGTTATAGCCACTTGGCACGCTTTTACTGTTTCAGAGAGAGAGGCTTGAGCGACTTGTAATCTCGGCTATACGCCGCCTGTAACACAAGTTTATATCAATAAAAGAGCTTGTTTTACTTCAACTTGTGTTTCTATGCTTCCGCTATATTTGTCGACTCAGTGAACCTGTTACCGATCGCCTATGCGTTCATGACTCCGCTGCACTCGGACAATCTGTGCGACTCTGTGGCTTAGAACTCTTACCGCCAGCCAATGAACCATGGCCTTGCACGGGCGTGGCTCACGCTCGTGCGACATCACGCCCGGATGGGTCAAAGCGATCGTTCCGCGGGAGCGCTGGCGAGGGTGATTCCCGCCTAGCGGGAATGGCCGAAATAGCCTGCGGAAGATCGGGGCGTGACACTTTATAGAGTTATTGACTCATTAACACCATGGTAGTACCTAGATTTTCTTTGATAGGCTATGACAACGGTCACAAAATCCTCACTATCTTGTATCCCTCCTTGAAGTTAGACTTTTTAAAACCCTTAGAAATATGATCATGACTATAGTTCCTGTTACCAACTTAATTTCTATAAGTTGGGTAGTAACTGAAACTAAATGTATCCTTGCTATCAGAATATGACATCAAACTAGGATTCCATTGGTAATTGCGTCCCCTATCTTTTGATAAACAAGTGCAACATTGCTTAACTAAAAAAATTTCGACCATGTTTATTTTTAATTTCGAGGACGATATTTTTATAAGTTTGGTAGATTGTAAACCCCCTCAAATTTAATCTTTTAATTTTATTATATTTTATTTAATTATAGGAATTTTGGTTATAACTTTAGCTGAATTAGAAATATATAATTTTTTGATAACTTGTATAAATATTATTTAATTTAATAATTAAAATAAGCCAGAAAACTATTTTTTTTATGTAAAAGTTTTTTAAAGTATTATAAAAAATTTCTATAATTTATTTTATGTGCAAACCTATTTTTGTATAAATATAAATCTATATATATAAGAGAGGAAAAGAAATAAAATAAAACCAAACCCAAAACCGAAACACAAACCCAAAACCCAAACCCAAATCCAAAACTCTACCCCAACCCCCGCGACCTCTCGGCTTCTTCTTTCGGTAACCCCCCTTTCTCTATAAACCACTGGCGCCATCACCATCAAACCACCACCGCCATCACCACCAACCCCTTGTGCCATCGGAGTGCCACCTCGCCGGCCACATCCGCTCTGCCCATCACTCGCGTAAGCCCTGTCCCATTTGACCGCCACCATCATCATCCGGCCACCACCACCACCGTCGACCCCGGCTTCCAACATCGTCGTCGACACCGGCTCCGACTGCAGCCTCCCCGCGTAGCCGCGACAGTACGAGTGTGGGCGCATGCGCGGGTGACAAAGGTTGCAGCAGCAGCAATCCGCCGTCGACCTCCCCGGTGAGCCTCGACGACCGACAACCCCCGACGAGTACCCCCTGCTGGACGACCACCCTCGTGCTTCCTCGAGGCCGAATGTGATAGATTCCCCTCCCCGCGACCGAGAACACCATAAAAACGAGCAGGAATTCAGTTTCAACGAGTCAACTTCATAGCGCATTACCGCTCTCCTCGCTCGTCTGAATCTCATGCCACCTTCTCTGGTATGATCTCTATCTAACCCCCTTCCAGCGCCTTCAATTAGTTTATTCTAATTTGAATTAGGTTGATAATTAATCGAGTTTCAAAATCAATAAAAACGTATTTTTGAAAATCCAAAATTTTTTGAAACGGGGTACGTCCCGCCAAATGAGGCGACTTCATCGCGTGCAAATTACACGAAAGGCACGTATCGTCAATGCGGACGTGTGAGATTTCACTAAACTTGATTTGGATGTACGTGCACACCGAAATCAACACATATCCGTCAAAAAATATCGTATTGGCCTATTTCGATACCTTGCCAAAACTTTGTGTATACTGGTCATTTTGCAACGAAACTTACGCCATCAGATTCGCAGCATTATGCTGGTCCTGTGAGCCAAGTTTGGTTCAATTCTGAGAACGTTGACGAAACACTATTTTGCGGGCCCCACGATTCTACTTAACGGGTGATTTCGTGACCGGCTCACCAGAATCCAATTTTGGATACTCTATTGAGTTTGTGTTATCGTTCTGGACTTATGGATACTAAGTTTGACAAATTTGAAAAACTTTATCTCCGACACATTTTACGGTGCAAAATGGGCCACAAGTGGATACTACTTTGACCCGAAATAATTATTTTTGCCCCTGTGTCCAAATTGGACTTATGGGTAGTTAATTCTAGCTATTTTAAGTATTCTGAGAATATTGATGATGTTTGTTTCAACATTCGGAGGTGTACATGCATATTCCACTTTCACAGGAGTAGTTGACGGAGTTAAAAACCTAGGCAAGTGTACATTGCCAAACTTGCAGTAGATCATGTTATATATTATGCTTGTGTTTCTTTATATATATATATATATATATATATATATATATATATATATATATATATATTCTTGTGATGTGTCTACCCAACCTAGGACCGTGAGACGTTGTTTAGCGTTCGAACAAGATTCGGGTGTCGACGCCATACGCGGAGTCATGTAACGTCACTTAGAGAGTTAATTCTACGATCCTATATTTTTACGTGCTTGCTTTACCAAGTACGACATACCGTAAGATACTTGACATTATTTCATGTGACATAATCTTTTTGAGTTATTCGTGGTGATTTTGTATAGGCTTACATGATTCGTGATATGAGACTTGCATATTATATAGATATCATTATGACTCATTGTACTAGCTAGAGGTCATGATCTTGCGTGTTATGGACATGAGACGTTGTGGACATGAGATGTGAAGTTACATTGGGTGGGAAGAGACACACCATACTACAGGCTGATTATGTTTATATATATATATATATATATATATATATATATATATAGGTGGGGAGAGACACACCATACTACAGGCTGATTATGTTTATATAAATATATATATATATATATATATATATATATATATATATATATATATATATATATATATATATATATACTACTGGAGGTGCCTTAGACTCTGTCTCATATCTTTGGCACATATACTGGCCCTACGAGATATTACTTGCTGCTATGGGCTCCCTGACACAGAGCCTGTAGTGGTTTCAACATGAATATGAGTGATTCTCTCGCGTGCATATCACTTAGATGCTTACAGTAGTTTACCCTTGAGTATGTGGTATTATACTGTTTTACTTTGGCATGCTATTTCTTATACCTTGTTACGTCCCTCTGATGACCTGGTCCCTTGCCAGTTTTGCAGCGTAGACCGTTGTGGAGCCTGTCTAGAGTTGCTAATGTGTGTTGCTTTGTCATGCGTGCATTGGTTCCAGGTACTTATATCATATCTACCGAAGTTATGGTTATTTATTCATATTATTTATTCATCTGCTAATGTAGCCAAGTTTTATAGACTCATATTCCTTTCTCGAGTCTATTCGAGCTTATGTGTTACTAGACGGCCGACTTTAGCGCATGTAGTTCTTTCTTGATATTTTGTTCTTTATGCGTATTTGGACATAGATATTTTCAGTATTCTTAGATAGTTATCCTTATTATACAGCTTATACGTATTCGAGTCGGATCATAGTCTGGTCAAATACGTAACTGGCATGTTACGTATTTCTAGTCCTACGTATTTTGGGGACTGGAGCGTTACAAGACTCTCTCCACCCAATGTAACCTCACGTCTCAATTATGACACGCAAGCTCATGACCTCTAACTATCAGCACAAGTCTTAGTCACTATGTATCACTATATTCATCCCTATATCATGCATCATGTAGTCCTATCATGAGTCCAAGTACCACGAACAAGTCGAGAAAGACTTTGTCACATGCATATCGTATTCAGTGTCCTATGGTTGGATGTGCAAATAATGTTTGCACCAATATGGGTTCGTAAAAATGACTCTCTGGCTACGTTACTCGACTCCGCAGGGGATGTCGGTACCCGAATCTTGTTCGGACACAAAGCATCGTATGACGGCCCTAGGCTTAACAAGTACATCAACCAATCCACACAAATATAATGTCTAATGCATAAATAATATGAAATAAATAATTTAGAACTGTGAACATCTTGTCAAGGTACACTTGCCTGGTTCTGCAGTCAGTGGTGGTAAAGATGATCCCGCGTCCACTTCTTCGGAATTCAATTGACTTAAACACCAATTACATTCTTAAGGGTCTAATCAAATTTTTTCTTAATTATAACTTATTTATATAATTTATTCGATGTCCTGCATAACCAAGCCCGTTATTATTTCTTACAACTTTGCTTACTTTTACAGGGTATCGGAACCTAATTTCTTGGTTTTTGACTTCCAAAATTTAAGTTTAAGTCTACAATTAAAGGACATGAACATAAATCATAATACATAATAATCTCGATTTAAATATAATTTATATTCATTTTAACAATTAATTCCCAGATTTGACAAAATAAACATATTTTAAGATTATGGCTACTTTAGGTTGACTAGTTTTGTCCGAAACTTGTTCGGGACATTGCCAGTCCATTAGTATAATTTATATTTATAAAAAATTATTATATATCATATTATATTCTGATTTAATCTCAAAAAATATTTACTTCTTTATTCCATCCAAATCATCCTCTATTTACTAGCAAAACAATGCCTCAAAATCACCGGAAAATCCAGACTAGTAGCCTTAATTATAGGGTTCAAATTTGACATTAAAAAAACAACAAATAATTTTAAAATACTTAATTTCTATCAAATAAAAACCTATTAATTCAGTTTTAAAATTTAATAATGATTCCCTTAAGTAATCGCATCAAAAATCTCAAACTAGTTCTACTGACAAGTGAATTATTACCAAGCTATCATGAAAATTTTATATTCTATTATGAGAATAAGATGGCCAAATATGGGTTCTAAATCAATAATTTTACATAACCTAAAATGATCATGCCATGGGATTTGAGAAAGAAGATTAAAAATTTACCAAAATTTTTGGAGGATTGGATGATGGTGCTTCTTCTTGTCCAAGAAACACTCCTCCTTGCTTGTGCTTGACTTGCTACTCCCTTATTGATGGGTTATTGATGATGATAATGGGTTCTTGATATATTTTTGGGGAAGATGGGGTTCTTCTTGAAGGTTTAATGGTGTTTGGATGGAGAGATGGTGGAAGGATGATAAAAAATGGAGCTTTTGGAAGAGATGAGGGAATTTTTAGTGAAGGAGATGATGTTGTGATTGATAGATGGCAAGGGGGGTGCTGCTCTTACACGTTGGAGAGAGGGGAGGGGTCGGCTACAAGAGGGGGAAAGAGATTTGTTATTGTTAGGGTTAGGATTTGGTGATAAGTTGATATATATATATATATATATATATATATATATATATATATATATATATATATATATATATATATATATATATATATATATATATATATATAAGTTTTTTAAATAGATTTAAATATAGGAGGGGGTTTTCTAGTGCTACTAGGGTTCGGACACAAAAGGGGGGCTGCTCTTGGCCAAAAATGAGAGGGGGGTTGGTTGTTATGGTTAGGATTAGATAAGGTTTGGTTGTTGGGTTGGTTAGGGAATTTGTTAGGTAGTTATTTGCCAACTAGGATGCCACATATACCACTTTCTATAGATAGAACTCCTATAAATAGAAATAAATTAATTTAAATATAATATATATAATATATTTATATGGGGATATTTGGGTGCACTACATGCCTACATGTGTTTGGGTTGGGTTTGGGTCAAGTTCTAGTCTAAAGGAGACAATGTTACGGTAACCGTAATTCTAGACGTTTGTCAATATTTTTGGAGCTTGGGAGAGACCAAATAAATGCAACATCCATGTTCAAACTATATTAGACCCAATCAAGATTAATATTATAATTTTTCTTGGAAGAACAAATGTCGTGCATTGCTCAAAATATCAAAGCCATGGCAAAGGTTCATATATCTAAAAGAAGGTTTTAGAAATTACTACTCAAATATATTAAATAAAATAAAATAACTAAAATAAATTAAAAAATACCAAAATAATCCTATTAAAAAATGAGGGGGCTTACACGGCTGTCTAGGCATATGAGAGTTTTACTTTATAATCCACCAGTCATTCCTGGGTCAAGAGTCCTAGGTGTCTCAATCTCAAGCAAACAATAAGTTACAAGATGTATGATCACCAAACATATAATAGTAAGGCGACCCAAACTATACATACACAGATGATCATGAAACTAGTTACATAATATAAAACTAGCAAGAGTACAATATTACATGATCATCTCAAGCTATAATCTAGAATATGCTTTATATGTAGGCCCGTGGGCTAGAATATCAAGTTCCAAAACACGAGCTAAATACGTGCTCGGTGGCTAAACACCTCAAAAATATAAGTACAAGATCAAGTTGGTGATGAAGAAGAAACCCACTCATGTCCTCGGTGCTCCTGGTGTTCACCATCTTAAGGTGAAAAATACGGAAGATCCTGCTCTCCTGCTCCAAAATTTGGTCATACAAAACCAGTGGGGTCAGACCCCAAAACTGCAAGTACCACAAGGGAGCCAACTTAGGAACTAAAACCAGCATGCAGACAAATCAGTAAAAATAGCACAAGGAACAATAAAATAAGTGCAATAATTAAAATAACAGTTAAACAGTTCTGGAGTATTTAAACAAGGATATGTGAAATCAGTACTTAGGTTACAGTCTCAGGATCAATTGTTAAATAAATCAGGATGATACTAGACTAGACTGGAAAGCAAGCAACACTACAAGAAAAATGGTCTTTCTTGACGGTCTTTTTATTGACGGTCGTCCTAAACCGTCAAGAAAAGTCCTTATGTTGACGGTTTTAAACATAAGTCATGGAAAGACCATTTTTGTGACTTTTTAGTAAAATTTATCCATATTAATGACGGTTTTAGAAGAACCGTCAACAAAACCTAATTTTTTTAATTGATTGTTTGAAAGCCGTCATCTATTCTCATGGCAGAAAATTTCCCGCGGAGAATTCGACAATTATTTGTGCCATTTTGGTAATCATTCTTTAGGTTCTTTACATTTTATTCCTGAGTCCTAATCTATTTGGACTCTAAGCTTCTCCCTCTCCATTCCTCCTCCTCCTCCTCCTCCTCTAAGTGAGATCCTTCTCTAGAACCCGCTACTCGAGATCCGTTGGTTCAGATACCAAAGGAGGAGGCTCTGAGAGGAGCTCTCCTCCCCCTCCTCCAACGACAGCGGTTGGGCTCGGCTTCACGCCTAACCCATGGCGTATCGGAGGAAGCAAGCGATGTCGAGATCGACCACCTTCGTCGAGGGCTTTCGCTCTCCGCCTCTTGCCACCGCCATTGCCGTTGAAGAAACCGCTGATGCTACCGATGTCCGCGGGGACGATTCCTCTTCCTCGTTCTCGCTCGTTGCGCAGATTTCGGTAATTTTAAACAACTTTTTTTCTATAATAGATTTAATAGAAGAGAAGTCCAGATCCCTCTCCTCCTCCTCGATTTCTCCATAACTTCTTCCTTTAGAACATCCTCTCTGTCGCCTCTTCCTCCTCTTCCACCCCCAAATTCAAAAATTTCCCCAAATTCTAACCCTATAAAATCCCCCAATCGTTCTCCCTCTATTTCCATTTTTAGAAATTTAGGGTTAGAGTTTTCCAAAGCCCCAAATTCTCAAGCTCAAAATCTCCCAACGAACATTCTCCAATCGTCGGATTGATGGTCTGGATGGTGAAGAGGGAGTACATGAACAGCGAGAAGGCGGAAAGCAGAGGCAGATAGAAAATGGAGCGGGAGAGAAGCGATGGCACGGGATGGCGAGAGGCGGCGGACAGAAGGGTGCTCCGGTCTTGGTACTAGGCCGCGAAGAACCCGATCGTTGGTAATTAAAGAGTATTTGTTCTAGTGAATATGGATTTATAAAAATGGTTTATTTTAATACTCCATTGTCCTTTTGCAGTAAGCATATTTTAAAGGCACCGGGAGAAGCGTACATTGAATACAATAAATCGGTATGTTTTTCTTGTAAGGATAAATTTCATCTTTTATATATATATATATATATATATATATATATATATAGTGTTGGTAACAAAAAAGAGTTGGAACAATTTCTTGGAAGATTAGTTGCCCGGGGGAAATTTTTTGGTTCTATATGAAGCTCTTCTAAAAGTTCTTCTTAAATTAAGTTGCGGAGGTCAGTGTTCACATAAGAACTACATGTTCCACTGTTCGGTGTAGTCCATTTTCATGTGTGTTTGCTGATATATAATATCTTGTACATATCCTCAAAACCTTGTTTCTGTATAATTACATCATGGAAAATCCATATCATTCAAGTCCACATGGTCAGTATCCCAGAATTGCATCATGGAAAATTGGCATGTGAACAAATGTCAATCTTGCCCCAAACAAATTATTGTATATTTTAGGTATTGCATTGGCCTCAAGGGGCAATTAATTTTTCTTTTCTTTTAGAAACTGAGATTTAGGAATATGGGACATTCTATCTTGACATGGCTAACCATGATAAGGACTTGGTCGAATGGTCACAACACAGATTTTAGAAAGAATAAGCTATAATGTTCTTTCATATTGATCCTATTATGGATATCCTCACAAGTGAATATTTCTAGTGCATAAGGTTCTTTCATACTGATCTTATTTTGGATTTTTTTTTTTTTTTGATTTGGCGCTAGACTACTTGATCTTTCTAGTATTATGCAATTTCCTGCATAATAGTAGAAAAAACTTCTAAGGTTATGTTAGACTACTTGTTCTTTTGAGTTTTTTTTACTAGCTTGATTTCGGTTGTAGTAGTACCTAGGTCCAAAAGAGTAATTCCTTTTATTTTGAAAAATGTAAAATTTTCTCAAAGTCCTTAAAAAGTCAATTTAGAGTATATCCAGACTTCTAGAATGTATTGCAGACTATATGCTTGTTAAATCAAACATGTTTGTATGGGCTAATTGACTTCTTTTATTTCCTTGTGGCAGATGGATGATTTTATCTTACGATCCTTTGAATCCAATTAACTGGCATCTTGAAGGACAGGGACATTATTTGTGGGTTTTGCTGAATATTTATTTCTGTCATAATGTAGTCTGGCATGTTCGCTACAAATAGAACCTTCCAACTTAATAATGATCTAGCAGTCAATTATTACAATGAATGGTATGATGATAATAACAGGTGTCGTGTCTTCATGGGGTCAAGTTGTATCCCATGAAAGTAAATCTTGATCCTTATTTACCATCTTACCATCTGGGGCTTGATAAAACATACAATTTTAACAAGATGTACAAAGCTCTGTTTCTACTTATATCAGTTGTTAGGTTTATCTTTTTATGGTATCATGTATGGTTCGGTCTGTGTTTTTTGTTACAGTACCCATGTCCCAGTCATCAGAAAATTGTCATAGTGCCATACTATGCAGAGGGACAACCATACTCTATAGTTGCGGACATCGAAAATATGGTTCGGTCATATTTTGAAAAGGTACATATTTTTTATTCTGTTTTAACGAATCTTGATCTTATGGATCAGGCTACCAATGCTCTTGATGTAGGTTTTAAACCTATGCGTAACTTTTTACAGTTGTCTATATGAGGTTTTTTCTTCTTCTAGTTTAATGAATACTTTTCCTGTTGAAGGCTTGTATGTTGCACTAGAAACTTGGCGTCTTCTTTGCTTGTTCTAGGTTCTGGAAGGCAGATCATACTGCCTACAACACCCTTGGGTTGGCATTGTCAATTGTTCACAAGCTGAAATCAACAAGAATATTGACATGATTGCTTCTCGATGTAAAGAGAGTATTTTGCAAGCAGCCCTAATTATTAACATTTGCAAGTAAAATGGGTTCAGAGTATCTTATAAAGCTTCTTTCCAAGGTGGAGTATTTTGTTTCCTTGGTTTACTTAACTTGTGTTATATGGCGTAGTTAATGGAGTTCACACGTTATGTTGTTACTTTTTTTCATGCACTATTTTACTTTTTTTTTACTGTCGATACCTTTTTAACTTCTTCTGTTCATGACTACTATTTTACTTATTTAATTTTCTCACAAAACTTTTTTATAGCTTTTTGACCATCGAAATTTGCAGTATGTGTAGATCAGTTTGATGCTCGAAAGAAGTTATGATCAGATCTTGAAGAGACAGGTTTGGTAGTCAAAAAGGAATCTCACACCTTACATGTTCCTAGATCGCATCGTGGTGGAGAGGTGTGATAACATATTCTCAATCTATTTTTCTAAATTCTTTTAGATGAGTTGTTATCTTTTCTAGCAAACTTGTTTACAGTTAGTAACTTGTTTGTAATAAGATAATAGAACCACTAGTAAGCAAACAATGCTTTGTGACCATGGATTAGCTGAGAAGGCCCTCTATGCAGTTGAAAAGAGACAACTTGTCATTCTTCCTAAACGGTTTGAAAAGGTATCATCAATTGAATATAATGAGTGGCTAGTTAATATGGGGAGTACACATGCTCCAATATTCAGTTGAATAAATATGCTGGGGTCATCAAATAACTGTATGGTACATTACGGGAAAAGATTGCAAGGAAGAGTACATAGTCGCTAGAAGTGTAGAAGAAGCACTTGTAAAAGCTCGTGAGAAATATAGGAAATCAGTTGAAATTTACCAAGATCCTGATGTTCTCCTTCTATTTAATGAGTCTACTGACAAATGAATGAATGTGTTAAAAGAGAAAAAGATAGAGACCTCCGACAGAATGAAATATAGACTTGAAGCTAATCTTCATGCTCAATTATTTGGTAATGGGTTGGCAGTAGATAGCTTTCTTTTCTATAAAATCTAACCCATAAAGTTTGCTTTATGCATATTTGTTGCACATCAACAAATAATTGTATGACCAGGATGTGAAACCTAAGCCTTAGAATAACTAGGCTATTGTCATTTCTCACACACATATATATGAAATCCTAAAGAGAAGTGATGTAAGTGCAGTTACATATATGGATTAATCTGAGTAATTGGATTACTTGGTTTGTGGTTCCAGACTGAGAAGCTATTGACTGAATAGTTTTTCAGAGTGGAGGGTTAATCAGTTGGCTATTATATTTTTCTATCAAAGTAGCTGTCATTGTAGGTTCTATCCTGATTGCTTGGATCAAAATAGCTGTCACACACCTCGGTTAATTAGTAAGAATTTACTTTTTGGATTCAGGTTTTGATTTTAGAGTTGTATGTGATTTAGAGTTATATATGCCCCAAGGAGCCTCCTTTTGCAAGTTTTAATCATGTGTTCTTTATTTTGCAGACAACGGTTATAGAAAAGGTGGGGAGCAAAGTGAACTCTCTGGTTGTGGAAGACCATGTGGCATTATGACTTCGGATCAGCTGCATGCGCTTCAAGTACTACAACCTCTCTCCAATATGAAGTTCAAGTAACACTATCAGTTGTACATTATAAATTTGATTGAGGGAATATGAATGGTTTATAAAGTTTTAAGACTTTTCTTGCCATTAGTTTATGATTTCCTATATAGATATTAATATGTGAACAATGGTTTTAGTATACCACAATCTGAAACCTGGAAGGTTTAATAGTAAATTCTTTGAAACGTGTGATTGCAGAGTAAAATAAATTTGATATGAAGTTAGGAAAGACACAGAGAAAGCTGAATTTAACAAAGAATAAGAAGCTCAATACCTAACAGATTCATTAAACTACTGCATTGATACCAAAAGTAATATTGTTATACTTATAATTATACTAGTATATATGCACGTGCGTTGCACGTATTTCATAGATCATTATTAAGAGGGTTAAAAGATAGTTGCAGTAATTATACTAATATTTATTAAGATTACTTAGGAAGACTAAAGATAACTACATTAATTATTCTAAATTTACTATTATATTATTATTATTATGTTATTATATATATTATTTTAAGACTATTTCAGAAGACCAAAGAACAACTCCCATAATTACCTTGTTGTCCCTTTTAACTTTAATGAATAATTTAAATTAGTACATAGATGCAAGGATATATTTGGAATAAAAAGTTTCACGGTGAAGCTCAACTTTCCTCATTATATAGTAGTATAGATATTTGTGTTGCTGGCAAATGAAGAATGTAACCTGCTGTAGTTATGATGCTAGAAAACTAGAGGAAGCCAAATGTGTGCATAAAGATCATGTATCTGCAGTGTAAGAGCATGTAGCCCAAATTTTGGATTTCACCTAAAATTTAGTTATTGTTAATTGTTCAATTCATAACTGATTTCAGGATGGATGTTGATTACTCCCTGACAGGTCGAGAATTTGTTATTGGTTCTTATGATAGAACAGTAAGGCTCCTTTTCATTACATTTGTCCTTCATGGTTATTTGTCATGCAAAAGAAAATTACTTGCCCATGACTCCTTTGATAACTTATTTTTCTTTCAATTACTATGTCTTTGACTTATCAGATAAGGATTTTCCAATATAACAAAGATCATAGAAGGAAAATATACCAGACAAAAAGAATACAAAGGTTTATTATTCTTTTAGTATCCCTCAGTATTTATCTTACATAATAATGTAGCCCTTTATTGATTTTGGGGTGTAACTCATGTGATTTCTCGTCTATGACACATGGGTACTCCATATAGGAAGGCATATAGGTACTCCTCGGGTACTCCTGGTTACATACCACATAAGTATCCAAAATTTCACATCGATTTTTATTATCAAAACATTGGTACCAGGCTTATCTTCCTTTCTGCAACTAATCCAAATTGAACTTTTCATGACGTGGATCTGTTTCCTGATTTGAACTTCATAAATATTCTCTCTTTTTTCTCTGTGTTGGATCAAGTGGTATTGTTTCATGTATTGAGTATTATTTCTTTACCAGTTGACTTAAACCCAGTTTCTTTTGATACTAGCTCAAGCTTTTTACAGATGACATGGGTTCTTTGGTCCACTACGGAATGGAGTACCTTATGAGTCATTTTCAGGTAATAATAATGATATGCAAGCAACATAGGCCAGTGAATTTGTTTCATTTTTTATGTCATCCATATCTTTGTGAACTTAAAAAAGATTTTGTCGGATACTTTTATGGTTTAAAAACTTATAAAACCATCATACATAATGCAATGGTGATAAAATATATCCAGCTTTGGTGACTCTTATCAGAAGACTATTCATCTTAGTAAGGCTTTTTTTATTTGTCATGTAGACACATACTGATATCAGTTTGTACAAACACATACTGATTAAATCTATTTCTCTTCTCTCAGGGACTACATGTAAATGAAGGTTGTATTGTGATGGGAGGGATGTGCTCCGGGGTTCAGATGTATTTTGGTTTACTTGTATAAATAGGTTTTGGTTGTTTAAGATGTTATACAAAAATCATAAACTTTGGTTATTTGGATGTGGTTGGATGTTTGTGGTGTATGAACGCGTATTTGTTAATCTAAAAATTGTGTATTATAGTTCTTTGATATTTGCGATATTTTGGATTATATTGCTATTATGTGTTCGATATATAATATATAATTATTAACAGAATTTTTGTTATACAAAAATTGGTTTCTCTTTACGGTTATAAAACGCCAACAAATATCTGAATTCTGCTACAAAATAACATTTCGTGACGGTTTTCAAACATCAAGAAAGATTTTTCTTGACGGTTTTCCTTCGTCAAGAAATGGTTTTCTTGACGTTTATTACTCGTCATCTAGGCCACAGCCAAGAAAAGTTTTTATCTACCTTGACGGTTTTTTATTATGTTTTATTGACGGCTAAAAATCGTCAGGAAAGTTTTATTACTTGACGGTTTAAAACCGTCAAGATAAAAAAATCAAAAACCGTCAAGAAAACGTGGGACTTTTCTTGACTTTGTTCTAGATGACAGATCTAGAACCGTCTAGAAAACCCTTTCTTGATGGGGAAAAATCGTCAAGAAAAACCATTTTTCTTGTAGTGCAATCACGACAAATCAGGCCCTACGGTTTGCTATCATTAGCTAACTAAGGTTATCACAGTCCTAGTTACTAACACATGCAGTTTTGAGATTTCATACAGCCACATGCCCTGCAGACTATCCGGGTTATCTAGGGTAAGGATATAATATATTTTATCAGGTACAGTAATTTACAGGAATATGCAACACTCGACGGGGTATTTGAAGTGTGCCCCTCACGACGGAGAGCTCCAAATCTATCAGGTGTCGCTGGGATACCGGGATTGCATGTAGCTAGAAAATCTCTCTAGATGCTTCTGATACATTATTCTAGTTGTTATCTTGGGCAAGTTATTAAGAATTCCTAACCGTGGTGCTCAGGAATTTGCCTTAGACATGATGCAGGGCAGGACAAGACAATAGCTTGACAAGTATATTCAGAACAGGAACGAGCAAATCAACCATGGGATTTTATCTTATCAATTTAAGCATTTCAGTTCAGGAAATCTTAGCATATCATGTGTGTGCTTCGTCGAGTCACTATCAGGAGTATCAGTACATGTCAAGTTAACTCGATACGACGATATATTATCAGGAATATCAGGGCAAGTCTGGTATCAGGAGTTCAAGATTAACAGTATCAATATAATCCATATTCAATTCTAGCATGTCAGGAGTGCACTTCGTCGAGCCACTAAGAGGAATATCAGTACAGGTCAGGTGTCGAGAGTTCAATATTAACAGTGTTAACACAATCCATGTTCAAGAAAATATAGGTTCTGGCAGGTTGTCACAAATCAGATTATAAGCAATTCAGAGAAAGATTGCATGCATAAGAATCAAACATAAGTTAAAGGCTAATCAAGAAAATATATTAAAAGGAGTTAAACTACTACAAGTGTCATAGGAGCATGAGATAAGCAGGCGCATGGAAATGGCCGCAAGACCAAGTCTGACGCATGGATCATAACAGGTGCATGGAATTAAGGCCACATGAGAATGATGCGCATGGGTAAGTTGGCTATATAAGAATGATAGGCGCATGGGGTAAGCTGGCCGCATGAGAATGATAGGTGCAAAGTCCACTCGTCGGTTAAAGTTCTGAGTGACGGGCAATAAATACAAGGTCAGGGAAGTGACTGATGTGACTGGCCGTGTCAAAGAAGTGACCGATGTGACTGATCAAGACAGGGAGTCAAAAGAAAAAGATAAAATCATGGAAAGTCGTGCCAAGGCAGTGTTGAGTCGTACGTTCAAAGAAAAGAGGAATGCATAGGTCCGGGCCGCATGGACGACTCAACCGCATGCTCCTCTTGGCCACATACACAATTGGGCTGCGTGGAATCTTTTAAACTTAGAGAACTTTCATCCATTCAAGTTCCATGCATTTGGCCAATGGGCGCATGTACAGATTCAGTCATGCGTCCAACAAGATGGCTGCATGCTGACTTGGAGCGAGAAGTCCAGGCCTAATACCAAGAAGGACGCATAGAATTTTTTCTTCCCAGAAAAGCAAGTTTCAGTCATGGAAAAGCTCCAAGTCTGAAAATTTGTTTTCTCCATAAAATCATCATTTCCAGTCCGAATCCAGCAAGGTAAAGCTCAAAATTATATGCAATCAAGTGCTCATCAACTTGGAACTACTAGTTTTGGAAAAAAAAAATCAAGTTTTAAGAGACCAAAACCAATTAAACTTATGGAAGAGACAATTGGAAACTTATATCTACTTCAACCAAGGCATCAAAACCGAAAACACCAAGAATTAAACATGTAGAGAAACTCATAGAGAATAATATAGAGCAATAAAAATGCAAGGAAGCTAAATAAGTGCAATATAGCATGTTCTTCCTCATTGGAAAGATGTACTTGCCTAAACCCACTACTAAACTACTACCACTACTACCCAAGGCAAGCTCACGGATGGGGCTAGGGTTCATCCAAGGATAGGAGAGGGAGAAGAAAATAAAGAAAGAGAAGGAAATGAAGAAGAATGAGAAGGAGAGAGAAAGGGAAGGCTATAGGGTGACTAGCACTATACATAATTCTAGAAATTACATGAAAGCAGCTAGAAAATCCATAAATTACACGGGAAGCAATATACAGCTATAACACACATATACCAGATAAAATATAATAATAATAAAATAGTGAGACGGGTCTCACAAACCTGCAAGATCATAATCATAGAAAGAATATACCATTGGCTTATGAAACAACGTTAGGTCCTCCACATTGAACATGGGGCTAATTTCCATATCATGTGGAATGTCCAACTCATATGCGTTCAAATCAATCCTCCGCAGAACTCGATAAGGACATGTCTGTCTAGCATGCAACTTCTTCACAGTTCCACGAGGAAACCTCTCCGGTCTAACTCGCATAAGTACCTCATCACAAATAGCAATTTTCTGCAATCTCTTATAACCATAAGCTGCTAATTTATATAAATTATTGCTCACAGCTAATCTTCTACGAATATCAATATGTAAATCTTGGATATATTGGGCAAAAGTCTTGACAGACGCACTTGACTGGGATCCTAGGGGTGTAGGTAGAATATCTATAGGTTTTCTAGATTTGACTCCCTTAACAACATCAAATGGACTCAATCCTGTAGACCTGTTGACCGAACTATTGTACGCAAACTCCGCCATAGGTAATATAAAGTCCCAAGTAGCTAGGTGGTCACCAACTAAATACCTCAACAAATTTCCTATACTCCTATTGACCCCTTCTGTCTGACCATCCGTCTGCGGGTGGTAAGAAGTTTAGGACTGAAGTTTCGTATTGAGCTTTTTCCAAAGTGTCTTCCAGAAATAGATCATGAATCTAACGTCCCTATCAGAAACTATAGTCTTAGGCAGCCCGTGTAATCCAAACATCCCCAAAGAATAGGCTCGCTATATGTGACGTATTACTTATTTTACTGCAGGTGAAAAAATATGACATCTTAGAAAAATGGTCCACCACAACAAAAATGCAGTCATGCTTCCGTAAGGTACTTGGCAAACCTAATACAGAGTCCATGCTAATGTCCTGCCATGGGGTGAAAGGAATAGGTAAAGGAGTATACAAGCCCATGTTGTTCTTCCTACCCTTCGCCATATGACAAGTACGAAAATGTGCAATTACTCTAGCGACATCGCGCTTAAGACTCGGCCAATAAAATCTATCCTCAACCAAAAGGATGGTCTTATTTCATCTGAAATATCCTGCAGAGTCGCCATCATGTATTTTCCAAGTCAAGAAGTATCTGAGCGAAATAGAGGGAATGCATAGTTGGTTGCCCCTAAACAAGAAACCATCGACTATAGTGAAACCATCAATGGAAGTAGAGGGATCTCTACACAATTTAGCATAGATTTCACTAAAGTCTTGACAAGTAGGATACTCATCAATGATACAGTCAAATCCGATGATTTGAGTACTCATTGACTGCAATGTATACAATTTCCTACTCAATGCATTAGCGAGATTGTTCTCAACACCTGCACAGTGTTTAAGACCATAGGTTTACTCTTGAATGAATTTCACCCACTTAGCGTATCGAGGTCCTAACTTCTTTTGAGAACTCAAATAGCGTAGGGCTTGATGGTCCGAAAGTAATATAAAGTCTTTTGGGAGAAGATAGTGATGACAATATCGAAAAGTCTATACAACAACATAAAACTCTCGGTCATAGTTTCAGTTGAGTTGTTTAGCCTCATTCAACTTTTTGCTAAAGTAAGCGATTGAATGGCCCTATTGGCTCAACACACCACATAACCCTACGCCCGAAGCGTCACAAGCTACTTCGAAGACTTTTGAGAAATCAGGAAGACGAAGGACCAGGGCAGAGGTCAACTTCTCTTTTATTTTCGCAAATGCTCTCTCAACGGCTTTAGTCCATACAAACTCCCCTTTCTTAAGACAATTGATAATGGGAGACATAATGGTACTAAATTCCTTGACAAATATTCTATAGAATATGTCCAGTCCATGAAAGCTCCTGGCCTCATGTATAGTCGAAGGAGCAGGCCAGTCCCTAATGACCTTAACCTTGTCAGGGTCCGCTGAAACACCCTCACTAGACACGACGAACCCTAAGAATTGGACAGATAAGGTCATAAAGGAAAAAATTCAAGTTGACAAATAACTTATCCTTTCGGAGTACATCCAAAACTTGTATCAAATGAAAGAGATGTTCCTCTTGGGTTTGACTAATAACGAGAATATCGTCAAAGTAGACGACCACAAAGAGTCCTAAGAAGGGACGCAAAATCTGGGTAATAACCCTCATAAACGTGCTAGGGGCATTGGACAACCCAAAGGGCATGACTATTCACTCATATAACCCATCCTTAATCTTAAACGAGGTCTTCCACTCGTCAGTCTCGCGAAGGCGAATCTGGTGATAACTATTACGTAGATTTATCTTAGAAAAGATACTAGCGTATGCCATCATGTCAAAAAGGTCGTCAAGTCGAGGAATAGGGAACCTATATTTGACGGTTATCTTATTGATGGCATGACTATCTATGCACATCCTCCAACTTCCATATTTTTTGGGAGTGAGTAGTGCAGGAACGACACAAGGACTCAAGCTTTCACGAATAAATTCCTTTCGTAATAACTTGTCCACTTGGTGTCCAAGCTCTGCATGTTCTGTGGGGTTCATTCTATAATAAGGTAAGTTAGATAAGGTGGACCGTGGCACTATGTCTATGGCATGTTGGATATCTCTCAAAGGAGGAATTTCGTCAGGTAGGTCTTCTGGCATAATATTAATATAATTGACTACGACCTGACGAATCTCGGGAGGATGATCTACAATATCACTAGTAGGTGCAAGACTAGTGACAACAATAGCGTATACAAGTCCTCCTCCATACTCTCATGGATAAACTCTCTCTTGTTCACCAGGTGAACCGCTCTCTTGCTCGCTTTAGACGTTTCTGGTTCGGACTTGGGCCCAATTGGGAACTCCTTGGATTTAGACGTTTCTAATCCTCATCACTGTGAATGTTTCAAACAAAAGGATTATGATAATTTTAAGCATCTCACATTGTAACAAAATAAATATAAACAAAAAGATAAACATAAGGAATCTTAACTCTATCTTCTTCAACCAAGACCACATATGAAATCCAATGTAAATGTTTCAAACAAAAGAAAGTAAACAGTATATATGAATTTGACAGTAGAACGTAGCTATATTAGATAGACAAATCTCTTAGATTGTTGGAAATATTACCTTGATTTTCTGTAAACAAAAAAAGAATGTTTAGTGTTACCGGCCTCTGGAAAAGTTGCACACTACGCACTGCCCTAAGAGATTATGTCATGCCCCGGTCCCGCAGGGTCGTTCGTCCTCGCTTTGGTCCCTACGAAACCGATCGTCCTCGCACGGACGTGATGCCATGCAAACCTAAGATGCGCTTGCACAAGGCCAAAGCTTTGAACAAGGGCAAGTAAGCTATTCAATACTGAAACAGCGGCACACATATGGCGGAAAAGTAAAGAACACAATGGCATATGAAAACAAGCTCTTTTATTGATAATCGAAAGTGCTATAAGCGGTGCAAGGCCGAGGTTACAGATCGCTCAAGCACTCTTTCTCTCGATTATAATGATACTGTTCCATACATTATGTCCCTCTATATAAAAGCAGCCCAAACTCGATGCGGCTCAAGGCATCGACTCCAGATTTTCGGTTCCTTGGGATGAGGCACGGCTATCGCTTCCTCAGACGAACAGGCACCTGAGAACAAGCAAACTGTTGGTGGGTCAGCACTTTTATAAGTACTGGTGAGTATAAACAACTGAACAGAAGCTACACCCCCTGAAACCCACACTAAGTAATCATGTGACAAAATATTGCATTACTAGTGATCTTGCTAGTTTTACTTAAGTTCATTTCATGCAGCTCAGAACTATACTCAGATTACATCTTTTGAAAACATAGTTGGAAACAGTTTTGCATATTCGAACAATAAGCATATGAATCGGGATAGTGCTCTATCGTGCAGTGCGCAGCATGTATTGTGCATCAAAATCTAACTCTTTTGGGGCAAAGTTCATAGTGGACTGAATCATATTAGATCAAAGAAAATATTTAGTAGACTATCACACATTCAAGCACACAGAAGAACTAGCTTATATAAATTTGGTCCCCGAGAAACTCAGGATCGGTAGCGGTAATCCAGCTAACCAATGACTCATATTCTGATACTATTAGCAGCTGTGACCGAGGTTCAGCTTTGCACTAATAGTCATTGTCTGACCGATACGAATGCATGAAGCACTAACAGATTAACTTTACGATGCAGACACAATGAACGAGCAAGCTATATGAATACACATGTATTTTTTACCCCATTGCCGAACGGTTATCCTGAAGCAGACACACAAGTTAGCGACAATATGCATATAAGGACAAACTTATTAATCAATCTTTTGGTGTCATCAATCGATAGGTATGCAAGAAGGTAAACCTAGCATGCGCCATATCTATATGACGGTCCATGAGTTGTCCCATTGATGGACAACAACACCCCCCTAGATCCTTTCGAAACGGAATATCAGGGTGCTCTCATAATCCCTTCCGGACCGACCGATTCCCAGTGCCCCAGAAATCGATCGAGAGACTATTACCTTGTGCACAAGTTGTCCGAGACCAATGCATGACAAGCAACATTCAAATACTTATGCATTCACATTCATATTCACAAGCATTTAACAATCTAATAGCCACACCCCCTGGAACCCGGAGGAACGGAACATCAGGGCGGACTATTAGACTCTTCACTTTCATTCTTTCAAGCAAACATATATTTTCACATATCTAATAGCACACCCCCTGGAACCCGAAGGAACGGAACATCAGGACGTACTATTAGTCTATGCATATATGAATCAAAGACTTTAGTAGTTCGATATAGCAAAACAGACAAGCAGAACACATAAGGCAAGCACGATTGATTTATATCTAACATGCAAATAACTATCTCTTTCTTAGCATATTACAAATGGACTTATCCAAGCGATTCATTTACTTATCTTTCTTAGCATAGCAAGGGTTCGTTCGATAGCTGTGTCGGTATTTCTAAGCATGCAATATTTCTTATACTCTTAGCATGGCAATGGTTCTATCTCATTCTGATAAGCATACATATTCTCTAGTTAGGCAGCAGATTCGTTTTCAAAGACAAGCTATGTGAGTTCTCTTATTAGCATGCTGAGTCAGTTCTATCATTCTTTTTATGAAACAGTCTTCTTAAGCAAACAAGCATTCAAAAACTCAGATTCAATATTAAGTCGTACAAGAATCAGAGAATGCAGTTCTGCCCACTCACTTTGATCAATCGGTCGGAAACTCTTCGAGAAGATTTCCGTTCGAGCAAGTAAGGCGATATCACTTGTACATAGCGCCTACGCGGAGCGGGGCACGACATACTTCCCCACCAACAAAGAGTTTCATCCTCGAAACTCAAGAAGAACCTCATACGAGAATCCAAAGCAGCGATAGTCCTCATCCCTCACTATCCCAAATCAAAACTCAGCAATCCAAAAATCATAAATCACATATCAAGTAATAAAAACAAATCCAGAAAACTTTTGCGCGCATCTTTGAGAATATCTATGGACTTATTGTATGGAACGTTCATTGCAACACAATCACAACTCAGAGTCGGAGGCAACGGAATGGATAAAGAATCGAGTTGCTCTGATACCACTATGTCACGCCCCGGTCCCGCAGGGCCATTCGTCCTTGCTTTGGTCCCTACGGAACCGATCGTCCTCGCACGGGCGTAATGCCGTGCAAGCCTAAGATGCGCTTGCACAAGGCTAAAGCTTTGAACAAGGGCAAGTAAGCTATTCAATACTGAAATAGCGGCACATATATTGCAGAAAAGTAAAGAACACAATGGCATATGAAAACAAGATCTTTTATTGATAATCGAAAGTGCTACAAGCGGCGCAAGGCCGAGGTTACAGATCGCTCAAGCACTCTTTCTCTCGATTACAATGATATTGTTCCATATATTATGTCCCTCTATATAAAGCAGCTCAAACTTGATGCGGCTCAAGGCATCGACTCCACATTTTGGTTCCTTGGGATGAGGCACGGCTATCGCTTTCTCGGACGAACAGGCACCTGAGAACAAGCAAACTGTTGGTGGGTCAGCACTTTTATAAGTACTGGTGAGTATAAACAACTGAACATAAGCTACACATCCTGAAACCCACACTAAGTAATCATGTGGCAAAATATTGTATTACTAGTGATCTTGCTAGTTTTACTTAAGTTCATTTTATGTAGCTCAGAACTATAGGCAGATTACATCTTTTGAAAATATAGTTGGAAACAGTTTTGCATATTCGAATAATAAGCATACGAATCGGGACAGTGCTCTATCGTGTAGTGCGCATCATGTATTGTGCATCAAAATCTAATTCTTTTGGGGCAAAGTTCATAGTGGACTGAATCATATCAGATCAAAGCAAACATTTAGTAGACTATCATAAATTCAAGGACACAGAAGAACTAGCTTATATGAATTCGGTCCCCGAGAAACTCAGGATCGGTAGCGATAATCCAGCTAACCAATGACTCACATTCTGATACTATTAGCAGCTGTGACCGAGGTTCAGCTCTTCACTAATAGTCATTGTCTGACCGATGCGAATGCATGAAGCACTAACAAATTAACTTTATGATGCAGACTGTAAGCCCCCTAATTTTCAGGAATTATTAATTTGGACTTTCACAATTTTGTAAAAATTTTCGGGATTTTTCTGTAATTAAAACCTAGGCTCTTGATAATTAAATATTTTTTTTATTGCTGTTAATTATTATTAAAATATTATAAAAATAATATTTTTGGGTGTAAAATGAAAAACTGGACTTAGGATAATTTTCTGGGAAATTATTGGGCCCCGGACCTATTTTATATCACCTAAAAACAATATTTTATTATTAATTATTTTATTATTTAAAAACCAAACTAAACCCAAACCTGAGCCCAGCCCGTGGGCTATCGGGTCGGGTCGGGTCTGCCAGACCCGAACCCGGCCGACCCGACCCGTGAACCCGCTTCTCCCCCCACGCCTCTGCGGCCCGATTCTGCCGCCGCTCCCCGCGCCTCCGGCCGCGCCGCCCGCTTCCAGCGCCACGCCGCGCCTCGCCCGCTCCGCACGTCGACACGCGCCCCGCCTCCGCTCCGCCTCGCCCGGAGCCACGACCCCCCTCCAGCCCTTTAAAACCCCCTGCTCCCCTCTCCCTCCGGCCATCCCTCCACCACCCAGACCCCGCTGCGCCGCCTACCGCCCCTGAACTCGCCGTGACGCCGCCGCCGCCCCGCTGCCCAGCCCGCCTTGCCCCGCGCCACCTCGGCCTCCCTCTCCCCCTCCTTCCCTCCCGCAGCAACTCCGGCCAGCACCCAGCCGCAGCAGTCCCGGTGCCGGACGACCTCCGCCTCCGTCGAATCTGCCTCGCCGTCCTCCGCCTACCCCGGTGGCAGCCCGGCGAGCCCTCCGACGAAGCTCCGGCGACTCGAACAGCAGCCCTAACCCTAACCCTAGGTCGGACACGCGGTGTCGTGTCGGCGCGGACACGAGAAACTTCAGTTTCTCGAGCCCTGTTCAGGTACCTGTTTTTCTCTGCTCATTGTTCCATTTTCGATTCCATCTGTTGCATCGCGAACCCTGCGTGACCCTATCGGTGCCCGTGCAACCCGCTCGGGGCATCGCGTCCTGTTTGGATCGCGAACCGCGATCCAAAAACAGGAAAAACAATGCCATATTTCACCCCGGAACTGAGTACGCTCCGCCAAACGGGATGACTTGGTCGCGTACGGTCTTCACAGATACGTGCGCGTCGTTGATACGGACATGTGGGATTTCGTAGAAGTCGATTCGGGTGTGCGTGCACACCGGAATCAACGCGTATCCGCGGACACCGTTCCGTATCCGTCAGTTCTGGAGCGCATCCTAACTTTGTGTACACAAGTCGGATCGAAACAAAACTTATGCCATCAGACTCGTAGCGATACGCTGGTCGTGTGATCCAAGTTTGGTTCGATTCTGAGAATGTTGACGAAATCGCGTGTCGTGGGCCCCACAGGCTCTACTTGACGGGCGATTTTGTGACCGGCTCATCAAAATCCAATTCTGAAAGTTCTGTTGGGTTCGTATCATCGTTCCTGACTTGTTGACACTAAGTTGGACGAATTTGGATACCTTTGACCCTGACACATTTTTCGGTGCGAAGCGGGCCACATGTAGACCCCGCTTTGACCCGAAATTGTTATTTTTGCCCTTGTCTCCAAATTGGACTCAAGGACAGGCATTTCTAGCTGATTGATATTTTCTGAATCTAATATGATGTTTATTTCAGCAACTGGAGTACTGCTTGGAAATTCCGCTGAAGTCAGAGCCACAATTGGAGCCGGAACCACAGGCAAGTGTATCTCGCCAAAACTTGCAGTCTTTGTTACTTATTTCCTTGGCTTATATACATATATATATATATATATATATATTATGGTTCATGCTTGACCTAGGACCGTGTGACTTTACTTAGCGTCCGATTCATAGTCGGGTGCCAACACCGTACGCGGCGTTGTGTATTATCATCTAGATATGGATATCGTGACCCTTTACATTCTCGTACTTGTCTTATCAAGTACATCATAACCTAGGACACTTGACACTATTCATGGACAGGATCTTCCTGAGATATTCATGGTGATTCTGTATAGGATACAGGACTTGACATTGACATTATGTTCCTAGATACTATATGACTTGTTGTATTAGATATGATCTTACGTGACATGGACATGGGGCCACATGGACATGAGACGTATGATTACATTGGGTGGGGAGAGACACACAGGCTACAGGTTGATTTTATATTATGCCGGCGTCTCAGTCTTCCGCCGAGCTAGACGACCACATGATATCACTGCTACCGGCTCCCCGACACCGAGCTTGTAGTGGTTTCAGCCTGAGTTCTAGTGCTGCTCTCATCTTGCATATCACTTAGCTGGTTATTTAGTATTCCCTATTGTTCCATTTATTGCTGGAGAGACACACATGCTACAGGTTGACTATATTATGCCGGCGTCTCAGTCTCTCTCCGAGCTAGACAACTACATGATATCGCTGCTACCGGCTCCCCTACACAGAGCTTGTAGTAGTCTCAGCCTGAGTACTGGTGATGTTCTCACCTGCATTTCACATAGATGGTTACATATTTACCCTGTTTATTTTATTAACTATTTCACTGCATTTATTCTGGCTTGTATTATCTGTACCTTGCTGTCCCCTGAGGACCTGGATCCGGATTATGTCCCCAGGTATAGCCGAAGAGATCCATCCAGAGATACACCGTACAGGAGCACTTCCAGGAGCTGTACCAGGACCTGAGGACGAGATCGCACCAGAGGACTTCTCCTGAACATTGGCTGTATATAGTCAGTTATTTCTGTTTCTGTTTCTATTTCCAGTTCCTTTATTTCCTGTCTATTTGCTTTGATGTATCAGACTGGTTCTCGAATTGTTCACCGAGACACTTTTATTGAAATTTGATAGTTATTTCTATTTGCATTATTCTGGCATTTAATCTGTGATTATCTGTTGTGGATGAGATTAGTATAGAATATGACTTGTAATATTTGATCTATTTATTGTTAGACTACAGCTTAAGCATGCCCTGATGGATCCATTAAATTGGGTTGTCCATCGGTGCGTGCTGCTGGCCATTGCCACGTGTCCAGTCCCTTGATATTTTGGGACTGGGGCGTGACACAGACACAATGAACGAGCAAGCTATATGAATGCACATGTATTTCTTACCCCATTGTCGAACAGTTATCCTGCAGCAGACACACAAGTTAGCCACAATATGCATATAGGGACAAACTTATTAATCAATCTTTTGGTGTCATCAATAGGTATGCAAGAAGGTAAACCTAGCATGCGCCCTATCTATATGACGGTCCATGAGTTGCCCCATTGATGGACAACAACACCCCCCTAGATCCTTTCGGAACGGAACATCAGGGTGCTCTCACAATCCCTTCCGGACCGACCGATTCCCAGTGCCCCAGAAACCGATCGAGAGACTATTACCTTGTGCACAAGTTGTCCGAGACCAATGCATGACAAGCAACATTCAAACACTTATGCATTCACATTCACATTCACAAGCATTTAACAATCTAATAGCCACACCCCCTGGAACCCGGAGGAACGGAACATCAAGGGGGACTATTAGACTCTTCACTTTTATTCTTTCAAGCAAACACATCTTTTCACATATCTAATAGCACACCCCCTGGAACTCGAAGGAACGAAACATCAGGGCGCACTATTAGTCTATGCATATACGAATCAAAGACTTTAGCAGTTCGATATAGCAAAACAGACAAGCAGAACACATAAGGCAAGCACGATTGATTCATATCTAACATGCAAATAACTATCTCTTTCTTAACATATTACAAAGGGACTTATCCAAGCGATTCATTTACTTATCTTTCTTAGCATAGCAAGGGTTCGTTCGATAGCTGTGTCGGTATTTCTAAGCACGCAATATTTCTTATACTCTTAGCATGGCAATGGTTCTATCTCATTCTGACAAGCATACATATTCTCTAGTTAGGCAGCAGATTCGTTTTCAAAGACAAGCTATGTGAGTTCTCTTATTAGCATGCTGAGTTGGTTCTATCATTCTTCTTATGAAATAATCTTCTTAAGCAAACAAGCATTCAAAAACTCAGATTCAATATTAAGTCGTGCAAGAATCAGAGAATGCAGTTCTGCCCACTCACTTTGATCAATCGGTCGGGAACTCTCCGAGAAGACTTCCGTTCGAGCAAGTAAGGCGATATCACTTGTACATAGCGCCTACGCGGAGCGGGGCGCTACAGATTATTCGAGATCTATGTGTAGACATATTCTCGAATCCTCCTAGAGGTAAAACTCCCATGCTACCGGCTGCTCGTCACTGCACACAACTTCGAGATAGTGACCTGAACTTAGCTATTGCCCAGAATGATAGTAGAATGAACATAAAAGAGAATGGACGGAGTGATAGAGGTTTGCTAATGGAATGGAGGATCTGAGTAACAACATTTTTTTTGGTACTGGAAACACGAAAATGATACTTAAACATAGAAGAAGAGAACACATATATAGGCAGTCCCACCTTAACTTTTAGCTAATAATGGGCCACAGAAAAAGGATCTGACTTGACTTGGTTTTAGGAAGAAGGGTGGTTTGTTTCAGTTTGAATGGGTCAAGAGGTGAGGGGGTTGATTTTTTCCCAACCGTATACAACAAATCAAGGCTCACCACAGTCGCGTAGTAAGCCCCGTCTCACTGAATAATTTCTCCGGCAAATGACCTTAGTGGGATTCTTTCTTTTCTTTTCATATAGTCTTTTTATGAGGGTATTTGTACCCTTGATGCTTTTCTTAGAGCCCTTGGCCTGCTTATTCAGGCCCTCGATGGGTACATTGGGACGTCTGGCCAACCTATAAATAACAACACATCTTGGCTCCCACCCCCAGCTAGGTACACCGAGAAATTTTCTATGACCCTTGCTTGTTCTTCTTCTCTGCAACAGTACAGATAAGCTCTTTCCTATCTATCCTCAGGACCCCCGGAGGACGCGTTAGGATCCTTAAGATCTGATCCCGGGACTTGCGTCTCCTGGCGAAGGATGCTCGGACATCAGAGCCAACTCCAACCAGACCTTTGGTGGCTGGAGGAACTAATCTCAAAAGTGTGTGCTTTAATATTAATGGAATACTAATCCAACCCCTCCCCCACAAACCTTAAGGAGAGCCTCCTCCTACAAACCCTATCTGGGTTACCAAAATAGACTTACTCCTAGTTTAAGTGATAAGTTGGTTATATAATTAGAATACATCAATATCACTGGTCATGGCCAGCCCTTGAGCTTATAGGACTCAGAAATGAACTTCTGGAATGGTCTTCCCATACATAATATAAAAAAAAAAAAAAAAAAAAAAAGTAAAAGTAAATTTAAAAAATATTGTTGTTATAAAAAATTGAACTAAGGACCTCTAATGTAAGGATAGTCCATCGTACATACTAGTTCTATTTTAGATAGAATCATGTTGATGTTTCTTTAGTTTTTCTATCTAGACAGTCGTTCAGCCTACCTTGGACCAGGTCTACGTTTGTCACCGGTATTACTTAATAAGCTAGCACGAAAGTAATTGATTGTCATTAATAAAAGATTCTATAGTCGTTTGTTCTTCGTCGTTCAGCCTATCTTACAATTTTTTTTTACCAAATTTAACTTTATTTGTTCTTCGTCGTAAGATAAGCACATAATTCTACAATTCTTTTTTTTTTAAACAAATTTATTATTTAAATTCTAACTTAAACATTGGAGTGGTCTCTATAAAAAAAAATTGTGCCTACAAAAAATTATATATAAAAAAAATCTCCTCATTCAAACTCCAACAGATCTCTCTACAGTTGCACCAGGTATTGGCGCATCATATTGGAGAACAAATAAATTGGGATGGAAAAATTTTGTTTTATCTTAAAAAAATAATACTTCTACACAAACAGAGAGAAGGACGTTTCAAATCGCATACAACGTGTCGTCCTTTCATTGGTTGGATCTTGGATACTAACATTGAAATGACATACCGTGTTTTGGATCCGACCAATGTGGAGGACATGGGAGGAAGGAGGAGTGTAGAGGGTCACGTGGCCCACTGTTTGAGTCGCGGTCCCTCTGATCTGGCAATACCTTTCCTACAAAAATTGTGATGGAAGGAAGATGATGTGGCAGATTTTCTATACGGAAAATTTCAGACAGAGCAACGAAATTATAACAAATCTCACTCAAAGAATAAAAATTTAAAATTTTACAAATAAAGCATCAAAACGCCTATCCGAAGGGCGTTCCACAACTTTCCAAAAAAAAATTTCCTTTTGTGCCGTCTCCTGTCGTTACAGCGCGGATTAAAAAAAAAAAATAGAAAATGCCCTTTGAAAGGGCGTTTTCCCTAAGGAAAACTCCATTCCAAAGTGCGTTTTCTAATAAATATTTTTTTGCCCGCTCTCTCTCTACTCTCTGTGCTCTCTCTCTCTCTCTCTCTCTCTCTCTCTCTGTGTGTGTGTGTGTGTGTGTGTGTGCTCTCTCTCTCTCTCTCTCTCTCTCCCACTCACTCTCTGCTATTTCTCTCTTCCCCTCTCTCTATCTCTATGCTCTCTCTCTCTCTCTCTCTCTCTCTCTCTCTCTCTCTCTCTTTCTCTCTACTCTCTGTGCTCTCTCTCTCTCTCTCTCTTTCTCTCTCTCGTTCCCGCTCGTCTCTCTCTCTCCCTCTCTGTCTCTCGTCTCTCTCACAGTCCCTCTCTGTCTCACCCTCTCGCCTGTCTCACTGTGAACCCTTCTCCTATTTCTTTCTTCTCTCTCTTTGGCCCTCTGATCTCCTCTCCTCCCCTCTCCTCTCCTCTCTCTCTCTTACTGACCCTCTTCTGTCATTTTTTTCTTTTTCCACACAATGACATGCATGCGCATGGGAGCCTGTGAGCATTCTTGGTTTGAATGCATTGGAAAATGATATAAATTTTTTGGAAAGATAAAAAGTATGGTGCATGCATACCATGATACAATTTTTGACCAAAAATAGAGCAGGTAGTAGAAGGAAGTGTTTATAAGAATGAGGATTTCGGTTATAAATTTACAGAAGGAGAAGAAGAAAGCATTTGTGAGAGTTTCACCAGGAAGAGAGTCCAATAGGAGAGGTTGAAGGCTACAAGAGTTTGAAAAGAGTTCAAGAGGAAGAATATACAAAAGAAAAAACAGGTAAAATAGTTCAAGAGTTCAAGAGTTTGAAAAGAGTTCAATAGAAATTTAATTACATATTTTTCATGTAATATCCTAGTCATAAATACAGATGGCTTTTCAAAATGACGGACGCATACCCGGTGGACCTACAACTCCGGCCATTGAATGTGAGCGAAAGTCTCATATTTCTAGTCTGGTTTTCGCAGGACCGGAATGTAATTTTTTGATAATTGATATTATTATTGTTAAGCGTATTATATTGTACTAACAATATCTATACATATATTATGTAGCGCTATGATTATCCAGATATAAAATTATGA
Source organism: Iris macrosiphon (assembly GCA_036927795.1). Classification (NCBI taxonomy): domain Eukaryota; kingdom Viridiplantae; phylum Streptophyta; class Magnoliopsida; order Asparagales; family Iridaceae; genus Iris; species Iris macrosiphon. The sequence goes on along the minus strand of JAYESA010000017.1, from coordinate 81,433,559 downwards.
GAGCATGGTGAGTGACGGTCATCATGGGAGTTGACTGAAGGCCAAAAGGTCTTTGTGGAGGCTTTTAGTTTTTACTTTGTTGACGCTATACGAATTAAGCATCACGATAGAGACCTGATATTAAGTATCATTGAGCGATGGTGGCCAACACGCAACACATTTCAGCTACCCTTCGGGGAGATGACGATAACATTAGCGGATGTGGCACAGGTTCTGGGATTACCTATCGAGGGTAATCCTATATATTTCGACGAAAAATTGGAAGAAAAATATCTTGTTAGAGAATACCTCGGTGTGGAGCCCCCCTCTCACATAGAAGAAACCAGCACTGTCAAACTTATTTGGCTCCGGTCTACTTTCGTGCATGTTAATCATATCGACTCTACAATAGTTCATGTCGATTATTCGCGGATATTTATTTACATGTATTAATTATTGTTAATATTTATTTAATATAAATGGTATCAATATTCAATTATATTTTTAGGTGATATGTTGCACTAGAGCTTACTTACTGTGTCTATGCGGTACTTTTTTGTTCCTCGACGCTACGAAACATAGATCAACGTGCGATTGCTACCATTTCTTGCGGACATCCATTCCAACACAAAATACGCATGGAGTAAAGCAGTGTTAGCATATTTATACCGTTCTATAATATTTTTGTGAGTAAGGTATCAAAGGATAAAATAGCAAAAAATATAAGTGGATCACTACTAAAATATGATGAAATAACGATATTTTTTAGCGACATCATAATAAAATGTCGCTAATATTAAATATTTTAGCAACTCCAAAAATAAATGTCGCTATACGTCGCTGTTGGCGACATATAGCGATGTTTAGCGACAGTAATTAAGTTTTTTTAAAGAATAGTCTCTATAAGCTTCTTTAAAGTCACTAAACGTCGCTGAGTTTTTTAATTTAGCGACGTATTTAGTGACATTTAGTTTTAAAAAATTTAGCAACGATTTTAGCGACGTCTATAACGTCGCAAACTATTTTTATTAGCGATGTCATAATTTGACGTCGCTAAACGTCGCTAAAATTTTAATATAGGTTTTGATACCCCTATCTGTCGAAGACTTCCCCCAATTTTTCAAAAACTTTTCCCTCTTCCCCCCCTCTCTGGCGAAGTGCACCCTCCGGCGTGGCCACCTACTCTGGCATCCCCCTCCTCCTTTAGGTAAACCCTAACTCTCTCTCTCTCTCTCTCTCTCTCTCTCTCTCTCTCTTTCTTTTTTTCTCTCTCTCTCTCTCTCTCTCTCTCTCTCACACACACACACACACACACAGATGCACATGACACAGACACAGACACGACACACACACAGACAGACACAGACACGACACAAACTGTGAGAGAGGGTGTAAACCCTAACCCTAACCTGATCTCTCTCTCTCTCTCTCTCTCTCTCTCTCTCTCTCTCTTTCTCTCTCTCAGATGCACACGATATGACACTTACACAGATACGACACACACACACACAGACACAGACATAACACAGAGGGTGTAAACCCTAACCCGATCTCTCTCTCTCTCTCTCACAGATGCACATGACATGACACTAACACAGATATGACACACACACTGACACAGACACGACACAGACTATCACAGAGGATGTAAATTCTAACCCTAACCCTAACCCTAACCTAGACTGACACTGACATATTATAACCGAAGGCACTAACCGATATTCCCTATAATATATACATTAATACATTCCTACTGAAGGTACTAATCGAAGGCCCATCAGTGTACTACTGATACCAAACTAGACTGGCATCAAGCCCTTAGTTGTAGTGTGATCAACTCGAGTGAATCTTACTCACAACTTATACCTATATCCATTCCTCACGTACACACAACCATAGTTGATACACATAAGATACACAGAGATTCCCCCAATCTTCTAATGCCTGTTGTGATACTCAAGTTTAAAATACAACTTTAAATTGTTGTTGACTAATGTCGCACCCTGCTTTGTACGATGGTGTGCACAGACCCTGTGAAGTCTGTCGCAACACTCATGTGCACATCAAATATGCATTGTCGGGTCTGTGCAGATGGTGTATGCAACAGCCTCTCCCCATCTCACTGCTCACTATGTTGCTCCCCAAATCTACTGTCAACATGACATATACTCCTATGGACATGCACTCTCCTATAACCAGATGACTAATACTTAAAGCAGTACACAAACCCTAACCCTAACCCTAACCTTAACCTAAATCTGCTCAGTTGACACTAACTGATACACTACAATATAAGTATCCAGGATACAGAGTTGAACGAAGAAGTATCAGTGCTAGGACTAGGTGTATCAGTGCATGTATTGTATTCCTGAGTATTCTTATGTTTGTGTAGACGAGTAGGTGTATAACATAATTGGGTATTCCTGTGTATATATGCTAGAAATAGGAGTATCAGTGCATGTACTACATTTAACGATGGGTATATACTTAAACGATGTCTATTCATTTTTGCATAAGTATCTAGAAATGATTATGAATTACTATCTGCGTCATCATTCGTGGATGTACAACCGACATCCTGATGACATGTACGGTATGCGAGATAAATTTATTGAGGGTGTACATCAGTTCCTGCAGTTTGCCAAGGCATTCCCTCAGTACATGGATGATACCAAAATTAAGTATCCGTGTGTGAGATATCGCAACTTAAAATATCATCCAAAAGTGGAAGTCACATATTATTTGTACTCGAAGGATTTTACGCCAAATTATAATCAGTGGACCGTGCACGGAGAACTTATGTATTTAGCATCGGAGTCGGAGCCTTATGTGGAGCCGTATATAGATATCCATGACCATGCTGCTTACTACGACGGGTGGGTGAACATAGTTTTTGATGCGGCGGGGCCTAGTTTTGATCCGGACAATCATGATGCAGTTGAGGAGGTACCGAATACCGATGCTGCAAAGTTCATGGAGTTGCTGAAGAATACAAGAAATCCATTATATCCTGGTTGTGAGGATCATTCACCGTTGGAGGTACTTAAAGATTATTGAGCATCAAGTCTGATTTTAACATGTCGCAAGAATGCTATAACTGAATGATGGACTTGATTATAGAGATCTTATAAAAGGGTGCAAAGTTGTCTAAAGACTTCTACCGATCTAAGAGGATGGTGAGATCGCTCTGGATGGGATACAAGAAAATTGATACATGTCGCAAAGAGTGCATGTTGTACTACAAAGACGACAAGGATGAAGATGCATGCAGATTCTGTAGTGCTAATCGCTATAAGGCTACTGGAAGAAAAAAGTTTGTCCGTGCAAAGAAGTCTACCGATTCGATGCACTACTTGCCTTTAACGCCGCGGTTGCAGAGGTTGTTTATGGTAAAGGAGACTGTAGAAAATATGAGTTGGCACAGGCGAAAACATATCGAAGGAGTATTGGATCATCTATCTGACGAAGAAGCATTGGAGCACTTTGTAACCTCCGATTTCCAAATTTCCGAAATATTTAGATTTTTAATTTATTTTAAATATCAAGTTTATAAAATATTTTCTCCTTGAATTTTTAGTATTAGATTTTTGAACAATGTTTGATTTTAGAAGGTGATTTAAAATCTTTTATAAAAATTATTTTTTCCTAAATGTCGATTTATTATAAAATAATTAAATAAATAATAATGTATATATAATACTCTAGCTTCGAATATTTATTGGCTTGAAATCATGAAATTATTTGTTTAATAAAATTATTTGAAGGACTAGTTGATATTTCATAATAAATTTTTATATCCATTTGGGATAGTAAATAAATTACATACTTTCTAAGGTTTTGGAATATGGGTTTAATTATTAGCTAATTGGGAATCAGTTAGCCTTGGAAGCTTCTTAAAATATTTTCTTAAATTATAATCTTTTTCTTTTAAAATTTTACAAGTTTACCATCTCCCATTGACTAGTTAACACCCTCATTCCCACATGAAGAACTCATTCATGTCTAATCTTGGCCATTCATTATTTGGGTGAATCCTCACCCTTCATTCACACACTCTCTCCCTATTTAAAGTCACACACCCACACCCTTCCTAAGGAAACCCTAATCCCCAAAACCTAGGCTAGCCCTCACAAATTCCCACAAGCCAGCAGCCATCACCATTTGTTTTGTGTGCTCGTGTCCGTGTGTCCAGCATTACCGTGTCAGCCGTGTTGGCCTCGGGTCTGACCCCGGGTGTCCTATCGTATCCCTTCATTCCTGTGTCCAGTTATTACAACATTACAATAAGATTTTGTGTCCGACACCATCTGGATACAACCACCACTATGTAGACATCAAATCCCTGTGTCCAACACTCGGACACATCCACCCCCATACCACAGTACAACACCAACCATCGTGTCCAGTTTCGGACACGATCCAACAACCCTGACACATTCACAGAGCAAACCCTAACCCTAATTTTGACCTACCAGCTCCGGTGGCTGCGGAACCTCCTCCTCGGGGTCGAGCTCGCCTGTGGCCGACCAGACGCAGCCGGATCTGGCGTCTAGCAGCAAGTCTTCTCGGATCTGGACTGCCACCGCCGTTCCCGACCTAGACTCGAGCAGCCGCGGCATTCCGGTCCCAGCTCCGGTGGACCACCGCCCAGCGCCACCAGGTCGAGCCGTCCCCTCCCTCCGCGTGCGTCGAGCCCGATCGATCCAGCCGCCGCCGAGCGTCGCTGCTGCCCTGAGCTTCCCAGATCTAGCCTCGAAGTCGTGGGAACTCCACCGCGTGACCCCGGCGGACCTTCTCCGCGTCGACGCCGGGAAACCCCCAACGTGAGCCCGACTTCCCTCTTTCCTCTTTCGTTTGTTCAGTATATTAGTTTAGTTAAGTTATGTAATTAGTTTAGTTATGTAATAATTATAAGGGTGTTTGATTATGTAAAAAATATAATAATTTTTGGGTTATATTATTAATTAAGAAATAGTTTCAACATTAAGCTTAGTTTAAAATCAGTTATTTAGGCTGGTAACCGATTCTACTATAGATAAATATATATTGGCTTTTACATAAATTCTAAATTTTATAAATAAACTTTTAATTATAATTATGTTCGAAAGAAAAGTTTTAACAATTATTGTTCAAAGTAATTTCGAAATGATTTTCATAAACTAAGGTGTTACCTTAATAACAAACAATCGACCCTTTTCTCCTTTTTAGTTAAACTTGTTAATCTTAATCTTAGCTAACCCCTGTATGTTTTCTTTATACATTGCGGACCTGGTATCCTTATCTCGATTATCGTGTCGAACTCCGATCTTGGACTTCTTTATATAGTTTCTAGCTATTTGGACTGCTCCGGACTCATTGGAACTAACTGCTACTTCATTTGGGATCACCTTGAGAAGTGTGGCATTATATACATTCTCTGATTAGTTAATATACATATATATAAAAATATTTGATTGGTATAGATACAAATATGTATTTTGGTATATAAATATACATTTATATACATCTATTTTAGTGTATATACACATATACATATTTTGTACAAATTACTGATAGGCACTTATATATATATTATATACGTATTTATTGGTATATACTCTGAGTGTAAATGTGTATTTATATACGTATCCCTACTAGATGACCCTAGTTGACTAGAGCCATGCCTGGCATAGCCCTGAGGCCAGTGTATTTCTATTGTGTGTTAGTGTAGCATCTGATACAAGTGATATTATTATATGTGTATAGGACTGTTGGATCCTCCAGACGATACTCAGGGACAGGACATCGGTATTCACCAGCTAAGAACCCAAGGTGAGTACATTCTCTGATTAGTTTCTTATTTATGATATCCCCTATGTTCACTGTATCTAGTGTAGATATCCATGCTCTTGACACGCTGGTTACACAGATTGGTATACACGGATCTCGTCATGAGATGTTATTCCTTGTTCATGGTGTAGCTTGTACAAGACTTGTTTCCTTGTTATCTTGTGCATGTACAGACACTGAGTCCCGGGGAGATTTGCTACCTCCCTAGGGAATCCCGTGCCATAGCATACCATGATTGGATCTACTATACCAGTCGGGGGTGGGGAGTATTTTAGTATAGATATGTGATCATACCCAACTCTACATGCATCATAGCTCACCCCACATCTTACGTCGGGTGCGGCCTGACTATTTACTTACCACATCACTGTTATATATGGTTAGCCTGACTATTACTCGCATCATAGCTATTCTTACGGATTAGCCTGACCTCAAGGATGATCGCTAACCAATGTAATGAGTTTACTAGTCCCAAGCCGATCACATGTTAAAGCTAGTACTCACACACTTAGTCATAGGATTCTTGCTCATTGACATATTGTTTCTTTTCCTGCATTTACTTACAGTATTTCCAGTATATCCTTTATTGTATGTTTCTCGTACCTATACATGCATCTTGTATATTTCTATCTATATACTGCTACATAGTTTATATCATTGATATAGAACTGCTATTTAGAAATGTACTTTGCTCCTTCCTGACTGGAAAAACATTTTCCAGACTATGCCTAGAGGACTGGTATCTGACACTAATGGACCACAGGGTGAGTAGCTGAGACTTGGTTTTAGTAGTATAGTCGTGATTCCGGGAGGTCTAGCCGGAATCACTGGTTATCTAGTTAGTTTTCTTTAGTAGTTTATTGGTACCGGATTTGTCTCCAGCATTTTGTTGAGACTTGGATTTATGTTGAGTTAGATTTAATTACATTAGACTTGTGTTGTAATTATTTTATTTCTTCGATTTCTTATCGTGCTGTAGTTATGTGATTGAGTATGTTATTTTTATATTGTTATCCGTGTCTCCTTATGGAGTTGGATACTTGTGTGAGATTGTTTAGATAGTATTTGACCTAGACAGCGTTCTACCGCCGATGCTGCGGCGTAGGGTGGACGTACCCGCGTACTCGTGCCCAAATTCCGGGTGCGGGTCATGATACGTTTTTAGTGGTGGCCCACGCAGGTCAGACTTCGCTATTTGTGCGATGTCGTAGTAGTGTGTCATCATAGTTGTACTACTACGTGCCTGCTATAGAATATAGGACATAGGATACTAGGATGAGATAGGATACTCAATCACAAATTCTTGAGAGATTCCTGGGATGACCCCTTGAGAATCTTATTAAAATTTCTAATTTTAAATCCTTTGCCTTGTTTCCGTCCGTCCTCACTCGTTGATATTGAGTTTGATTCCTGTTGATCATTATTAAATTAGGATCTTGGTTTCATTGTAGAGTTGATTTTATGCCGAGATGAATTTTACGGACTAATTTTACGATATCATCTGATGACATATATTGATGAGAATAGTGCGGAAGGTGAAACGTCTGCTTTGGTTATGAAACCTAGAGTTTATCGCAGCCGTACCGGTTGGCGTGGCAAAAATTCTAGATGTCATGATTATAGGGTTGCGTACTTTAGTTACGGAACCTGTTGTTTACCGCACCTATGCTTACTGGCATGGCGAGGATTCTCAGCGTCATAATTTCTGACCGACATATATGATTATCAGGTTGTGTCTTAAAATTGATTCTTAAAGTATCATCTCAACACTTATCTATTTCTGTTATACAAGACTTTATTCCATCGTTCTTTTGTTGCTAGCAGTAGAAACACCTTCAGTCCTCAATCCAATCTTTTTGAGCTCATATTCCTTGAGGATTCCTTGTTAAGTATAATAATTAATGACTTGTAATTATGGCTGTATCTTGAGTATTAGTATTGACGGAGTGTTGTTAGTGAGTTGTAAGTGTTTCCTAGTTGGACATGTGAGCAGTAGGCCTTAACCTAGAGTTAACCCATAGCATAATACCTTGTAACAATGGTTCTAGGATAAGTGTCATTATAGTACTATAAGTAGAAGGAGAGTATAGAGTATCAGTGATAGTTCTCAGAGTTAGTATCAGAGCCAATTACCCGTCCTGGATAATCATGATTATGTAATTGAGTGATCTATGTAAACAATTAGGTATCAAGGAATTGTGTTAAGGATTAATGGAGCATGACGTTCAATTTGATGATTGATATCGGGTGTGTTAAAGGTAAAAAATTTATATGCATGAGGAGTTATAATAAGGTGTCATGAGTAGAGAAATATCAGAATTGGTAATAAAAATGGTGAAGCGTATCACGGATTAGTTTAACAGGCTATAAAAGGTTAAAGGGAAATACATATACATCAATTGAGATGAGAACCATATACTTGCCCATGAGAGTAAAGAAACATGAGTGTTATAGAAGATACATGTAATCATGAGTTATAATGAGCTTGATGAGATGATCCATTAATGAAGCTAGTGATATAATACCAAGAGTGCTAATGGTTCTATTTCGAGGGTTAGTCGAGAATGACGCTCAAAACAGTAAGCACTCTGCGTGATGATAATCGGATGATATACCAGTTAATATAGATTGAAAATCATGGAAGAAAATACATGTGATGATAACCTTGATCATTGGAGGTAATAGTACAAGTGATTCGGGCAGTACAATTTAGTACACAGTTGTAGACAATAGAGGTATTGAGTGCACCTCGAGTATTAGAGACTGTGAGCACTTATATGTAAATTTGTGGGTTTATAAATTAAAGAGTGGAAATAAATTTTAACTTTGAGAATTATTGAGGAGATGAGATTGTGTCATTAAAATTTTTGAGGATTTCAAATATTGATTCAATAAACATGGTCAAGGCTACAAAGATTTTAGAAGTGATTAAAAAATTTATTTCGATATTGAGTATCTGACTTTGAGGAGGTATATGTAATTTATTTTTTAAGTTGATCGAGAAGTTAAACCTTGACGATTATTTTGAGGATTAATTTTATGGTAGATGAGAGAGATGAATATTAATATATGAGTAGATGATATACATGTGTAAGGATCTAATGACTTGAGCATGATTGAGATGGCACCGCAGACTGACTTGGGTGTCCATCTAGAGTTGTATTAGAAAGGGTTTAGCACTTAGTATGGTGTGTTACGCTTGGTGTGCACTTGAGTGATAAGAACAAATAGTATGGACAATTGTAGTAGGAACGAGAACTAGCAGTGGGTGTACTAAAGTAGAACAAGGGTACCTAAAGAGATAGAGGTATCAAACTTTACATGCACCAATTGACCTATAATCGTGTTAGAGGTTCTTGGTATCAGATTTTGGTATTTATAGACAGGTGTGTGCAATATTGATATATTCCTGGATCTTGTGGATTAATGATTAGTTGATATGGGTACCAGTGTACAGGGATAGGAATTAGTTAGTGAATGTGCTAGAGTTAAGTGTTTGTTAGAGATAGGAGATACTACAAGTAATATGTTAGCAGGTTCTTTCTTTCCCTCCTAATGTTCCTTTTTCCGTCTTTCGATTGATTGATTTTCCTAGTACTGTAGTTTGTATGCATGATTTCTTGTTAGAATAAAATTGGTAGTACACCCTGACAGAGACTGCAATACCATGACAAAAGACACATGACCTATATATTTTCTTAGATTGCATGGCTGTAGGTAGAATTTTCTTAAACCATGATCATTAAGATTTTGACCATAGCAAAGATCTATGACAAGGTTATGACTGACAAAAAGGGACAAGATGATTAAATTTGTGGATAAGCATTAATTTAAATAAAGAATTAAGGGGTTGTTATAACAGAGTTGTTGGATCATTAATTTTACGAAAATCTAGGTATGATTAAAATTCGAGGATAAACATTAACTTAAATGGAGAGTTAAGAAATTCACAGGGCAAAATTTAAGAATTTATTAATTTTAGGAAGGTCTTGATATGATTGAATTGGTTATTAAAATTTGAGAAAATTAGGGAAATTATCATTATATCTATTTGATTGCAAGATAGAAATTTGAAATTTTATATTATGAATGTTGCATTGAAGATTCCGTAAGTATCGCATCGTTGAGTATTTTAAGGAAAAAGAAAATCAGAAAATAAAATCGTTAATGGAATAGTGTCGAATTTAATTCTCGGAATGAGGATTTAGATTTTGAATAAGCATCAATTGAATTTGAGTTAAAGGAGTAAGATGATTAATGGATTTGTGTTTAAATTCAAATTTTGGGATACGATTTTTTTTTTTAAATTTTATAAATATGCATTGATTGGATTTCAATTAGAGGATTGGATATTAAAATCCTTGAGTATTTAGATACGAACTTAAATTTTGGAGGAGATTATGATAAAAATTGAATTTGATTTTAAACTTGAAAATTTTCAGGAATATGATGTTATAGAATTTTTGAAGGGTTGTGAAATAACAATATGGAATTTCTTCATGATTATTTTGGTTTAAAATTTAAATTTTGATAGAAATAATATAATGAGTAAATGCAATTATTGAGGATCTTAAATTTCGAGGACGAAATTTTTCTAAGGTGGATAGACTTGTAACCTCCGATTTCCAAATTTCCGAAATATTTAGATTTTTAATTTATTTTAAATATCAAGTTTATAAAATATTTTCTCCTTGATTTTTTAGTATTAGATTTTTGAACAATGTTTGATTTTAGAAGGTGATTTAAAATCTTTTATAAAAATTATTTTTTCCTAAATGTCGATTTATTATAAAATAATTAAATAAATAATAATGTATATATAATACTCTAGCTTCGAATATTTATTGGCTTGAAATCATGAAATTATTTGTTTAATAAAATTATTTGAAGGACTAGTTGATATTTCATAATAAATTTTTATATCCATTTGGGATAGTAAATAAATTACATACTTTCTAAGGTTTTGGAATATGGGTTTAATTATTAGCTAATTGGGAATCAGTTAGCCTTGGAAGCTTCTTAAAATATTTTCTTAAATTATAATCTTTTTCTTTTAAAATTTTACAAGTTTACCATCTCCCATTGACTAGTCAACACCCTCATTCCCACATGAAGAACTCATTCATGTCTAATCTTGGCCATTCATTATTTGGGTCAATCATCACCCTTCATTCACACACTTTCTCCCTATTTAAAGTCACACACCCACACCCTTCCCAAGGAAACCCTAATCCCCAAAACCTAGGCTAGCCCTCACAAATTCTCACAAGCCAGCAGCCATCACCATTTGTTTTGTGTGCTCGTGTCCGTGTGTCCAGCATTACCGTGTCAGCCGTGTTGGCCTCGGGTCTGACCCCGGGTGTCCTATCGTATCCCTTCATTCCTGTGTCCAGTTATTACAACATTACAATAAGATTTTGTGTCCGACACCATTTGGACACAACCACCACTGTGCAGACATCAAATCCCTGTGTCCAACACTCGGACACATCCACCCCCATACCACAGTACAACACCAACCATCGTGTCCAGCTCTGGACACGATCCAACAACCCTGACACATTCACAGAGCAAACCCTAACCCTAATTTCGACCTACCAGCTCCGGTGGCTGCGGGACCTCCTCCTCGGCGTCGAGCTCGCCTGTGGCCGACCAGACGCAGCCGGATCCGGCGTCGAGCAACAAGTCTTCTCGGATCTGGACCGCCACCGCCGTTCCCGACCTAGACTCGAGCAGCCGCGGCATTCCGGTCCCAGTTCCGGTGGACCACCTCCCAGCGCCACCAGGTCGAGCCGTCCCCTCCCTCCGCGTGCATCGAGCCCGATCGATCCAGTCGCCGCCGAGCCTCGCTGCTGCCCTGAGCTTCCCAGATCCAGCCTCGAAGTTGTGGGAACTCCACCGCGTGACCCCGGCGGACCTTCTCCGCGTCGACGCCGGGAAACCCCCAACGTGAGCCCGACTTCCCTCTTCCCTCTTTCGTTTGTTCAGTGTATTAGTTTAGTTAAGTTATGTAATTAGTTTAGTTATGTAATAATTATAAGAGTTTTTGATTATGTAAAAAATATAATAATTTTTGGGTTATATTATTAATTAAGAAATAGTTTCAACATTAAGCTTAGTTTAAAATCAGTTATTTAGGCTGGTAACCGATTCTACTATAGATAAATATATATTGGCTTTTACATAAATTCTAAATTTTATAAATAAACTTTTAATTGTAATTATGTTCGAAAGAAAAGTTTTAACAATTATTGTTCAAAGTAATTTTGAAATGATTTTCATAAACTAAGGTGTTACCTTAATAACAAACAATCGACCCTTTTCTCCTTTTTAGTTAAACTTGTTAATCTTAATCTTAGCTAACCCCTGTATGTTTTCTTTATGCATTGCGGACCTGGTATCCTTATCTCGATTATCGTGCCGAACTCCGATCTTGGACTTCTTTATATAGTTTCTAGCTATTTGGACTGCTCCGGACTCATTGGAACTAACTGCTACTTCATTTGGGATCACCTTGAGAAGTGTGGCGTTATATACATTCTCTGATTAGTTAATATACATATATATATAAATATTTGATTGGTATAGATACAAATATGTATTTTGGTATATAAATATACATTTATATACATCTATTTTAGTGTATATACACATATACGTATTTTGTACAAATTACTGATAGGCACTTATATATATATTATATACGTATTTATTGGTATATACTCTGAGTGTAAATGTGTATTTATATACGTATCCCTACTAGATGACCCTAGTTGACTAGAGCCATGCTTGGCATAGCCCTGAGGCCAGTGTATTTCTATTGTGTGTTAGTGTAGCATCTGATACAAGTGATATTATTATATGTGTATCGGACTGTTGGATCCTCCAGACGATACTCAGGGACAGGACATCGGTATTCACAGCTAAGAACCCAAGGCGAGTACATTCTCTGATTAGTTTCTTATTTATGATATCCCCTATGTTCACTGTATCTAGTGTAGATATCCATGCTCTTGACACGCTGGTTACACGGATTGGTATACACGGATCTCGTCATGAGATGTTATTCCTTGTTCATGGTGTAGCTTGTACAAGACTTATTTCCTTGTTATCTTGTGCATGTACAGACACTGAGTCCCGGGGAGATTTGCTACCTCCCTAGGGAATCCCGTGCCATAGCGTACCATGATTGGATCTACTATACCAGTCGGGGGTGGGGAGTATTTTAGTATAGATATATGATCATACCCAACTCTACATGCATCATAGCTCACCCCACATCTCACGTCGGGTGCGGCCTGACCATTTACATGCCTCTTCACTGTTACATATGGTTAGCCTGACTATTACTCGCATCATAGCTATTCTTACGGATTAGCCTGACCTCAAGGATGATCGCTAACCAATGTAATGAGTTTACTAGTCCCAAGCCGATCACATGTTAAAGCTAGTACTCACACACTTAGTCATAGGATTCTTGCTCATTGACATATTGTTTCTTTTCCTGTATTTACTTACAGTATTTCCAGTATATCCTTTATTGTATGTTTCTCGTACCTATACATACATCTTGTATATTTCCATCTATATACTGCTACATAGTTTATATCATTGATATAGAACTGCTATTTAGAAATATACTTTGCTCCTTCCTGACTGGAAAAACATTTTCCAGACTATGCCTAGAGGACTGGTATCTGACACTGATGGACCACAGGGTGAGTAGCTGAGACTTGGTTTTAGTAGTGTAGTCATGATTCCGGGAGGTCTAGCCGGAATCACTGGTTATCTAGTTAGTTTCCTTTAGTAGTTTATTGGTACCGGATTTGTCTCCGGCATTTTGTTGAGACTTGGATTTATGTTGAGTTAGATTTAATTACATTAGACTTGTGTTGTAATTATTTTATTTTTTCGATTTCTTATCGTGCTGTAGTTATGTGATTGAGTATGTTATTTTTATATTGTTATCCGTGTCTCCTTATGGAGTTGGATACTAGTGTGAGATTGTTTAGATAGTATTTGACCTAGACAGCGTTCTACCGCCGATGCTGCGGCGTAGGCTGGACGTACCCGCGTACTCGTGCCCAAATTTTGGGTGCGGGTCGTGACACGCTTTGATCGAGAGTATCCAGATTTTGATTCGGATCCACGTAATATCAAATTGGGGCTCTCTTCCGACGGTTTTACCCCATTCGAACTTTTTGCCTCCCAGTATTCATGTTGGCCTGTGATCGTCACTCCGTACAATATACCACCTTGGATGTGCATGAAGACTTCGTATATGTTCCTAACCGTTATTATCCTGGGTGTGAACAATCCAAAGAGGAATATCGATGTATATTTATAGCCTTTGATAGATGAATTGAATCAGCTGTGAAAAATAGGTGCCAACACGTACGATGTTTTTAGAAAGCAAAATTTTTAGATGAGGGCAGCACTTATGTGGACTATCAATAACTTTTCGCCCTATGGAATGTTATCGGAATGGAGCACTCATGGTCATCTCTCATGTCCGTATTGCATGGACCGCACTAAGGCTTTCCGTTTAAAATACGGAGGCAAACCGTGCTTCTTCGATTATCATCGATAATTTCTGCCGAAGGATCATCCTTACCAGAGGAACATGAATGCTTTTCGTGTGGGCATTGTGGAGAAGGCCAATCCACCGCCAAGGTGGCCCGTATACACGATATGGGAAGCGGTAAAAGATTTACTAAGTGCTATCGAAGAGCCTGCTAAGGGGTACAAGTATGACAGATTTGGTCGCACCCATAACTAGACGAAGAGGAGTATATTCTGGGATATGTCATATTGGAGCACCAATCTGATCAGACATAACCTTGATGTCATACATATCGAGAAGAATGTGCTTGATAACATAATTAATACTGTAATGGAGCTAAAGGAAAGATGAAAGATAATTTGAAGGCCAGGTTGGACTTAGAAGAAATATGTAGACGTCCTGCGTTGCATTTAATAGAGGAGGAAAATGGAAAGTTAAAGCACCTTAAGTCTATTTTTTCACTGGAGAAGGAGGATAAATGGAGACTTTGTAAGTGGATTCATGGTCTAAAAATTTTAGACGGGTACGTGTTGAACTTGAGAAGATGCGTCGACCTCAAGGAGAACAAACTGGCGGGTATGAAGAGCCACGATTGTCACGTATTCTTGGAGAGGTTAATTCCTATTATATTTTGGGAATTCTTACCGCAGGTCATTTGGAATCCATTGACATAGCTCAACATATTCTTCAGAGATCATTGTTCTACTAAGTTGCTCGTCGATTGTCTAGAAAAGCAAGAGAAAGACATTACGGTAATACTGTACAAGATCGAGAAGTTGTTTCCTCTTGTATTCTTTGACTCTGTGGAGCATTTGCCAATTCATCTTTCCTATGAGGCACGTGTTGGTGGTCCTATTGGTTATCGGTAGATATACCCCTTCGAGCGGCATCTGAATCACCTAAAGAGAAAGGTTAAAAATAAGGCACGGGTTGAGGGCTCTATTTGTGAAGCTTATGTTCTCGAGGAGATTACAAACTTTTGCTCAACGTATTTCAAACCTCATGTTGCTACTAATAGAATGAGAGCTCCTAGAAATGATGACGGATATCAGGAATCTAATGATGCAATACTGAAAGTATTCAATATGTCCAGAAAGCCTTCGAGAAAAATGAAGTAGAGATATTTGAATGACGATGAGCTAAGGGCTACTCAGTTGTATATATTACTCAATTACGATGAGGATAAAGTGGAGAAGCTAGAGGGGTAAGTAATTAATACGTCCACGTTTACGTTATCTCAATGTAATAGTATAAGCTACTATTATGCTACTAATCAGCGGTTGCTTCGTTGTTTTTCAGCACATATAATGATGAGCTGAGGTCAGTTAGACCCTATATAACAGACAAAAAAGTAGAACAAGAAATGATACGCCATTTTTCTTCTTGGTTGAACGCATATGTAAGGATCTTGATAATTACTTTTTCTGTATGCACTTGCACAATAAATAACTTACGATCGCTAGTTTGGTATTTAGGCCAATCGTCTAATAACACCCTAGACTGGATCTATTAGAACTCTAGCCAAGGGACCAATTACTACCGTCAAAATATAGCCAAGTTACTGTATAAATGGGCTTAGGTTCAAGTCAATAAATGCTCCGATCAGAGACAACTTTCTGTATCTTTATTCCACAAAAAATAGTTGTTTGTGTATCAAATCTTTGAACTACAAATACGTCAATCCAGGCAATGATTTTTTTGACATCTTACGAGAGATTGTGGAGTTGACATATAATTATGGCATAGAACCTGCTAAGATCGTGCTATTCAAGTGTGAATGGTTCCATCCGATTCAAGATCAAGATTGGAAAATTGATAAGCACGATCTTGTGGATATAAACTACAAGGGTAGATATCAAGGCTACGAACCATTTGTCCTATCAAGTCAGGCTCAGCTCGTGTACTTCATAACTTATCCTAGACGGGAGACAGCAAGGTCGAATTGGTGGACAGTATGCAAGACTAACGCTAGAAATACCTTTGACATTGACAAAATAGCTTATTAGGAGGATGAGCTACCTCTTATAACAAATATTATAGATGTGGACTCAATGGAAGTTACTCATTACACGACTAATAATATAGAAGAGGTAGAATTATTCGAAGAGGAAGAAGAAGATGAAGATGAAGTTGATGAAAGTTAAGATGAGGAGGAAGAGGAAGAGAAGGACGAAGAAGGCGAACAAGATAAATTTTCTGAAGATAATTGAAAATAAAATATTTTGCCCGAAGATATGTACTATATTTTGACTATAGAATGTACTATTTTGATGAAGATATATATTATATTTTGACTGCAGAATATACTATTCATTTAGACTTGTGACACCACTAGTTATTTACTATGCAATTCTATTAATGCTGTGAGATATGCATAATATTTTGACTATAGAATGTACTATATATTTGTGTATTTTTTTTATTCATCAGATGTTGTTATCAAGTATGACAGGACAAAGCAAAGCGTTCGATAGGTCACGAGGTAGACAGAGTGCTCCTCCGATACTGCCTACTATTGGTTCTGGATTCTCGGCGCCTAGTACTCCAGTATATCGATCAGTCACATCTCTGACTGCAACGATATTACGTGGCAGCACTCCTGGGACGAGTAGTTCCAGGCCTGATAGTACTCCCTCGTCCAGCGTTCCTTCTACTGATGGAACCATGGAGACAGATGAGCATATGACGGAGGTTGAGCCGACGTCGTCCCAGCATCAGCTAGATCCTCTATGCACACCTCCGGACGAGACGAGGACGGAGATTTGGGCCGACGGTACAAAGTAAGTCAATTATATGGTTTTGCATCATATATATCATGTATTTATTTATTCATTATATATTGACTTTTTAGATAAAAATAATTATCTCTGTATAGATATCGTCCCTCGTCGATACAGAGATACCTGGGCCACTTTCTGAGGTACAACTATGGTGGCCCTTGGATCAACTACTCTGATGCTCCGGAGGAGCGAAAGGCTTTCTGGTTTGTGCACTTCAAGATAAAAATATATTATATCAATCATCTAATTTATGCGTATTATATAACTTAATAAATTACTGATTGTAGCAAATATATTTTTATACACCGCACTGGGCCAACTTGATCGAGCAGATATTTTCTGTCGTTGTCGCCAAGCTGATCCGTGATGCTCTAGATGACCAGAAGGCTCGTGATTGCGCAGGAAAATCGATCCAACGTTGGATCACGCTTGAGCAATGGACTGCGATGAGGGCTAGATTCGACGATCCGAGGTATATGAAAAGGTCTGAGAAGGCCAAGACGGCTAGGCAGAAGGCAGCAAAGTGGTGTGGTGGCTCGATTCCGATGACAAAATATTTTTGTCGTTTGGTATATTTTTTATTTCAGATATATTATTTTAATACAAGTAAGATAAAATGGTAGTAGGATAAAATATTTAATTTTAGTACAAAATAATATATTTTTAACAGATACAAAGGGGTGAAGATGCAAACATGGTGACCGTCTTCCTGACCACCCATCGAAAGGGCGAGAATCTCATTGATGAGAGGGCCTTGCAGACCTATGTAAGTATTATTTTACTTTGTGTTAATTTTAATATAACTTATGAAATTATTGAGTATCCAAACTTTTTAGGCCGAGTATCTTAGGCTGGGTGAGCAGACGACTGCTAGTGCACCTACAGCGGGAGAGGTTGGTACTTTCTCGCAGCCCTCTCTAGCTCCGTCGACTAATGAGCTGTGGGTGACCGTCGCTGGTGGTCTCCAGAGGGGTATGTACTATGGTACGGGATCCTATGGCGCCCTTGTTGCGACGCAGTCATCTAGGGCCTCCACGGCAAGTGCGTATTCCTTACAGCCCTCGCAGTCATCGGCCCGAGTCCAGGAGATCGTTGACCGTCAGATTGCGTCTCTCCGTGACAAGTTGCTGCGAATGATGGAGGAGCAGCGCCTGTCCCAGCCGTAGGCGGATGATGCGACGCTCATCACACGATTTGATATGCTCGAGCACAGCATCATGGACTCTGGGATATGACAGCTGATCTTAGAGCGTCGACAGAGCGCAGCGTGACGGAGCTGCAGGCATCACAACTGTCCATGGGCGAGAGGCTGACGATGATGCAGGATTCAATGGTTCATAGCAGTACGAGGCTGTTATCTACCATAGATTCGTACAACCAATGACTAGATGAGTTGGAGCAGATACGTCCTCCTGGTGCGCCTTCATCGACACAGACTCCACCGACGTCATTGCCTTCTCCATCGACATCGGTATCAATTTTATGGGAGCAGTATGATATGTTCTTATCCCTAATGCGTACCGGTGGTCATCCTCATGCAGATCCGTATTAGTCCTAGTTATGATAGTTTATTGATTGTTTGTGTTTTAGACCTATGATATTTGGTCATTTATGAATATTCTTTATTTTTGAGGCTTGCAGACTTTATTTCTTGTATTCTTTACGACGAGGCTTTCAGACTCAGTTGTGTGGATATTTGTTGTATTTTTTACGACGAGATTTTCTCCTGACTCGGTTTGTAATCTTAATATTTCATTTTCTTCAAATTTTACTATATTATTTATATTAAATATATGTTAATTTACCGGTGTTGAGTGTTCAACCAAAGGGGGTTGGCAAACCCAGCAAATTCAACGGAGGGTTGCTCCGGGTCTATTTGTACAAATTATGAATTCATAAACTTCACGAAGAATGGTTTGGAAACAATTCAATATTCATTTTTTTATTTTTTTACTGTATCTTTAGCGACGTTTATAGCGACGTTTAATAACGTTTAGCGATGTTCATATACATCGCTACAAATCTCGCTATAAAAGTCGCTATGCATGTCGCTATACACGTCGCTACAAACGTTCCTAAAAACGTCACTGAACGTCGCAAATTTGCTGACATGGCAGTATTGCCAGGTCAATATAACATCGCTAAATGAGTCACACAATGTCGCTAAAAAAAAACCTTAGCGACATATAGCGACACACAACACGTCGCTAATTTAGCAACGTTGCGTCGCTAAACGTCGCTAATACAGCGACGCATTGACGTCGCTAGAAAATGTCGGTATAGCGACATTTTACGACATTTTTTCGGTCAGCGACTAGCTTAAAGGAGACTTTATCGAAACGTCGCTACATATGTCGCTAAAATTATTTAGCGACATTTTTTTGCCATTTAGCGACATTTTTTTTTGCCATTTAGCGACATTTTTAGACGTCGCTAATTTGACTTATTCGGGTAGTGGATGTCTAACACTTATACATGTATGAATAAAAATGAATAATATCTGCTATATTTATTTGGATCTTATTTGTGTTCTTCTTTGTAATTCTGGTGTTTCGATCACTTCGAGATTGGTAGACTAGTTAGTAAATATAGAGCTGAACAAACAGTATGGCCAGTAGGCATTCGCTGGATTACTGAAAATACAAATTATGTGCATTGTATGACAAAAGTGGTATCTCTTTACCGGCATCGATTTGACACATTAACCCCCTATGAGGTAAGTATGTAATTATTAAATTAAATTTTTAGATGTTATTTACGTGCCTACCATTTATTATTTGCTGAATGTCAAATAGGTTGTTTGGCAACCACTAAGTGTAATTGCTAGGTCAAATTTCAAATGTACTACCATCACCATTAGCTTTAGCGTATACTCTCCAACAATAGTTTGAAGAATCACAAGTATACACTATTCTTTGATAATTGTTATGTTTAGATGAACAACTAAATTTATATGTAATTGCTAGGTTGCTAATAAAATTTCAAAAATCCTGAGGATAATTAAATTGTCTGCCAACAATTAACTCGGAAATGCAACCAGCTACATTAGCATCATTATCATCTAAATAGTAATCTAAATTTGTAACCAAATCATCACTGTTTTCATCGTCAACATCATTGTTTTCAGTATCAGAGTTAATTTCAGTGTGATTTATACAACTAGGACCAATATTGAAATCTTGGTTATCATAAAAATGTTCACTACTTGAAATGATAGTTGCGTCGATACTTGCTAGTGATGGAATGATATAAATTTTAATACAAGATGAAACTAAATTACTTTGAACAATAAAATTTTATGTTTCTTCACAATCTACTATTATCAATGCATCTTCATAAAACTACCTTATTGTAAATTCATATCTTATAGATCAAAAATAATACTACACAAACTAGATAAAGTGATATTTTGATAAGTGGTTATAAGATGAGTATTACCTCCATGGTAAGATAATCTATCTAGTATATCTCCATGGTAGCAAATTATTACTAAATTTTGATCCATAGTCACAAACTTTCATCTGAATTGAGACTTACAAAGGTATGCCAGGAAATAGCTTAGGCAAAAATGGTAGGAGATAATGGATGAGAGTATCTCCTGACTTGAATTTGCCTTCTGAATTCACCGATTGTAAGTAATTTTCCTGTATGAAAAAAATATGGTAAACAGAGTAAGAGTGAATGAGATATAAAAAACACGCATGAGTCATATATATAAGCTAAATTTAACCGTTAAAATATAAACGTTATAAATTGAACGTTACCTATTGTACATAGACTAGTATTACCTAGTATACTAGCATAAGAAAAAATGGATGACAGAAGAAAGAGTGACAGGGAGAGAGAAAAGAGAGGGATGCGAGTGACACAGAGAGTAGAGAGAGAGTAAAGAGAGGGAGAGAGGGTGAGAGTGACAGGTTGAGAGAGAGAAGGGGGGAGGGGGGGGGGGAGGGAGAGAGAGAGAGAGAGAGAGAGGAAAGAGAATGAGAGTAAGAGAGAGAGGATATTAGATAAATTTAAACGATTAAATTTAAATGTTACAAATTTA
This sequence comes from Iris macrosiphon, assembly GCA_036927795.1. Taxonomy (NCBI): domain Eukaryota; kingdom Viridiplantae; phylum Streptophyta; class Magnoliopsida; order Asparagales; family Iridaceae; genus Iris; species Iris macrosiphon. The sequence goes on along the minus strand of JAYESA010000017.1, from coordinate 81,412,360 downwards.
ATGTTACAAAATTGAACGTTACCTAGCGTACAGATAAACGTTACCTAGTATGCGTGTGCATGTATTAGCTTTAGTGTAGATAGCGTACATAAAAGAGAGAGGAAGAGTGACAGAGGAAAGAGTGACAGGGAGAAAGAGAGAGAGAGTTAAGCGAGGGAGAGAGGGATGAGAGTGACAGAGAGAGAGAGGGAGGAGAGGGAGAGAGAGAGAGGGTTGAGAGTGACAGAGAGGGAGTTGACACACACACACACAGAGAGAGAGAGAGAGAGAGAGAGAGAGAGAGAGAGAGAGTTGTTAGACAAAGAGAGGGTTGAGAGAGAGGGAGTTAACATATATATATATATAGAGTTGTTAGAGAGAGAGAGTTGAGCGAGAGAGGGACAGTTGAGAGAGAGTGTGAGAGTTGTGAGGGAGAGTGTTAGGGAGAGAGAGAGGGAATGTGTGAGAGAGAGAGAGAGAGAGAGAGAGAGAGAGAGAGTGTTAGGGAGTGAGAGAGAGAGAGAGTGTTAGGGAGTGAGAGAGAGAACGTGAGAGAGAGTGTGTTAGGGAGAGAGAGAGAGAGAGAGAGAGAGAGAGAGTTAGAAAACATTATTTGAAATGACGTTTTTTCTAGAAAAAACGTCATTCTAAAGGACGTTTTCTAATTTTTGTTTTTTTCGCACTATAACGATAGCAGCCGTCACAAACGAATTTTTTTTTGAAAAGTTATGAAACGCCCTTCGGATAAGCATTATGATATTTTATTTATAAATTTTTATGCTTTGAGTAAATTTTCGTTTTCTATATGTTCATGCCATCAAGTCTTGACTTTTGGATCTCCCCTTGTAGTTTTCTATACGTTCCAACTAAAAAGTGTTGGAATAAATGAAAGAAAGCCAAATGCATGCATTAGGAAAACACGGTGAAGTCACCAAACTTTCTACCCAATCTAATCCTGATTAGCCACTTGCGACAAGCCTTGTACATTATTGCTATTTTCAGTCTTCTATTCTCTCTGCACGTTTCTAAACGACTAATGTGTCAATACATTTGGAGGCTTAATTATTCCAATCACACTTCAACTATAATTTTGGTAACTACACTTTTACTATTCAATTTTGACATTTTAATTTTATAATTTATTTTTTTGGAATATTTTTTGTCAATTTTAAATACATCAATACCAGTTTAAAAATATATTTTATAGTACATAAGTACAATTTAAATACTTATATTGTTGGATTTTATTTTAAATGATTTCGATGTGAAAAATTAAAGTAAAAAAAGTCCGAATATTATAGTTGAAATATTATTAACATAATTTATCCTACATTACTATGTTACAAGGACAGGAATATATGACCCCTTTCAGATATGAAAGTACAAATTCAACTATTTTAGTGTCATATTTTACTCGAAATGTGTCCATGTGTGCGTACGATATGTGTCCGGTACAAAATGGACATGTCATAAATTTTTGGAAATATCCGTAATTTTTTGTATTTCAGAAAGAAACAGCTAGATCAGTTTCATCCAAATTTCGCTCAGAAAAACAATGTACCGGACGGTAGGACAGGTGACCTAATTTCATCTAATAAATATTACCAACGGTGTTCTTTTGACTTTTTTTTTTTCCACTTTATTTTTAGGATTAAAAGGATGAGAACTGCCTTTAACACTATTATTGCTGAAAATAGTAATAGTTGATTATATCATTGACTAAGAATTCTTCTTTCACATGTGATTATTATGTCAGAGACTTAAGAATTGTTCTTGCCATGTGAAATGCTGATTAACAACATCCATATCTGTCTCAAATTGACTTTCTTCTTCTTTTTTCCATTTACAATTGCAAACACTATGTCGGCAATGCAACTTTATTTTGGGATACATCATTCTTTTTTTTTTTTTTTTTTTAGGCTAGTGATACTACACATTTTACTTGGGGCTAGTCCATTGAAAATTTATCAAAATTTACAAGTTTGTCATCCTAAAAGTTACTTGGGACTAGCCCAAATTTTATCATTGATACTTACAAGTTTGCCGCTCCCAAAATTCACTCGGGACTGTTATAATCAGGACTGTCAAAATTTTGACAGTCCTACCACTTGGAAGGACTGTCAAAATTTTGACAGTCCTAATTTTAACCCACTGAAAATTTTATATAAAACTAGGACTGTCAGGATTTTGACAGTCCCACAAGCTACGAGGACTGCCAAAATTTTGACAGTCCTAATTTTATACAAGACTGTTCAAATCAAGTTAAGTCTACAATAGTGTAGTATCTGAAAAGTAGAAAAAAAATCCATCCAAACAAGCAGCAACTTGTCGTAAAACTAGGACTGTCAGGATTTTGACAGTCCTACAAGAAATTAGGACTGTCAAAATTTTGACAGTACTAATTTAAATCCACTGAAAATTTTATATAAAACTATGACTGTCAGGATTTTGACAGTCCTACAAGACATTAGGACTGTCAAAATTTTGACAGTCCTAATTTTAATCCATTGTCTCTGCACATTTATATGTAAAACTAGGACTGACAGGATTTTGACAGTCCCACAAGCAATGAGGACTGTCAAAATTTTGACAGTCCTAATTTAAACCCACTGAAAATATTATATAAAACTAGGACTGTCAGGATTTTGACAGTCCTTCAAGAAATTATGACTGTCAAAATTTTTACGGTCCTAATTTTAACTTTGTATGTTGACACTTGCGTACACATACGCTGAAATGAAACTTCAAAGGGTGGCAGGGTATATGCATACACTCTAGGCATGCACTCTGTTCAAACTTCGAAGGGTGGCAGGGTATCACAGGTAGAGAGATATTATTCACTTATGCTGAAATGAAACATTTTCATCAAAGAACACCAAACATGCCATGATGACTCATTTATATAATTAAGATGGCATACATAGTGCATTAATTTATCATCTTCTTAATTTGGATCCTCTTTTTGTCAAGTTCATCCTACATATATAGGATATTTTGGTCATTTTGTCTGCAACATATATACTAAGGTGTTTCATTAGAGTACTGTCACCACCCCATTTCCAAAGTCGGGCATTTTTTTTTATTTTTAATTTGGTCAATTGTGCATTATTTTTAATTAATTGTATTTATAATTAATTATTGATTGTATTATATTTTTATTGATTGTTTTAGGATTTTGGCTAGCTTGGACCCATGTCAGACCCTAGTGGACCCATGTCCGACCCAGCCCACACCCTTGTGAGAATTATTTTGGGGCTTAGAAATATTTATTTTATTTTTAGAAGGTTAGTGGGAGAGATTTGGAGTTAGTTTGAGTGTTTTTGGACCCCAAAATCCAAAACCGAGTTACGGGAGGGCATTTTGGGTATTTTGGAACTTGTAAACCCTTTAATTAGGTGCTTGGCCGGATTCCCACAGCCCCCACACCCGAACACAGCAGCTCCCACTCCCCCATTTTCATTTTCCTCTTCTTCTTCACTTCTCCTTCTTCTCCACTTCTTCTTTCTTCTTTCTTCCTTCTTCCAAAGTAAGTTTTCTTATTTTTCTTCCTTCCTCTTTCCATTTCTTCTTCTTACTTGAACCCTAACCTTACATTTTTTCCGTAACCTAGGTGGGTAGAGCCTAGATTTGGTGTTGGAGCTTGGATTTGAGGCTTGGAAGCTTGGATTGGAGGATTTGGAGTATTTTTGAGACTTTGGCTTGGGATTCCAACTCCCAAGAGGTAAACCCTAATTTTTTCCCTAGTAATTATTTTTATATAGTGTAATTAATATTTTAGAACCTTCCTAGACCCTTAGGCTACCCGTGGGAGGAAGTTGGAACTAGTTGGGTAGTGTTTGGAGACTTTAACACTAGGTTTTGTGTCAATTTTGGGTGAAATCCGAATTTGGCCCAATTTTGGGTGATGCCCTAGGTTAGATGGACCTAGGTAGACGTTGTCGGGTGTCTTGAGAGTGAGTGCGTGTCTCCGTTCGGACACGGAAAGCCGCGTCGCGGAGAAACGGGCGTTTCGGGCAAATTTGGGGCTTTTTGTCGTCGCCGATTCTAAGTGCGTGTGCGTTTCCGCCACGGGCCTAGAATCGACGCGGGAGCGCATTTTCTAGGATTTAGACATCGTGTAGAGTGCGTGGGTAATTTCGGGCCGATTTCGAGTTCGTTTGGTGTACGTTTCAGGAGGTTTTCCGAGCCGCGCACCACGTGTTCGTCGAAATGACCGAACGGCCATTTCGACTTGGGTTCCTCGTTTCGGGCTTGTGCGCGCGTTGGGTTAGTATCGGGGAGTGTGTGCTAGAGTTCTCGGGCTATATTTTATATATTTTTAGGTGTTTGGGCGTGTCGGGGTCGTTGGGCGTGCGTTGGTGGGTGTTGTGGGCGTGGTGTGCGTTGTGTTGTGTTTGTTTATATATATGTGTATATATATTTGTGTGTGTGTTTTTATATATATATTTATATATATATGTGTGGTTATGTGTTTGTGAGCGTGTTAGTGAGTGCTTGTGTGAGTGTGTGCTAGTGCGTAGGTGAGTGTGTGTGAGTGTGAGTGAGTGTGTGTGAGTGTGAGTGAGTGCCTATATATATATATATATATATGAGTTTGAGTGAGTGTGTATATATGTATATATATTTATATATATGTAGGAGTGTTTGTGTGTGTGGTTGTGTGTTTGTGAGAGTGTGTGCTAGTGTGTGCGAGAGTGTGTGTGTGAGGGTGTGTGAGTGTGTGTGAGTGAGGATATATATAGATATATATATATATATATGTTTAAGTGTGTTAGTGTGTGTTAGTATATAGATATGTAGGTGTGTATATATGTGTATCTAGTTATATATATATAGTTATATATGTGTATGTATAAATATATATAGGGGGTGATATATATATGTGTATATGGGAGTGTGTGTGTGTGTGTATGTGAGAGGAAGGGGGAGGCCAGCACTGCAGCAGCAGTTTGCAGCAGCAGGGAGCTGCAGCAGCTGCACCAGCAGCAGGTGCAGCAGCAAGGAGCAGCAGTAGCAGCTGCACCAGCAGCTCTAGCAGCAGCATAGCAGCCACAGCAGCAGTTTGCAGCAGCAGGAGCAGCAGCAAGGTGAGGAGCAATGCGAGAGAGAGAGGGGTATATATATATATATATAGATAGATAGATTGTTAGATATTTAGATAGATAGTTAAATAGGTACATAGATGGTTAGATAGATACATAGGTAAAGAGATACATAGATAGTTAGGTAAATAGATAGATATCTATAGTTAGGTAGATAGGTAAATAGATATTATAGATATATGATAGATAGATATAGATAGATATCTATAGATAGTTAGATAAATAGATACATGAATAGATATATTAGATAGATAGATAGATAGATAGATGGGTATCTATGTTTTAATAGAGAAATAGGTATATAGTTAGATAGATTGATAAATAGATGAATAGATTCATAGATTCATAAATAGATAGATAATTGATAGATAGGTAAAGGCATAGATAGATAGATACGATAGGTATTTGGATATATCTATCTATAGGTATAGATATATAAATACATATAACTAGATATATTATAGCTAGATATATAGATACGTAAGGTATGTGTAAGATAAGGTAAGGTATTGGGTATAGATATATAGGTATATGCCTATATGTATTAGATATCTATATTTTAGCCTAGAATATAACTAGATATATATGTTTATGCATAGTTAGTTAGCTAGAGGGGTAGTCGGGTTGAGTTTAGAGCGGTATCTCAATACCTTGAGATACCGAGGTATCTCAATACCTTAAGATAACCAAGGTATTGGGTTTCGAGCGGGGTTTTTGAGCAATAGCCTAGGAATAATATTGGAGTGATTTTTATATGCTTATGTGTATATATTTACGCGTGCTAGCATAGGTTTTAGAGGGTATAGGCGGGGTATATAGCGTAGGATGAGGTATCGGATACCGAGGGTATCCCGGTATCTCAAGGAGGCGAGTTTGTGAGTTTTTTAGCTTAATGACCTCGGTTTGACCTAGAATTTTAGGAGCACCCTAGTTTGACCCAGACTTGACCGTAGTTGACTCGGTTGACCGCCAAAGTCAACTTTTGACCTAGTTTTGACCCAGAGTTGACTTTTTGGACCAAGAGTTGACTTTTTGACCCAGATTTTACCGGTTTGATCCGTTTGACCTAGAACGACCCTAGAAGCCTATTTTTAGTTATTTTATATCTGTTTAACTCTTTAGAACCCTGTTTAACCTTGCTTTTCGCATAGGTCCTTGCGACACCGGTTCGGATCGCCAGTTGCTCAGGACGTCAGGCGAGTACATTCTCTGATAGTTTTCATTATTTGATGATTATTATGATTCAGCTTCTAGTATAGTATCATCTGATTATTCTGGCACAACACGGGACACTGACTGGTATTTCTGGATTCATTTACTTGCGACACGTACATTACATGTTTCTGGCCTCTTTTCTGGAATCACTACTGGCATCACCTACAGGCATCACCTACAGGCATCATTCATGTTCAGGCTGGACTCATCTTGATTTGCGTGTCGGGTCTTGGATCCACTTGTATTAGTCGGGGCGGAGAAATACTCGAGTAGACATGTAAACATTCCTATCTGGCATCATCAGGAATCACTCCCTCTGGTCTAATCTGGAATGATAGCAGCCGCGCACCCAGTGCGCGGTGAGCAGTACTTACCCCTAGCCGTTTACATGTCGAAACAAGTATTTCAAAGACACCGAGTTCATTCTTTATAGTCTGGACTCTCATGCATTTCTTGACTTGTCTCACTTACATATTTCTGGACTTGACTCACTACATGTTTTTCATGCTGGACTCACTACACGTTCATGTGCACAGACTTACTCTTAGTGTAGATTTCTTGTATCTTGCAGTTATTACTATCTTGCTCTGATATTCATGCATCTTTACCTTTATGCACCAGTTATACATATTTTCTTGTTTCATACTGCTTCATTCTTCTTGCTACTTGCTATAACTGTTTTATAGTTTTTATCATTTAAATGGAACTGCTGTTAGAGATGTACTTGCTCCAGTCCTGACTGGACATATTTTTCAGAGTATCCGGAGGATTGGTGTCCGACGTTTTATGGACCTGAGCCTGTCGATGGTGCAGACAGGGGCCCTCTAGTTTAGGGGTGATTTTCGGGTTGGTAGCCGGGATCACTGGGACCTTGTTGTTGTTCTTATTAGCTTTTAGCACCGGATTTGTCTCCGGTTTTGGATTGAGACCTTGTATTGTATATTATTTTGGATGATTTGGATGATGTATTATTATTATGGATGTTGTGGTTGTTGTAGTAGTTGTTGTTGGTTAGACTTTATAGCTGTTAGTCTTCTTTGTTATCTTATCGTGCTTAGATTCGTGATTGAGTACTTGAGATTATCATTTGATATTTGCTCCTCCGTTTGGAGTTGAGATCTTGACAGGTTGATATATTGTTTGTGTGGTTGCCCTCCCTTTGGAGAGGTCATGCCCGATTTTTGTGTGAGATTATTATCTAGATAGTTGACCTAAACAGCGTTCTACCGCCGATGCTGCGGCGTAGGCTGGACGTACCCACGACTCATGTCCGATTTTTCGGGTGCGGGTCGTGGCACGTTTTTGGTGGCGGGCCCATGCAGGTCTCGATTCGCAATTAGTGCGATGTCGTGGTGGTACAACAACTTAGTTGTACTGCTGCGAGCCTGCTATAGGATCTAGGATCTAGGATGAGAGTGTACTCAATCACGACTAGGAACAATTCCAATCTAATTATTCTGAAATTGCTTCTTTTGAAATATTACTGTCCTTCTTTGATGATATCGTATCTTGCGCCGTATTGACTTCTTTTGATCTGTGTTCAGGATGCCTCTGAAGACACGATCCCATCGTACCGTTCCAGCAGTTGCCTCGGAGAGGTCTGCTACCTCTCGTCCAGCTCGTATTCAGGCAGCTGCTACCGCTCCACTCACCACTCCTGCGGTTGAGGGAGCATCTGCTTCTTTCGGGGATCCTCCTTCACCTGTCGATCCGAGGACTACCCCAGTCGTTCCGGTGGTTCCTCCACCACTTCCTGCTCCAGTAGATGCCACGCAGTTGTTTGCGTTCTTCAGGGAGATGATGGACGCGCAGCACCGTCAGGTGGATGTGATGAGGCTGGGCATTGAGAACGCCCACCAGGTGGCCATGGCGGCAGTGGATAGGGTGGCACAGGTTCAGCCACAGGCAGATCAGATTCAGCATCCGAGGCCGGGCAGTATTATCGACTTCCAGAGGATGCAGCCCAAGGAGTTCCGTGGTACAGAAGGGATCCTGTACGCGGATGACTGGATAGAGCAGATCGAGGGGATCTTCAGGCTGGCACAGATTCCAGACAGCATGCAGATAGAGGCAGCGGACAGTCGGATGTTCGACCTCGCTTTGACGTGGTATCGCACAGATACGAGGATCGCAGCGCCAGGGCTTACTTGGAAGGCTTTCAAGAGGCTTTTTAAGGAGAAGTTTTTCCCAGATGTGGCGCTCAGTGCTTTGGAGAGCCAGTTCGAGGTACTCGTCCAAGGGAGCATGACAGTGGACGAGTACGCAGCGGAGTTCTGCCGTCTGGGCAGATTCGTGGATGGCTTGAGTGAGGCAGCTAAGGCGAGGAAGTTTCGCAAGGGCTTGGTTATGGCGGTCAAGTCTTTGACCAGGAGCGACCGCGAGGCAACTTTTGAGCAGATAGTAGGAGATGCTCAGAGAGCAGAGGATGACTTGGAGCTCAAGTCCAAGAGAGGCAGGGATGATTCAGGCAGTGCCAGTGGTAGTGCGGGACCGGCTAAGCGTCCCTATGTATAGAAGGCAGCGCAACAGGGTCAGGATCAGAGGGTGCCCACTTGTGCCTACTGCAGGAAGGCAGGACACACCTGGGATATTTGTAGAAGAAGGCTGAAGGTATGTTTGTTCTGTGGATCCGCTGCTCACCATATGCGAGATTGCCCTACTGCACCTCCATTGGGTGGAGCACAGGATCAGAGAGTTGGAGCTAGGCCATCTGTGGCACAATATTATGCCCCGCACCAGCAGAGGGATACATCCCAGCAGGGCAGGGCTTATGCGTTGACGGTCGAGGAGGCCGATGCTACGGATGTTGGGTTAGCAGGTCTGTCTCTTGTTTCTTCTTCCTGTCCTTTTCCATTCCTGTGGTGTGCTTCATTATTACCTGTTAGATTTTCTTTGTGCTGTGGTAGATAGTGTAGTGACCCCGATTGAGACTGTAATAACACGACCAGTAGGACCCTGATCTTGTATGTTGTTTAGGTAGAATTTCTTGACTGTGATTGTTGGGGGTTTGACCTAGAGGAGTGTGATTGACCTTAAATTTCGAGGACGAAATTTTCTAAGGAGGATAGGCTTGTCACCACCCCATTTCCAAAGTCGGGCATTTTTTTTTTTAATTTGGTCAATTGTGCATTATTTTTAATTAATTGTATTTATAATTAATTATTGATTGTATTATATTTTTATTGATTGTTTTAGGATTTTGGCTAGCCTGGACCCATGTCAGACCCTAGTGGACCCATGTCCGACCCAGCCCACACCCTTGTGAGAATTATTTTGGGGCTTAGAAATATTTATTTTATTTTTAGAAGGTTAGTGGGAGAGATTTGGAGTTAGTTTGAGTATTTTTGGACCCCGAAACCCAAATCCGAGTTACGGGAGGGCATTTTGGGTATTTTGGAACTTGTAAACCCTTTAATTAGGTGCTTGGCCGGATTCCCACAGCCCCCACACCCGAACACAGCAGCTCCCACTCCCCCATTTTCATTTTCCTCTTCTTCTTCACTTCTCCTTCTTCTCCACTTCTTCTTTCTTCTTTCTTCCTTCTTCCAAAGTAAGTTTTCTTATTTTTCTTCCTTCCTCTTTCCATTTCTTCTTCTTACTTGAATCCTAACCTTACATTTTTTTCCTAACCTAGGTGGGTAGAGCCTAGATTTGGTGTTGGAGCTTGGATTTGAGGCTTGGAAGCTTGGATTGGAGGATTTGGAGCATTTTTGAGACTTTGGCTTGGGATTCCAACTCTCAAGAGGTAAACCCTAATTTTCTCCCTAGTAATTATTTTTATATAGTGTAATTAATATTTTAGAACCTTTCTAGACCCTTAGACTACCCGTGGGAGAAAGTTGGAACTAGTTGGGTAGTGTTTGAAGACTTTAACACTAGGTTTTGTGTCAATTTTGGGTGAAATCCGAATTTGGCCCAATTTTGGGTGATGTCCTAGGTTAGATGGACCTAGATAGACATTGTCGGATGTCTTGAGGGTGAGTATGTGTCTCCGTTCGGACACGGGAAGCCGCGTCGCGGAGAAACGGATATTTCGGGCGAATTTGGGGCTTTTTGTCGTCGCCGATTCTAAGTGCGTGTGTGTTTCCGCCACGGGCCTAGAATCGATGTGGGAGCACATTTTCTAGGATCTAGACATCGTGTAGAGCGCGTGAGTAAATTTTGGGCTGATTCCGAGTTCGTTTGGTATGCGTTTCAGGAGGTTTTCCGAGCCGCGCACCACGTGTTCGTCGAAATGACCGAACGGCCATTTCGACTTGGGTTCCTCGTTTCGGGCTTGTGCGCGTGTTGGGTTAGTATCGGAGAGTGTGTGCTAGAGTTCTCGGGCTATATTTTATATATTTTTAGGTATTTGGGCGTGTCGAGGTCGTTGGGCGTGCGTTGGTGGGTGTTGTGGACGTGGTGTGCGTTGTGTTGTGTTTGTTTATATATATGTGTATATATATTTTGTGTGTGTGTTTTTATATATATATTTATATATATATGTGTGGTTATGTGTTTGTGAGCGTGTTAGTGAGTGCTTGTGTGAGTGTGTGCTAGTGCGTAGGTGAGTGTGTGTGAGTGTGAGTGTGAGTGAGTGCCTATATATATATATATATATATATATGAGTTTGAGTGAGTGTGTATATATGTATATATATTTATATATATGTAGGAGTGTTTGTGTGTGTGGTTGTGTGTTTGTGAGAGTGTGTGCTAGTGTGTGCGAGAGTGTGTGTGTGAGGGTGTGTGAGTGTGTGTGAGTGAGGATATATATAGATATATATATATATATATATATGTTTAAGTGTGTTAGTGTGTGTTAGTATATAGATATATAGGTGTGTATATATGTGTATCTAGTTATATATATATAGTTATATATGTGTATGTATATATATATATAGGGGGTGATATATATATGTGTATATGGGAGTGTGTGTGTGTGTGTGTGTATGTGAGAGGAAGGGGGAGGCCAGCACTGCAGCAGCAGTTTGCAGCAGCAGGGAGCTGCAGCAGCTGCACCAGCAGCAGGTGCAGCAGCAAGGAGCAGCAGTAGCAGCTGCACCAGCAGCTCTAGCAGCAGCATAGCAGCCACAGCAGCAGTTTGCAGCAGCAGGAGCAGCAGCAAGGTGAGGAGCAATGCGAGAGAGAGGGGTATATATATATATATATATATATATATATATATATATAGATAGATTGTTAGATATTTAGATAGATAGTTAAATAGGTACATAGATGGTTAGATAGATACATAGGTAAAGAGATACATAGATAGTTAGGTAAATAGATAGATATCTATAGTTAGGTAGATAGGTAAATAGATATTATAGATATATGATAGATAGATATAGATAGATATCTATAGATAGTTAGATAAATAGATACATGAATAGATATATTAGATAGATAGATAGATAGATAGATAGATGGGTATCTATGTTTTAATAGAGAAATAGGTATATAGTTAGATAGATTGATAAATAGATGAATAGATTCATAGATTCATAAATAGATAGATAATTGATAGATAGGTAAAGGCATAGATAGATAGATACGATAGGTATTTGGATATATCTATCTATAGGTATAGATATATAAATACATATAACTAGATATATTATAGCTAGATATATAGATACGTAAGGTATGTGTAAGATAAGGTAAGGTATTGGGTATAGATATATAGGTATATGCCTATATGTATTAGATATCTATATTTTAGCCTAGAATATAACTAGATATATATATGTTTATGCATAGTTAGTTAGCTAGAGGGGTAGTCGGGTTGAGTTTAGAGCGGTATCTCAATACCTTGAGATACCGAGGTATCTCAATACCTTAAGATAACCAAGGTATTGGGTTTCGAGCGGAGTTTTTGAGCAATAGCCTAGGAATAATATTGGAGTGATTTTTATATGCTTATGTGTATATATTTACGCGTGCTAGCATAGGTTTTAGAGGGTATAGGCGGGGTATATAGTGTAGGATGAGGTATCGGATACCGAGGGTATCCCGGTATCTCAAGGAGGCGAGTTTGTGAGTTTTTTAGCTTAATGACCTCGGTTTGACCTAGAATTTCAGGAGCACCCTAGTTTGACCCAGACTTGACCGTAGTTGACTCGGTTGACCACCAAAGTCAACTTTTGACCTAGTTTTGACCCAGAGTTGACTTTTTGGACCAAGAGTTGACTTTTTGACCCAGATTTCACCGGTTTGACCCGTTTGACCTAGAACGACCCTAGAAGCCTATTTTTAGTTATTTTATATCTGTTTAACTCTTTAGAACCCTGTTTAACCTTGCTTTTCGCATAGGTCCTTGCGACACCGGTTCGGATCGCCAGTTGCTCAGGACGTCAGGCGAGTACATTCTCTGATAGTTTTCATTATTTGATGATTATTATGATTCAGCTTCTAGTATAGTATCATCTGATTATTCTGGCACAACACGGGACACTGACTGGTATTTCTGGATTCATTTACTTGCGACACGTACATTATATGTTTCTGGCCTCTTTTCTGGAATCACTACTGGCATCACCTACAGGCATCACCTACAGGCATCATTCATGTTCAGGCTGGACTCATCTTGATTTGCATGTCGGGTCTTGGATCCACTTGTATTAGTCGGGGTGGGAAAATACTCGAGTAGACATGTAAATATTCCTATCTGGCATCATCAGGAATCACTCCCTCTGGTCTAATCTGGAATGATAGCAGCCGCGCACCCAGTGCGCGGTGAGCCGTACTTACCCCTAGCCGTTTACATGTCGAAACAAGTATTTCAAAGACACCGAGTTCATTCTTTATAGTCTGGACTCTCATGCATTTCTTGACTTGTCTCACTTACATGTTTCTGGACTTGACTCACTACATGTTTTTCATGCTGGACTCACCACACGTTCATGTGCACAGACTTACTCTTAGTGTAGATTTCTTGTATCTTGCAGTTATTACTATCTTGCTCTGATATCCATACATCTTTACCTTTATGCACCAGTTATACATATTTTCTTGTTTCATACTGCTTCATTCTTCTTGCTACTTGCTATAACTGTTTTATAGTTTTTATCATTTAAATGGAACTGCTGTTAGAGATGTACTTGCTCCAGTCCTGACTGGACATATTTTTCAGAGTATCCGGAGGATTGGTGTCCGACGTTTTATGGACCTGAGCCTGTCGATGGTGCAGACAGGGACCCTCTAGTTTAGGGGTGATTTCCGGGTTGGTAGCCGGGATCACTGGGACCTTATTGTTGTTCTTATTAGCTTTTAGCACCGGATTTGTCTCCGGTTTTGGATTGAGACCTTGTATTGTATATTATTTTGGATGATTTGGATGATGTATTATTATTATGGATGTTGTGGTTGTTGTAGTAGTTGTTGTTGGTTAGACTTTATAGCTGTTAGTCTTCTTTGTTATCTTATCGTGCTTAGATTCGTGATTGAGTACTTGAGATTATCATTTGATATTTGCTCCTCCGTTTGGAGTTGAGATCTTGACAGGTTGATATATTGTTTGTGTGGTTGCCCTCCTTTTGGAGAGGTCATGCCCAATTTTTGTGTGAGATTATTATCTAGATAGTTGACCTAAACAGCGTTCTACCGCCGATGCTGCGGCGTAGGCTGGACGTACCCACGACTCATGCCCGATTTTCTGGGTGCGGGTCGTGGCAAGTACTGAGCATTTAACTTTTTAGGATAGTTCTATGGCTTTCATATGGCTTGTAGGAGAGAACTGATATATTTCTAGATATATATATCAGCATTGCTAAAAATTCAAGTGTCTAAGAACTTCCATGGACACTGCGTCCTAGATATTTGCCTCAATCACATATCTGACATCTAAAAGGCTTTAATTGCCAATATGGTTTAGGACTGTCAAAATTTTGACAGTCCTACCAATTGGAAGGACTGTCAAAATTTTGACAGTCCTAAAAATTCAACATATATTTTTAGGACTGTCAAAATTTTGACAGTCCCTCCAATTGGTAGGACTGTCAAAAGTTTGACAGTCCTAAAAATATATGTTGAATTTTTTAGGACTGTCAAAATTTTGACAGTACTTCCAATTGGTAGGACTGTCAAAATTTTGACAGTCCTAAAAATTAACATATATGTCAAATTTTGACAGTTCTTCCATTTTTTTCTTTTTCTTTTTTGGTTTCCTGTGTGCTGTTATTTTTCTTTGTCATTGTGTTATTATTCATGTCTTTCACGACGCTGGAGTGGAGGACCTGGTGGTAGCGACGGAGGAAGGAGGGGAGGGAGGAGCGGCGGACACCGAGGGTGCCGAGGTAGTCCAGCACCGAAAGGGGGTACGAGACGGAGGAACGGGAGAGGAAGGAGGCGGCGGGAGGCGGGGGAGGAGGCAGAGGCGGCGACGGCGACGGAAGGCTGCGGTGGAGGACGGGGGAGGAGGCGGAGGAGGAGGGCTCCGACAAGAAAGGGAGGAGGGAGGAGAACTCCGGTGGAGATTAGGGGGATTTGGGCTAGTATGAGTAAACAATTGGGCTACTATGAGTAAACTTTGTTCATTAATGGGCTAGCCCCAATCCTGGGCTAGCCCTTAGTAAAGTTTGTAGTGCCCTTATCAAAAGTCTTTTTTATTGTAAGGTATAAGTATTGTATATACTGCGTAAGTAAACATGTTACTTATATCAGTTACATCTCTACTTTTATAATAAAATTTAAAAATGGTTCAAAATTAAATCGTGTCTGAGTAATTTGTAAATCCTCCACCATTTATTAAAAAAATTAAGGTAAATTTTCTTTTTCTCTCTTTTGTTCCACACAAATATATATTTAAAAACTAAATTTAAAAATTAATATAAAGAAAAAATATTAAAATTATTTAAATTGTGTTAAAAAATAGTTTAAATATTTGAACTAATTTTCAATAATATCAAAAAAATATTTTGGGTGCAACGCACAAAATTAATTTAAAGAAAAAATTATCAAAAATATTTAAATTGTTTAACAAATCTTAATTCAAATATATTTAAATATTTGAACTATTTTTCAACGATATCATAAAAATATTTATTTTGCGTACAACGTACGTGAATTTACTAGTATAAGTAAATTACCACATATATGTTGTATATAAATCGATTTGTCCTAAAATATGTTAACGTTTACGAAAATTGTATATGAATTGATAAAAAAATAAAATAAAAGTTACTTGTCTTTCAAATTCGACAAGTGTAATCCTTCTACTCCTAATGAAAGATCGTTCTGTTATTGTGGCAGTAACAAATTCAAATATTTTATCCCTTGTTAGCAATTCGGCAAACGAAAAAAATTCAAGACGACAAAAGTACAAGTACAAATCGACATAGTGCAAATAAAATATGTTAAAAATTTTGGTTAAATATTCGTCTAACGAAAATATATAATACATATTAGCGATGTCAAAAAATGTCACTAATAGGTAAAAAATATCGCTAAAATATATTAGCGACGTAATTAGCGACGTTTTGGTATTATCGCGTAATCCATGGTCGCTGACAAGAAATTTGTCGCTATTCGTCACTATAGCGACGTATGTTTGCGACGCGTACACGTCGCCAAATATTTTGTTATTAGCGATGTTCAGCTACGCGACGTCGGTATATTAGCGACGTTGTATATTGTCGCATAACGTCGCCAAATCAGTGACATTATCATCGATATTTTGCTATACCAATACTGCGCTGGTAGAAATTATCATGTTAGCTTTTTAGCGACGTGTAGCGATATTTTGACATAGATTAGCGACGTCCCTGATACCAGTTAGCGACGTTTTAACACAATTTAGTGACGCACTGTCACATCGGTAAACGTCGAAGAACGTCGCTAAATTTTTAAAAAACCAAAAAAAGTATACAGTTTCTAAAATTATTTTTCAACAAAAGTCTGCTTGCAGTTATAAAATCACAGTTTATATAAATAGACCTGGAGCAACCCTCCGTTGAATTTTCAGGGTTCATCGACCCCTTCGGTAGAACACTCAACACTGGTACATACACAAACACGTCAAGAATATTAAAACACTTAGGAATGTTCCAATAAATAAATACATGAATCTAAAATAATGTCACATCCGTCTCATCCAAATAATGTAGTGAAAGTATGAAATAAGTACATCAAAGACACAAGAATGGGCCAACACACACAAACAAACTAAAAAGACCCAATAAGAACTACTGCGGATCAGGAAGAGGAGGAGGAACATTGTCGCGCATCTTGGATAAGAGGAAGCAATACTGCTCTTGAGAAAGCATCACCGGTCCCGATAGAGGAGGCAGTGGAATTGATGGAGTCGATGTCGATGCCGGCAGACCAGGAGGACGTATCTGCTCTAATGCTAGCAGTCGAGCATTGTATGAATCCATGAAACATATCATCCTCAAAGTGTTCGTCTCCACCGTCCGACTCAAAAAATCCTGCATCGCATGTATCCTCGCAAGTGAGTAGCTCATGGCCATATGCGACCCCTCCAGCTCTGCATGTCTGCGCTCTATAGACGCGGCCAGAGTCGCCAAGCTGTGTTCTGTCGTCTAGCTCATATCCCTGAGCTTTGCAAGGCTATGCTCCATCGTCTGGATCAGAGTACTAATCTCCAATAGGCTACGCTCGAGCACATCAAAACGTGTGGTGATCGTTGCATCGTCGGTCTACGGTTGAGACTGGGGCTGCTCCGTAATCCTCCGTAGAAAATTATCACGCAGGTCAGCAATCTGACGGTCAACGCTCTCCTGGGCTCGTGCCAACGCTTGCGAAGCCTACGAGGAATGCACACTGCCAGAGGGGGCCCTGGATGACCGCGTCGTAACAAAAGCATCGTAGGATCCTGTACCGTAGTACGTACCTCTCTGAAGACCACCAACGGCGGTCATCCAGATCTCCTCCACCGACGGAGCTGTAGAGGGTTGCGATGAAGTATCAGCCCCTCCCTCTGCAGGTGCACTAGATGTCGCCCACTCACGTAGTCTAAGATATTCGTCCAAGAAAAATGGTTGCTAACGTCTAAGGTACTTATTACTAACTATATAGATATCTATTTGCATATTTTCAAAGTTATATTAAAACTAATACCAGGTAAAGTAACGTACATAGTTCTACGTGGCCTTCTCATCGATGAGCTTTCCGTCCTTCCGATGGGTGGCCAGGAAGACGGTCACCATGTTGGCGTCCTCACCCCTCTGTACCTGTTAAAAATTATATTATTTGTTATTAAAATTAAACATTTTATCATGCTTTCATTAAAATAATATATATTTAATAGAATATATACTAGATGGTGGAAATGTTCTGTCATGGGAATCGAGCCACCACATCACTTTCCTGCCTTCAACCTAGTCGCATTTGCCTTCTCCGACCTCTCCATCTACCTGGGTTCGCTGAATCTCGCATTTATCGCAGTCCACTTCTCAGGCGTGATTCAACCGTGGATCGGGGCTCCATCATGATTATGAGCATTTTGATCGTTGATCGCATCACGGATCAGCTTGGCGGGGACAGAAGGAAACTGCTTCTCGATCTTCTCAGCCCGATGTGGTGGATAGAAATAGGTTTTCTACAAAAAGTAAGATAGACAGTTATATAATATGTATAAATTATTATTGATATTAAAAGTAAATATATTTTTACCTTGAAGTGGGCAAACCATAATGCCTTCCTATCTTCATGAGCATCTGAGTAGTTGATCCAAGGCCCACCATAGTTCTGCCTTAGAAACACCCTCAGTGCTCTCTGTACCGTCGACGGACGATATCTATACAATGATAATTAAATTCATGGATATAAAGATATAATCATTTGGCCCGTCGTTCCAAACTGTTAACTAATTAACTTACTTTTAAGGCCCGTCGGTCCAAATCTCCATCACCGTCTCGTCCGGAGGTGCGCATAGAGGATCGCTCTGAACATGTGCAGACGGAGTCGGCTCGATCTCTCCATCTGCTCCTATGCCTCCATGGTGCCATCAGCTGGAGGAATACTGGAAGAGCGAGTAGTCTCACGCCTAGAACTACTCATCCTAGGAGTACCGCCATGTCGTATCGTCGACGGAGTCGGAGATGCTAAAGATCGGTACACTGGAGTACTCTACAAGGAGGATCCAGAACCAGTAGCATATACCGGAGGAGCACTCCATCTAAAGGATCGACCTCCGAACGATCCGTGTCATCCGACATACCTGATAATAATATATGATAATAAAACAAATACACGAACTTATAAAAGTTCATAAAGACAGACCCGGAGCAACCCTTCATTGAATTTTTTGGGTACAAAATATCATAAAAGTATATAAAATATCACAGTCACACAATAAATATTATATAAAGGTATCTCAGTCACACAATAAACACAATATAAAAGTATCACAGTCACACAATAAGCATAATATAAAAGTATCACAGTCACACAATAGGCACAATAAAAGTATCACAGTCACATCATAAGTCTTATCCAATTTCTTAATGTCTCAAGAAAATTCAATACGCTGGGGCAGAACCCAGTCCCATAGATACTTTGCATAAGCAGCATCTAGGTGATCAATCTCAGCTATAGGTAATGGGTGACTGGAACTCCCCTTCTGAGCTGGTGCCTGCCCAACAGTAGGAGGTACCACTTCCTTCTTAATAGTAGAAGTTGTCACTTCTTCCTTAACAACCGCTTCCAATTTAACAGTAGGAGATATCACTTCCTCCTTAATAGTCACTTCCTCCTTAATAGTAGGAGGTACCACTTCCTCCTTAACAATAGGAGGTGTCTCTCTTAAGCGACATGCATGTACTCGGGTCATGGGTGCCATCTGGTAAGATAGATGGAAACAAAGAATATAATTGATAACAGATATAAATATATGTATACATACAGTTAAAATAGATGTTGTATTCCATATTAAAAATACAGTACATGGCTAGAGTTCTAAATGGATTTTATTTTATTTTCAATCCTCTTCTAAAAATTTATCTTCTTCGTTTTTCTCGTCCTCCTCTTCCTCTTCCAACTCATCTTCACTTTCATCTACCCCATCTTCCTTTTCGGATAATTCTACCTCTTCTACACGATTTGACGTATAATGAGCAACTTTCGTTGAGTCAACATCTACAATATTTGTTATAATAGGTAGTTCATCCTCCTGATAAGCTATTTCGTTAACGTCAAAGGTATTTCTAGCTTTCGTCTTGCATACTGCCTACCAGTCCGACCTCGTTGAACCCTATTTAGGATAAGTTATGAAGTACACGGGTTGAGCCTGACTTGATATGACAAATGGTTCATAGCCTTGGTATCGACGCTGGTAGTTTATATCCACACCACCATACTTGTCTATTTTCTAACCTTGATCTTGGATCGGATCGAACCAATCACACCTGAATAACATGATCTTAGCAGACTCTGTTCCATAATTATATGTCAACTCCATAAACTTCAGTAAGACGCCATAGAAATTATTGCCTGGATTGACATCTTTGTAGCTCGAAGATATGATACACAAAAAACTATTTTTTATAGAATCGAGATCCAAGAAGTTGTCTCTTATCGGGGCTTTTGTTTACTTGAACCTAAACTCATTCACACAGTAGCTTGGCCAGATTTTGATGGCCTAAATTGGTCCCTTAGCTAGAGTTCTAATAGACTCATTCTCGAGTGTTGTGTGGGAACGATCGACCTAAATACCATAGAATTGATATTAAGTTCAACATTCTGTTAAATATTGTGCAAGTGCATATACAAAAAGATCCTTACATATGCACTCAACCAAGAAGGAAAATGAAGTCTCATTTGTTATGTTTGGTCTCATCGACTTCATCTCTTTATTAAATGCGCTAAAAAATAATAAAACATCGCCCGATTAGTGTAATAATATTAGCGTATAGTATTACATTAAGATAATTCAAACATTGGCGTATTAATTACTCACCCCTCTAGCTTCTCCACTTCATCCTCATTGTAGTTGAGTAATATATACAACTGAGCAACCCTTAGCTCGTCGTCATTCAGATATCTCTTTATCATTTTGCCCGAAGGCTTACCGAAAGTATTGAATACTTTCAATATTGCATCATTAGATTCCTGATATCCGCCATCAATTCTCGGAGCTCTTGTTCTATTAGTAGCAACATGCGGCTTGTAATACATCGAGCAAAAGTTTGTAATCTCCTCAAGAACATAGGCTTCACAAATAGAACCCTCGACCCTTGCCTTATTTTTTACCTTTCTCTTTAGGTGGTTCATTTGACGTTCGAACGGGTACATCCACCGATAACCGACAGAGCCACCGCACGTGCCTCATAGGAAAGATGAATTGGTAAATTCTTCATGGATTCAAAGAATCCAGGAGGGAGCACTCTTTCAAGCTTGCACAGTATTACCACAATGTCCTTCTCTTGCTTTTTTAGACAATTGATGATCAACTTGGTAGAACAAAGTTCTCTGAAAAATATGCTAAGATCTGTTAAAGGATCCCAAACTACTTGCGGTAAGAAATTTTGAAATGCAATCGAAATTAACCTCTCCATGAATGTGTGACAGTCGTGGCTCTTCATACCCATCAATTTATTTTCCTTCGGGTCGACGCATCTTCTCAAATTTGACACGTACTCGTCTGAAAATTTTAGCCCCTGAATCCACCTACATAGTCTCCCTTTATCCTCCTTGTCCAGTGAGAAAATTGCCTTAGGCTGCTTATACTTCCCATTTCCTTCCTCTATCAAATGCAACGCAGGGCGTCTGCATATTTCTTCCAAGTCCAACTTGGCCTTAGGATTATCTTTCGCCTTCACCTTTACGTCTACCACAATATTAATTATATTGTCAAACATATTCTTCTCGATATGCATGACATCAAGGTTATCTCTGATCAGATTGGTGCTCCAATATGACAGGTCCCAGAATATGCTCATCTTCGTCCAGTTATGAGTGTGACCAAGTCCATCGCACTTGTACCCCTTAGTAGGCTCTTCGATAGAACTTGGTAAGTCTTTAACCTCTTTCCATATCGTGTCTCTGGGTCACTTTAGAGGTGGATTTGCCTTCTCCATAATGTTAACATGAAATACATTCATGTTCCTCCGAAACGGATGATCCGACAGCAAAAATTGTCGATGACAATCGAAGAAGCATGATTTTTCTCCGTGTTTCAAATGGAAAGCCTTTGTACGGTCCATGCAATATGGACATGAGAGATGACCATGAGTGCTCCATCCTGATAACATGCCATAAGCCAAAAAGTCGTTAATGGTCCACATAAGTGCTGCCCTCATCTGAAAATTTTGCTTTTTTGAAATATCGTACGTGTTGGCACCTACTTTCCACAGCTCATTTAACTCATCTATCAACGGTTGCAAGTACACATCTATATTTCTCTTTATATTGTTCGGACCCGAAATAATTACGGTTAAGAACATAACCGGAGTCTTCATGCACTTCCAAGGTGGTAGGTTGTACGGGGTGACGATCACAGGCTAACACGAATATTGAGAGCCCGAAAGTCCGAATGGGGTGAACCCGTCGGACGAGAGCCCCAATCTTACATTATGTAGATCCGAAGCAAAATTGGGATACTTTTGATCGAAGTGCTTCTATGCTTCTCCATCGGATGGGTGATCCAATACTCCTTAAATTTGTTCTTGCCTGTGCCAATTCATATTTTCGGCAGTCTCCTTCACCATAAACAACCTTGGCAACCGTGACATCAAAGGCAAGTAGTGCATCAAATCGGTCGGCTTTCTTGTACCGGCAGACCTTCCTGTACAAGTTGTCTTGTAGCGATCAGAACCACAAAATTGGCACACGTCTTCATCCTTGTCGTCTTTGTAGTACAATATGCACCCATTGTGACATGCATCAATTTTCTCGTATCTCATCCAAAGCGATCTCACCATCCTCTTAGACCGGTAGAAGTCTTTAGGTAACTTAGCATCCGTCGGCAAGATCTCTATCATCAACTCCATTAGTCGGCTGTAGCATTTTTGCGATATGTTTGTAAACCCCCTAATTTTCCAGGATTTTTAAAAATCAATTTTTATAATTTCCTGGATTTTTCTGTAATTTTTTAACTAATTAAAATCAAGATAATTTGGAATTAAATAAATTAAATATTTTTGTTAAATATTAAAATATTATGAAAATAATATTTTTAGGTGTAAAATAAAATATTAGACATAGGGTAATTTTCCTGGAATTTATTGTACCCCGAAAATATTTTTAAAGACCTAAAAACTAATTATTTATTAAACCAAAATAAATTCGGTTTATTTCTGACCCAAACCAACCTGAACTGGACCGACCCGGTCTAGCTGAACCGGGCCCAAACCCTAGCGGGTCGGATCCGGGCCCGTTAGCCGACCCGACCCGCTTTGACCCGACCTGACCCGTTACTGTTGAAATCCCTAACTCGACCCCGACCGTGGTGATTCGGCTCACCGCCGTCGGTCGACCCGTCGTGGCTCTCCGCCTCCCCAGCGAATGGTTCCCCCTCGCCTCCTCCGCTCGTAACCGTCGCCGCTCAGCTTTCCCGCTCCCGCAAACGCCGCCAACGGCCGCCGCTTCTTCTCCCTCACCGCCTCCTATAAAACCCGCAGCCCCCGATCGACACCCCCAGCCCCCGTCGTCCCCGAGCCTCTCCACCATCTTCCCTATCTCCTCGACGACCAGAACCCCTGCGCCTCCCCCACCGACGAGCTCCGTCTAGCAGCAGCAGTAGCAGCCCCTTTCCCTAGCCGCCCCGATCACCACCACCAGCCTCCACTCTGTCAGCTTCGCCTCCGCCGAGTCACCCCTCCGCCGAGGACCTCGAGCTCCGCCAGCACGCCGCCTCTCCAGCTTTGGCAGCCCCTGGTCGACGACGCTGCCTCGACGACTCCAGAGCCGTAGCAGCCCCGGCCGCCACCAGCTCCGGCCGCCTACGGCAAAAACCCTAGCCGCCTTGTCGCGATGCCTCGCGAGGACGCACGTTTCAGCCTTCTACGGAGCCCTGTTCAGGTAGCCGTTTCTCCCTCCTCGCTGTCCCGTTTTCCCTTTTGTCTGCTGCGATGCGAACCCTGCGTGACCCTCTCGATACCCGTGCAACTCGCTCGGTGTGTCGCGTCCTGTGGTGATCATGAACTGCGATCCAAAATCAGAAAAATAATTACCCTATTTTTCCCCGGAACTGAGTGCGCCCCGCTAAACGGGACGACTTGGTCATGTGCGGACTTTACCGAAAGGTGCACGCCGTTAATACGGACGTGTGGGATTTTGCGGAAGTTGATTTGGATATGCGTGCACACCGAAATCAACGCGTATCCGTAAACAACGCCCCGTATCGGCCCTGTTCTGGAACTCATTGTAACTTCGTGTACACATATTGTATAGAAACGAAACTTGCGCTATCGGACTCGTAGCAATACGCTGGTCCTGTGACCCAAGTTTGGTTCAATTCTGAGAACGTTGACAAAATCGCGTATCGTGGGCCCCGCGGCTCTACTTGACGGGCAATTTTGTGATCGGCTCATCGGAATCCAGTTCTGAATATTTTATTGGGTTCATATCGTCGTTCTAGACTTGTGGACACTAAGTTTGACGAAATTGGAGAACATAATCTCTGACACATTTTTCGGTACGAAGCGGGCCACTTGTGGACCCTACTTTGACCAGAAACTGTCACTTTTGCCCCTGTGTCCAAATTGGACTCAAGGACAGGCAATTCTAGCTATTTGATGTCTTCTGAATCTGATGGTAATGTCTATTTCAGCAATTGGAGGAGTACCTGCAAATCCTGCTGATATCAGAGCTACAATTGGAGCCAGAACCCCAAGCAAGTGTACCTTGTCAAAACTTGCAGTACCTGCTTCATATTGTTATCTTAATTTATTCATATGTTGTATATGCTCAACCTAGGACCGTGTGATAATACTTAGCGTTCGAATAATATTCGGGTGTCAACACTGTATGCAGAGTTGTGTAATGTTACCTAGACATGGATATCGAAACCCTATACATTCTCGTGTTTGCCTTATCAAGTACGTCATACCCAGGACACCTGACACTATTCATAAGACAGAATCTTCCTGAGATATTCATGGTGATTCTATATAGGATACAAGTTTATGACATATACTTTATACATGCTTAGATCTCATTATGACTTGCTGCATTAGATATGATCTTGCGTGTCATGGACATGAGACGTGTGATTACATTGGATGGGGAGAGAGACACAGGCTACAGGATGATTTATATATATATATTTATTGTGAAGCCTCAGACTCTACATCAGAGCTAGGCACTCTACTAGTGATATCTCTTCTACCGGCTCCCTGACACCGAGCTTGTAGTGGTCTCAGCCTAAGTTTAGTGATGCTCTCATCTTGCATATCACTTAGCTGGTTATATAGTTTACCCTATTTGATTCATTTATTGCTGCACTGCATTTATTTTGGCTTTAGTTATTTTGTACCTTGCTATGTCCCCTGAGGACCTGGATCCGGATTATGTCCCCAGGATTAGCATACGAGATCTACCCAGAGGTATACGGGACAGGAGCATTAGCAGGAGCAGACATTGGAGCAGTACCAGATCCAGAAGATGAGTGATCTCCGAGGATATCTTCTGAGTATATGCTTTATCCATACTCAGTATTTACTGTTGTTATCTTTATTCTTATATCTTGACTATTGTAACAGACTCATTATCGGGTTGTTCCCCGAGTTTATGTTTTATTGAGTTTGATATTGCTTTATACTCGATATTGTTGTATTCATTTCTGTGGATAAGATTAGTATATTATACCCTTATTGTTGTACTACAGCTTAAGTACATCCTGATGGGTCCATTAAATTGGATTTGCCTATCGGTGTGTGCTGCTGGCCATTGCCACGTGTCTAGTCCCTTGATATTTTGGGATTAGGGCGTGACATAGTTTTTGTGGTGGCCCATACAGGTCTCCGACTAAATTGCTTCGATTTCAACTTAGGGACCGAGCAAGCCTGCAATAAAAATAGGATAAGTTTTTTTTTGGATCTCATCCACTTGCTTGAATCGTTCTTGATATCTATATCGGATTCGAATTAATTTCTTGACTTGCATCCTGCCTTGATTCCTGTGCGCCTCTTATTGTTTATTTTTGATGCAGAGTAATAAATCCACGAGCAAACGATGAGACTCCTGCAAGATCACCATGAGATGCTGTGGTAACCAACGAAGATGAAGTAACACTAGTGGATGGAGGTCAATCAACTCAACAACGCAGTCAAGCAAATCAGCATGCCTTGAGAATCCAGCAAGACGACATCGCACCACCGCCACAGTTTACTACACCAATGCCTGTATTCCTACAAGGGCAAGCTATGGACGAGCAACATATGTTTCAAATATTCTACGCGATAATGCAAGCCTATCAGAAGGTTCATGAAGAAGCCCAGCCAAGCCAAACGGAGGAGATCATTTACAGACTTAACTCTGAGCTACGAAAGTTAATCAGCTCCGTTACAACGGACGTTCTTACTGCAGCACGACCCATGGAGTGCATCACAAGGATAGAGTCCAGCCAGAAGCAGCCGCATGCATTAGCACTAGACCAAGCACAACAGGAGAGAGCTGCAAAACGACCACAGATGAATCCACCACAGAGAGCATCTACACCAATAGCACTAGTCCTTCCTACTTGTCACTACTGTGGCAAGGTAGGCCATCTCGCTAAAGAATGCCGACTCTGAATGGGATTATATCTAGCTTGCGGATCCAAATAATATTCGGTAAGGGATTTTCCTGAACGTCGAGAGAAAGCATTGGTGATTCATCAACCAGCCACATCAGCACCAGCCAGAGCACCACAGGAAGAAGCTGCAAGAAGAAATCATATGCACCAGCCACCCAGAGCATCTCCGCAAATACTGCCTGTCTGTCAATATTGTGGCAAGCGAGGCCATATTGAGAACGAGTGCAGACGCAAATTGGGATTATGCTTGATTTGCGAATCTAACCAACATTTAGCCATGGATTGTCCTGAGCATCAAGATAGAGCACTAATGTTAAACCGACAAGCGTTACCAGTACCGAGGCCAGCCTATCCAGCATTGGGAGCACCGTAAACGGGAGTTGAAGGAGTCATACCACCACCTCCAGGAGGGCATCAGCCGAGGCCACCTTTGATTCTCCAGGCACTACTCTTCCAGCAGGCTCAGCAGCAGCAGAGGAATCCACCGCAAGGACGCGGACAAGCTTTTGCGATGACCTTGGAGGACGCACAGACTCTTGGAGTAGCTAATGCGTGTAAGTTATTTCGTAGCTATCTATTCTAGTATTACTTTAGCTCATGCCTATTGGTTCGTGACCTTAACCTTAACCTGGTAGTTTTGAACTTGCTAATAAATTGATAACCTAGTATGTTTTATAAAGTGATAACCTAGTTTTTCTAAACTATAGTTTTCTAGCTTTCCTTCACTCTGGAAATTGCATAACTTCCATTGCTTAGGGAAATGATGTTTTTATTCCCTATGTGTCTTGCTTAAACCCTCATCCTTTGATTCTTCTGGATCATGATTCTTGATAGTGATGTGCTTCGAATAATGCTTGCAACCATGTCATCTCTGCCGACCGGTTATTCTTTGATTGCGATGACGCAATCTTCTTAAGGGGGATAGATTGTAAACCTCCTGATTTTTCAGGATTTTTAAAAATCAAATTTCACAATTTCCTGGATTTTTCTGTTATTTTTTAACTAATTAAAATCAAGGTAATTTGGAATTAAATAAAATTAAATATTTTTATTAATATTAAAATATTATGAAAATAATATTTTTAGGTGTAAAATAAAGAAATAGGATAATTTTCCTGGAATTTATTGGACCCCGAAAATATTTTTAAAGACCTAAAAACTAATTATTTATTAAACCAAAATAAACTCGGTTTATTTCTGACCCAAACCAACCGAACCGGACCGACCCGGTCTAGCTGAATCGGGCCCAAACCCTAGCGGGTCGGATCCGGGCCCGTTAGCCGACCCGACCCGCTTCGACCCGACCCGACCCGTTACTGTTGAAATCCCTAACCCGACCCCGACCGTGGCGATTCGGCTCCCAGCCGCCGGCCGACCTACCGTGGCTCTCCGCCTCCCCTGCGAACGGTTCCCCCGTGCCTCCTTCGCTCGTAACCGTCGCCGCTCAGCTTTTTCGCTCCCGCAACCGACGCCGCTTCTTCTTCCTTCCCGCCTCCTATAAAACCCGTAGCCCCCGATCGACACCCCCAGCCCCCGTCGTCCCCGAGCCTCTCCGCCGTCTTCCCCATCTCCTCGACGACCAGAACCCCTGCGCCTCCCTCGCCGATGAGCTCCGCCTAGCAGCAACAGTAGTAGCCCCTTTACCTAGCCGCCCCGATCACCACCACCAGCCTCCACTCCGTCAGCTTTGCCTCCGTCGAGTCACCCCTCCGCCGAGGACCTCGAGCTCCGCCAGCACGCCACCAATCCAGCTCCGGTAGCCCCCGGTCGACGATGCCTCCTCGACGACTCCAGAGCCGTAGCAGCCCCGCAGCCACCAGCTCCGGCCGCCTCCGACGAAAACCCTAGCCGCCGTGTCGTGATGCCTCGCGAGGACGCACGTTTTCGCCTTCTGTGGAGCCCTGTTCAGGAAGCCGTTTCTCCCTTCTTGCTGCCCCGTTTCCCTTTTTGTCTGCTGTGACGCGAACCCTGCGTGATCCTCTCGATACCCGTGCAACTCGCTCGGTGTGTCGCGTCCTGTGGTGATCGCGAACTACGATCCAAAATCAGGAAAATAATTACCCTATTTTTCCCCGGAACTGAGTGCGTCCTGCTAAACGGGATGACTTGGTCATGTGCACACCGAAAGGTGCGCGCCGTTAATACGGACGTGTGTGATTTCGCGAAAGTTGATTTGGATGTGCGTACACACCGGAATCAACGCGTATCCGTCAACAATGCCCTGTATCGGCCCTGTTCTGGAACTCATTGTATCTTCGTGTACATACGTCGTATCGAAACGAAACTTGCGCCATCGTACTCATAGCAATATGCTGGTCCTGTGACCCAAGTTTGGTTCGATTCTGAGAATGTTGACAAAATTGCGTATCGTGGGTCCCGTGGCTCCACTTGACGGGCGATTTTGTGATCGGCTCATCGGAATCCAGTTCTGGATATTTCGTTGGGTTCGTATCGTCGTTCTGGACTTGTGGACACTAAGTTTGATGAAATTGGAGAACATTGTCTCTAACATATTTTTCGGTACGAAGCGGGCCACATGTGGACCCCGCTTTGACCAGAAACTCTCACTTTTGCTCCTGTGTCCAAATTGGACTCAAGGACAAGCAATTCTAGCTATTTGATATCTTCTGAATCTGATGGTAATGTCTATTTCAGTAACCGGAGGAGTACCTGCTAATCCCGCTAATATCAGAGCTACAGTTGGAGCCAGAACCCCAGGCAAGTGTACCTTGTCAAAACTTGCAGTACCTGCTTCATATTGTTGTCTTGATTTATTCATATATTGTATATGCTCAACCTAGGACCTTGTGACAATACTTAGCGTTTGAATAATATTCGGGTGTCAACACTGTACGCAGAGTTGTGTAATGTCACCTAGACATGGATATCGAAACCCTATACATTCTCGTGCTTGCCTTATCAAGTACGTCATACGCAGGACACCTGAAACTATTCATGAGACAGAATCTTTCTAAGATATTCATGGTGATTCTGTATAGGATACAGGTTTATGACATATACTTTATACATGCTTAGATCTCATTATGACATGCTGCATTAGATATGATCTTGCGTGTCATAGACATGAGACGTGTGATTACATTGGGTGGGGAAAGACACACAGGCTACAGGCTGATTTATATATATATATTTATTGTGAGGCCTCAGACCTACATCAGAGCTAGGTACTCTACTAGTGATATCTCTGCTACCGGCTCCCTGACACCGAGCTTGTAGTGGTCTCAGCCTGAGTTTAGTGATGCTCTCATCTTGCATATCACTTAGCTGGTTATATAGTTTACCCTATTTGATTCATTTATTGCTGCACTGCTTTTATTTTGGCTTGATTTATTTTGTACCTTGTTATCTCCCCTAAGGACCTGGATCCGGATTATGTCCCCAGGATTAGCATACGAGATCTACCCCGAGGTATACGGGACATGAGCATTAGCAGGAGCAGGAGCAGACACTGGAGCAGTACCAGATCCAGAAGACGAGTGATCTTCGAGGATATCTTCTGAGTATATGCTTTATCCATACTCAGTATTTACTGTTGTTATCTTTATTCTTGTATCTTGACTATTGTACCAGACTCATTATCGGGTTATTCCCCGAGTTTATGTTTTATTGAGTTTGATATTACTTTATACTCTGATATTGTTGTATTCATTTCTGTGGATGAGATTAGTATATTACACCCTTATTGTTGTACTACAGCTTAAGTACATCCTGATGGGTCCATTAAATTGGGTTTGCCCATCAGTGTGTGCTGCTGGCCATTGCCACGTGTCTAGTCCCTCGATATTTTGGGACTGGGTCGTAATATGGTTTTTTGGTGCCCCATGCAGGTCTCCGACTAAATTGCTTTGGTTTTAACTTAGGGACCGAGCAAGCCTGCAATAAAAATATGATAAGTTTTTTTTTGGATCTCATCCACTTGATTGAATCGTTCTTGATATCTATATCGGATTCGAATTAATTTCTTGACTTGCATCCTGCCTTGATTCCTGTGCGCCTCTTATTGTTTATTTTGGATGCAGAGTAATGAATCCACGAGCAAACGACGAGACTTCTGCAAGATCACCACGAGATGCTGTGGTAACCAACGAAGATGAAGTAACACTAGTGGATGGAGGTCAATCAGCTCAACAACGCAGTCAAGCAAATCAACATGCCTCGAGAATCCAGCAAGACGACATTGCACCACCGCCGCAGTTCACTACACCAATGCCCGTATTCCCACAAAGGCAAGCTATGGACGAGCAACATATGTTTTAAATATTCTATGCGATAATGTAAGCCTATCAGAAGGTTCATGAAGAAGCCCAGCCAAGCCAAACGGAGGAGATCATTTACAGACTTAACTCTGAGCTACGGAAGTTAATCAGCTCCGTTGCAACGGACGTTCTTACTGCAGCACGACCCATGGAGTGCATCACAAGGATAGAGTCCAGCCAGAAGCGGTCGCATGCATTAGCACTAGACCAAGCACAACAGTAGAGAGCTGCAAAGCGACCACAGATGAATCCACCACAGAGAGCATCTACACCAATAGCACTAGTCCTTCCTACTTGTCACTACTGTGGGCCACCACAAAAACTACTTGCTTTCTCCAATAACTCCATAAACTTTGCAGCATCGGCATTCAGTACCTCCTCAGTTGTATCATCATTTTTTCAGATCGAAACTAGGTCCGACAGTGTCAAAAACTATGTTCATGCACCCGTCGTCGTAATCAGCGTGGCCGTGGACATCCATATACAGCTCCACATAAGGCTCTGGCTCCGATGCTAATGACACAACTTCTCCATATAAGGTCCACTGAACATAATTCGGCGTGAAATCCCTCGAGTACAAATGATATGTCACATCCACTTCTGAGTAATATTTTAAGTTGTGATATCTCACACACGAACACTTAATTTTGGTACCGTCTATATACTGAGGGAACGCCTTGGCGAACTGCAGGAACTGCTGTACACCCTCTATGAATTTATCCCGCACACCGCACATGTCATCTGGATGACAGTTGTACATCCACGAACGATGTCGTAGGTAGTAATTCATATCTATTAATACCCTTCTGCAAAGATAGATACATGATTATTCAAGTATATATCGTTCAAAGGCTTGCAAAAGTAATTGCATGAAGACATGATTTCAAACTTAGAAGGCATGTAGACAACTTCGATTTTAAACCCATTAAATGGGCGGCTCATAATAATAAACACGTATTCCCTTGTGATCTATTATCTGAAAAGGAAATTTACTGAGAGTTATACAAGATTTTAAAAAAATCCTAGAAAAGGCTAAGTATTATAAATTATCTGAAAAGACTGAGAGGCCTTTGTTTACTCCTCTAAAAAAAACCCTAAAAAGACTTGAAATCTAGTTCTCACCACAAGTCTTTTTAGATATTTAGATCCTTTCGTTCTTAGTCTTTTCTGGTATAACTCTAATAGCCTCAAAAGGCTTGCAGAACTCGATTTACTTTTCACATAATGGACTACGAAGGAACACTTGACTTTGGAGTATCCAACATAGGTAGAACCTAAGTATTCAACAAGGTAGAACCTAAAAGCCTAGTCACTATTATTCTAGACCTAAAGGCCTCAAAAATTTTGTTTCAGAGAAGGGCTCACATGGAACCCGTGGACTCTCAGACACTTGACACACACACACACACAAGGTAATACCTATACCCAAACACAATATCTTGACTAAAATATAAATTAAATTTTTTTTTCTTACTTAACTTTGACATTAACTCACACTCACACTCACTAATCTTAACTGCACCTAGACATACACATAGAATATTGTATATGATACTCCCTGGTACACACTATGCACATACAATCTCCTTCTTGGTACTTATCTACCTATAGGATACTCAGTCATGTATAACACATATGCACACACAATCTTAACTTGAAATATGTACATTACATATAAAATTTAGAGATATATAACTTTATTTTACATATTTATTTATATATTTTTTGTGTAAATCTATATAAACACTAGAAATTTAAACCGAATGGATTGGAATAGGTTGGACCTAACCCTAGTTTCGTGTAAGTGTCAGTGTTTGTGTGTCTATGTTTATGTCAGTTTTGTGTGTCCGTGTCATGTCTGTGTTTGTGTGTCCTTCATACTAGCCCTAACCCTAGTTTCGTGTCAGTGTTTGTGTGTCCATGTCATGTCTGTATTTATGTGTCTGTGTCATGTCAGTGTGTGTGTATGTATGTGTGTCTTGTCAGTGTGTGTATGTATGTGTGTCAATCGTGTCAGAGAGAGAGGGGGTTAGGGTTTACTTGAGCGGCCGGAGGGGGTTGCGGGGAGAGCACAGTCGAAGCCGGAGGTCGAGAGGGGAACACCGTCGGAGGGGGTCGAAACCCTATCCCTAACCAAACTAAGATAGTTAGAAAGAGAGAGAGAGGGGGGGGTTAGGGTTTACCTGAGCCGTCGATTGGAGGAGGTCGAGGGGGGAGCACGGTCGGCGGCGGAGGGGAAGGTCGCAGGAGGCTCGCGCGGGGAAGGGGAAAATTTTTGGTAGGGGAGGAAAAATGAAATCGTTCTGAAAACCTATATGAAAAACGTTAACGACGTTTTAAACATACGTCGCTAAACGTCACTGAGGTTATAATATTTAGCAACGCATGTAATATTACGTCGCTAAACGTCGCTACAAGAAAAATAATAGCGACGTTTTACGACATTTGGCGACATCGACTTTCGTAATATTATTGATAGTCGCTATGAGTCGCTAACAGTCGCTAATAGCGACGCCATGCGACATTATTTTATGATGTCGCTAAATTCATAAAATATAGTGACGTCAAAAAAAGATGTCGCTAAAAACGTCACTATTTCTTTATATTTTGGTAGTGTAACTCGTGTTTAGTACGTTTCATATTAAACAAATTCAATACTAAAAATTCGGCATATATATATATATATAGGACCCACCCCTACTATTTCATAAACTTTCCTGAAAGCCAGAGAAATAAAACGAGTCCTACGGTTGATGATGCACTGCATATATATCCATAATAAACAAGCAAATAATTCACTAAACACAAATTTATAAGTTCAGATTTTCCCCAATTTTAAAAAAATGAGTATTGTCATACAACCCAAATGCCAACCATAGTTCAAAATCTAAAGTTCCAAGCCAGAAAAGGGGCTATTAATAAGTGATTAAAAAAATATGCCTCCAGATGTTCCAACTTGGAAGTTCTTATTAGTAGCCAAAAACACAAGTTGTGAGTCACCCAAGAAATGCAATTCGTTCTCTTATAAAGATAAACCTGGTTCACTGTGAGAAGGAAAATAGGTTGGGGGAACATTTATTCTACTATATAATATCAAAATTTAGGTTCATCGTAAAAAAATATTTTTCAAAAATATCTTTCAATATATTTAATAATTAAAAATATTAATTAAAGATATTAGGGATATCTAGATAAATATGAAATATGTCTTTTGATATTTCTAATTATAACAGTTTTTAATTTTTTTCTCTGTTTTTGGTTATTGTAAAAAAAAAATTCTTATTTCTTTTGATAATTTTTTTGTGAATTGTGCCAGCGTTAATACTTAATAGCAGCAAAGTCAAGACTGGGTTGTCATTCACATTTTTTTTCTTGCCGAGTTTTTTATAAATTCGTACAATACATGTTTTAAACTCCACTGACTTAAAATTTGCGTACAAATTCAAATTTTTCAAAAATTCTTAAATATTATACGTTTATGTAAGATACGACAAGTGAGGGACCTAGACATTGGGCCTTTGACATCGTAGGAAAATAGTAGCCAAATAAAACACTAGAAAATGAGCACAAAAAGCAATATAGTAAATGATTGAAGGATAGAAGAGAATTTTTTTGTTTTGTATTTGGCTAAATTGCAATTTGATACTCTCAACTATTCCATTTTTTGAACTTGATATCCTAAACGTTTATATACATCAACTTGATACTCTAAAAAAAAAAAGATAAAATTATTTCTTCCCATCCACCTCTCATTTTTCCCTCCAGCTGTCGCACCACCGCCGCTGCACCCCCCGGCTGTCCCCTTCTCTCCGCGTTGGTGCTTCCCTCGTTGCGTACGGAGGGGGGAGGGGAGGGGAGGGGGGGGGCAGCCGGAATGGGGTAGAGGTGAGGAATGAGAGATAATTTCGTCTTTTTTATATTTTTGTATTAAGTTGAAAATACTCAATAGTTGATGGTATCAAGTTGTCCGAGTAAAAAAAGTTTAAGGTATCAAGTTCAAAAATTAAAATAATTGAAGGTATCAAGTGGCAATTCAGGTTTTGTATTTTCCTTCTCAACTTCCAACCTATATGCTGACGTAATTCACCAATCGTGACAACTGGCTAGTATATGCCACATATGCCCCCATAGGAGGGCACTGTATAATAACGTCCATCTCCGAAGAGCATGGCATCTGTATAATATAACGTCCATATCACCCCGAAGAGTGTGGCATCAGTATAATATATCGTCCATATCGCTCCAAAGAACGTGGCATCAGTGTAGTATATATCGTCCATATCACTCCGTCGAGTGTGGCATCAGTGTAAAGGAAGTGGGGTGTCCCATAAGCCTATAAGTCATCCTCCCCGCCCAAATGATCTATGCATGTTGTATCCACAACACGCCTTAGCTACTACGCCGCGGCGTCGTAACTCTGGCTCATAGTCTATCGTTAAAACAATAGTCCAACCTTACAACCAAACAAGGACAAGGATTGGACAATCATACCACGATAATCTATGCTTCGTCTACTAATAACTGCTAAGTCTTCTAACATGCATCACTATTAGCAGTTATACCCTATCCGTTGCACGACCTATACGTACAGGTGGCTAACCACATATGCAAGTCCGTGCCCTACACGAGACTCACAACACATGTAAGAAATGTGTTAAGGCCTGGGGAGTCATACCAATAACTCCGCAACTTTAGGTGGGTCTACTAGACACTTGGTCAGACACAAGTCCTAACGTCAACGCCTTCGTTGACTGCACCCGAGTCTCTCTCGGACGCGCACAGTTATATAATCTAAAACAATAAACACGCAACTGACAATATAACTGAATTTAAACAGTACAACAAAGGTAAGGTATACTTGTCGGACAAGAGAGCTGCAGAGTGTAATATCCAGATGTCAAACACCAAGAGTCAGAAACTACGGCCTCAGAATAAACGTCTCCGGATGCTGAAATAAACATCACCAACGTTCCCAGAATAAGCAAAATAGCTAGAAACCACTCCCCTTTCGTCCAATTTGGACACAGGGGCAAAACGATAATTTTGGGTCAAAGTGGGCTACACATGTGGGTCACTTTGCACCGAAAAGCGTGACAAGAGTAAAGGTCTCTAATGGGATAAATTATAGGTCAAACAAATTCTAAATGTCGGTACAAACTCAACCGTATGTCCAAATGTGGATTCCGGTGAGCCGAACACAATTTCGTCCAAAAAGTCAACCGTAGGGCCCGCCAATAGGCGATTTACTCAACTATCTCAGAATCGCGTGAAACTTGAGTCACAGGACTGGCGCGATACCACGAGTCCAATGGCGCAAGTTTCATCGCATTCTGACGAGCATGCAATAAATATGCAGGACTTTTGCATAAGTTGCGACACAGGGGATTTTTTGCGGATACGGGCTAATTCCGACGCGCACACGCGTCCAAATCAGTTTCCGCAAAATTCCACATGTCCGAATATATTGTGCGCACCTTTTGGTACACTCGGTATACGACGGGATGGTCCCGTTTGGCAAAAACTGTGGTGGGAGATACGAATAATTTCTAGAAAATCCCATACGCTCCGTATCATAATCTCTAGAAATTGCCAAAAAGTATATTTTTGAGTTTTTTTATCTGATTTAATTCTACAAACAGCAACTAATAATTTAATGTAAATAACAAAAATTAAACTACGTTAGGGGTCTTCGTATACCAACAAGAAAAACCGAATTCGGATCTCTGTGGTGGGAGATACGAATCCGTGAACAGGGTTGGTTGCAACCGATTTTCTGAGATTTAAAATGTCACAGTTTTTCATCGACTTGACGTCAATTTTTACCTAATTTTGCGCGTGGTTCGAGATAAACTAACATACAAATATGGAAGGGAGATAGGTGAGGATCATACCGGTGAAGACGGGGTCTAGTTTGGTCGAGCGAGGAGATAGGAAATGACGCATGAACATAGCTTCGCTGTTGCTCAGATTTTGTCGTGGTACGTCGACGTGGGCGCGCGGCTCGGCGGCTGGCGGCGCAGGCGATCGGCGGCAGGGTCTGGGTCGGCGGCGATCGCGCGGGTTAGGGAGAGGGAGGATTAGGGTTAGGGTTTGGTGAGATGGTATTATATATGGAGGGGGAGAGAGAGATCGCAAGATGGGGGGGGGGTTCTGTTGTGAACTCGCGGGGGGGGGGTGTAGAGGGGAAAGGCTGAAGCCACGCGGGCCTTGGCTTCTCGCTGCTGCTGCTTTATAATTTCTTAGCGGATTGGGTAGTATAGGATCGGGTTTGGGTAGTTTTAAGATCCATTAACTATTTATTTTTCTTTCTTTCGTTTCTTTCTCTTATTTCTTATTTCTTTTCTTTTCTAATTCTTTTTAATTCTTTTATTTTCTATTTCTATTTTAACTACTAAGCATTAAATATATATATATATATATATATATATATATATATATATATATATATATATATATATATATATATATATATACATATATATAGAAAAATCTAGAAATTTATTTTAGAGCATACAATTAATCTACCAACTGTCAAATAGGTCTCCTACATGAAATAAATTAGGAAAAATTCCTAATGGTTCCATAAATCCCCTAAATGCACAAACACCTAAAATAAAAATTAAAAATCTATTTCTCCTAATTTTCTCATAATTACTACAATTAAATTAATAAAAAAAAGGTAAATACGAATTTTAGAATTAGGGGTTTTACACTAGTTAAAAGAGCAAGATTGCTTGAACATGTT
This sequence comes from Iris macrosiphon, assembly GCA_036927795.1. Classification (NCBI taxonomy): domain Eukaryota; kingdom Viridiplantae; phylum Streptophyta; class Magnoliopsida; order Asparagales; family Iridaceae; genus Iris; species Iris macrosiphon. The sequence continues at coordinate 81,375,364 of JAYESA010000017.1, read as the reverse complement.
TCATTGATCGCTTATAAAAGAGAGAGAACTGTGTGAATAGCTTGAACTTGTGCATCCAGACTAATAGTCCGCCCTAAGGCTTGAAGTCCTTATTTACGGAAGGGTGTAGCTATTCGACAAGAGTATTGAGAGCTCCGACTCTATAGCTTGATAGATATGCTTGCTTGCTTGCTCTGGATTATGTGCATCATATGGTATTTATCTGATAGAAGTGCATTCATGCATCGGTCTGACAACTTGTGCATAAGGTTTATCTCTCGAGCGGTTCCTGGGGCACTGGGGATCGTTCGACCTGGGAGAGATCTGGAACACCCAGAGGCTAGAAGTCTTTATTTACGGGAGGGTGTGGCTTTTAGTGTAATGCCGAACCATGAGTCCCGACTGCAATTTTGAGCATATTTTAGTGTATAGCAACCATGCATTTTAGCAGCTATTAGCCGATCTGTCATTAGTGAGATGGACTTGTACATTCCACTTGCTAATCCCGTGGAGGGGACCATCATGTAGTTAGGGCACATGCTAGACTAGCCTTCTTGCATACCTAACTCTTTGATATAGAGATGGACAGGGAAAGAGAATCTTGTTTATATATATATGTAATTATTGCTAACTTGTATGTCTGCTGCAGGGATAACTGTTCGGTAATGGGTAAGGATCAATGAATAAGTGATTACTTGTATTTTCTTATGTCCCTTATCATTTATGCTAAATATGATACATCTATTTACATTTTACATTGAATATGTTGTTGCCCCTATTGCATCGAATTGAATAGTACACTTGTTGCACTTGTCTTGACATGAGATAAACAGTCCACTAGAGAACCTTTGTTCCTAAGAGATCGAATATGGCTCACAATACATGCTGCACACTGCACGATAGAACACTGTCTCTATAGCTTGCTTGTATGTATTGAATATGCAAACTGGTTTCAAAGCTATATTTCGAAAATATATAAACGGACTATAATCCTGAGCTGCATGAAATGAACCTAGGTAAAAGTAGCAAGATCACTAGTAATGTAATATTTTGCCACATGCTTACTTAATGTGGGTTTCAAGGGGTGTTGCTTCTGTTGTTGATTTTATACTCACCAGTACTTTCTCCAAAGTACTGACCCACCAACAGTTTTCTTGTTCTCAGGTGCTGGATCGTCCGAAGAAGCGATAGTCGTGCCTCATCCCCAGGACCCAAAAATCTAGAGCCGATGCCTTGAGCCGTATCGAGATTGCTTTGAGCTTCTTTTGTATAGAGGAATATAATGTATGGAACGGTTTCATTGTTATAGAGAGAGTGCTTGAGGAATCTGTAATATCGGTCAAGCGCCGCTTGTAACACTTTTGAATATAAATAAAGAGCTTATTTTTTTATGTTATTGTGTTCTTTACTTTTCTGTAATATGTGTCGCTGCTTCTGTATTGAATAGCTTACTTGCCTTTGTTCAAAGCTTTGGCCTTGTGCAAGCGCACTTTAGGCTTGCACGATATCGCGCCCAAGCGAGGACGATCGGTTTCGTATGGACCAAGCGAGGACGATCGACCCCTACGGGATCAGGGCGTGACATAATAGTATCAAAGCGACTCGTTTTTTTGCCCATTCCATTGCCTTCGACTCTGAGATGTGTCCGATGTTGTGTTGCAATGATCATTCCATACAATAAGTCCATAAATATTCTCAAAGTTGTCGACAAAAGTTTTCTGGATTTATTTTATTGCTTGAGATGTGATTTATGATTTCTAATGGCTAGAGTTTATTGAGTTATGGATTGCTAGAGTTTTCGATTGAGGATGGTGAGGGATGAGGACTATCGTTGCTCTGGATATCGAAAGTTTGTCCTTGAAGTCTCGAGGATGAAACTTTTTATTGGTGGATAAGTATGTAGTGCCCCGCTTCGTGTAGGCACTATGTACAAGAGATATCGCTTTGCTTGCTCGAGTGGAAGTCTTCTAGAAGAGTTTCTGATCGAACCACAAGACGATTGATCTAGATGAGTGGAAAAAAACTGCATTCTCTGATTCTTGCACGACTTAATAATGAATCTGAGTTTTTGAATGCTTGTTCTAAGTAGAGAGTTTCATAAGAAGAATGATAGAACCTTACTCTGTATGCTAATATGAGAACTCGTATAGCTTGTCATTGAAATGAACCTGCTTGCTTAACTAGAGAACTTGTATGCTTGTCTAAAGAGATGGAACCATTGACATGCTAGTTAAAGATAAAAATATTGCATGCTTAGTTACATGGACACCGCTATCGAACGAACTGCTGCCATGCAAATAGAAAGAGTAACAGATTGCTTGCACTTATCCTTGTATCATATTCTAAATTAGAATACTTGCTTGTCAAAAAGAGAGAGAATTGCATGCTAGATTTATAGAACTGTTCTTGCTTGTTACTTGTTAAAAGAGCTAGATTGCTTGAACATATTTTATTAATCGCTTGTAAAAGAGATAAAACTGTGTGAATAGCTTAAACTTGTGCATCTGGACTAATAGTCCTTCCTAAGGCTTGAAGTCCTTATTTATGGGAGGGTGTGGCTATTAGGCAAGAGTATTGAGAGCTCCGGCTCTATAGCTTGACAGATATGCTTGCTTGATTGCTCTGGATCATGTGCATCATATGGTATTTATCTGATAGAAGTGCATTCATGCATCGGCCTGACAACTTATGCACAAGGTTTATCTCTCGAGCGGTTCCTGGGGCACTAGGGATCGTTCGGCCTGGGAGAGATATGGAATACCCTAAGGCTAGAAGTCCTTATTTACGGGTGGGTGTGGCTTTTAGTGTAGTGCTGAACCATAATTCCCGGCTGCTATTTTGAGCGTATTTTAGTGTATAACAACCATGCATTTTAGCAGCTATTAGCCGATCTATCATTAGTGAGATGGGCTTGTACGTCCCACTTGCTAATCCCGTGGAGGGGACCATTATGTAGTTAGGGAACATGCTAGGCTAGCCTTCTTGCATACCTAACTGTTTGATGTAGAGACGGATAAAAAAAAGAACCTCATTTATATATATATATATATAATTGTTGCTAACTCGTATGTCTGCTGCTGGGATAACCGTTCGGCAATGGGTAAGGATCACTAAATAAGTGATCACTTGTATTTACTTATGTCCCTTATCATTTATTCTAAATATGATAATCTGTTTTATATTGAATATGATGCTGCCCCTATTACATCGAATTGAATAGTCCACTTGTTGTACTTGTCTTGACATGAGATGAACAGTCCACTAGAGAACCTTTGTTCCTAAGAGATCGAATATTGCTCACAATACATGTTGCGCACTACACGATAGAACACTCTCTATAGCTTGCTTGTATGTATTGAATATGCAAACTGGTTTCAAAGCTATAATTTTGAAAAGATGTAAACTGACTATAATCCTGAGCTGCATGAAATGAACATAGGTAAAAGTAGCAAGGTCACTAGTAATATAATATTTTGCCACATGCTTACTTAGTATGGGTTTTAGGGGATGTTGCTTCTGTTCGTTAAATTTATACTCACCAGTACTTTCTCCAAAGTGCTGACCAACCAACAGTTCGCTTGTTCTCAGGTACTGGATCATCCGAAGAAGCGATAGCCGTGCCTCGTTCCCAGGACCTAGAAATCTAGAGTCGATGCCTTGAGCCATATCAAGATTGCTTTGAGCTACTTTTATATAGAGGGACATAATGTTTGGAATTGTGTCATTGTTATAGAGATAGAGTGCTTGATTGATCTGTAATATCGGCCAAGCCCCGATTGTAACACATTTGAATATTAATAAAGAGCTTGTTTCTTTATGTCATTGTGTTCTTTACTTTTCTGCAATATGTGTCGCTGCTTCCGTATTGAATAGCTTACTTTCCCTTGTTCAAAGCTTTGGCCTTGTGCAATCATACTTTAGCTTGCACGGCATCGCGCCCAAGCGAGGACGATCAGTTCTGTAGGGACCAAGCGAGGACGATCGGCCCCTGCGGGATCGGGTCATGACAGACACCGTGTTGTCTTACTATCTGTCACATGTATATTTCTACCAAATGCTATATGGACTATCCTACTCAGAAAAAAAAATGTATCACTTTCGTGAGTCGACCCACTATCACCCAAACTGCATCACGACCAGTCGGGGATCTAGGTAAACTTGTCACAAAGTCCATCGTGATATGTTCCCACTTCTACTTCGGAATAGGAAGTAGCTATAATAATCCTACTGGTCTCTGCTGGTTGGACTTCACATTCTGATACATTAAACACTGAGAAACGAATTGTGCTATCTCCCTCTTCATCCCGTTCCACTAGAAATGTTGCTTAATATCTTGATACCTCTTGGTACCTCCTGGATGAATTAAGTACTGTGAACTGTGTGCCTCAGTCATAACTTCTTGCCGGATATCTCCGCTTGGTACAAAGAGACGATGCCCAAATCTAAGGGTCCCATCTTCATAAATCGTCAACTCCTTCCTGAGACCAGACTCATATTTTGTTCTAAGTCTCTGAATCTACGGATCATCTGCCTGAGCCGCCTTAATATTTTCTACCAAGGTAGACTGAATCTGTAAACTGGTCAATACTCCTACGTCTTACGGAAGTACTACCTCTATACCCATCTCTTGAAGGTCTTTTAAGATATGCCGTTACGATGTCAACATGTATGCACAGCCCCTCCTACTAAGATCATTTGCAACCATATTTTTTTGCCTGGATGGTATTGAAGTTCCATGTCAAAATCTTTCAATAATTTTAACCACCTCCTCTGCCTCATGTCAAGGTCCTTCTTAGTGAATACATACTTCAGGATTTTATGATCCGTAAATATCTTTATCCGATCACCAAACAAGTAGTGCCTCCACACCTTAAGTACAAATACTACCGCTGCCAACTCCAAATCATGAGTCGGATAGTTCTTCTCATGATCTCGAAGCTGCCGAGATGCATAATCCTTCCATGTTGCATTAATACATACCCAAGTCCCTTGCCAGATACGTCATAATATACTGTAAATCCTCCAGAACCTTCTGGAAGTGTAAGAATCGATACCGAAATAAGTCTCTTCTTCAACTCCTCAAATAATGTCTGGCACTCTATTGACCAATCAAACTTAGCCTATTTGTGCATCAAACGAGCCAATGGTGCTAAAATCCTTGCAAAGTCTGCCACGAACCTCCTGTAATATCCTGTCAATCCCAGGAAACTACATACTTCAGCTACCGTCTTAGGAACTGGCTAACTCTTTACGGCCTCCACCTTCTTTGGATCTACTGTCACTCCTGCTCCAGAGATGAGGTGACCTAAAAATGATATGTGATCTAACCAAAATTTAGATTTGTTGAGCCTCGCATACAACTGGTGTTCTCTCAAAATTTGTAAGACCTTTTGAAGATGCTCTTCGTGCTCCTCTTCGCTACTGGAATAAACGAGAATGTCATCTATGAAAACTATCACTAACTGATCTAGGTATGGCATAAAGAACTGTTTATCAGATCCATAAATACCATCGGGACATTAGTCAGTATGAATGACATAACTAAGAATTTATAATGCCTATATCATGACCTAAATGTTGTCTTGGGTATGCCTTGCTCCCGAACTCTTACTTGATGATATCCTAACCGGAGGTCGATCTTGGATAAAATCCTAGCTTTGCTCAACTGATCAAACAAATCATCGATTCTTGGTAATGGGTACTTGTTCTTCACTGTCACTGCATTCAGCTGCCTGTAGTTGATACACAACTGTGTTGACCCATCCTTCTTTTTTACTAAAACCACTGGCGCTTCCCAAGGTGATCCACTGGTTCAGATAACTTCTTTGCCTTCAGCTCTTCTAAATATTGGTATAACTTGTCCAGTTCTGATGGTGCCATCTGGTGAACCTTACAAGATATTGGTCCTGCTCCGTGGATCAATTATATACAAAACTCTACATCCCTTACAGGGAGTAACCTTGGAAGTTCTTCTGGGAAGACATCTAGAAAATTCTTGACTATCTCGGGAAGCTATTTTTCTGTTATTATTGTCGCTGCGATCCTCTCTTCATGTTGGTATCTCATGGATATGTCAAAGGCAAAGTTTTCTGTGCTTAGGATACTAAACAATACCTTACTCTTACGACAATCTATCGTAGCATAACTGTCTCTCAGCCAGTCCGTGACTATGATAACATCCCATAGGGAACTCGATCAACTATGCTGGTATTGAACCCCCGCACACTATGACCTGACACGCTATACACATTCTACTAACTCCAACGAGCCCATTACTAGTGAGTATATTCAACCTCTCTAGTAATGCCTCGAACTTCAATCCAATACGTGTCATAAATCATGCAGATATAAATGAATGAGATGCATCTGAATCAAACAATGCTACAACAGAAAAAGAGGTGACATAAATATTACCTGCCACTACGTCACCCGATGCCAAAGCTTCTTCCAAGGACAAAGTGAATGCTTATCCTTGGCCCTATTGCGCTCCTCTTTGTTGCCTCCCTTGGAAGCAATGTTATGGCCTCTGCTGGCCCTGCTGCTGATTCTACTGTTGTTGGTACATCTAAGCTTGCATCGGAAACGGACGTTGAACTAATAGTCGTACTGCTATCGCTGGCCCTCTGTGCTGAACTGTCCCTAGTGCTAGCAATGCTGGTAACTGTTGGAGTGGCCCTTTTAACCTCTACATTATCGGACAATTGGAAATATGGTGATTTGGACTACAACACCTCATACATAACCCATTGGTTGCCCTGCATATATCTCTAGTGTGACCTCCCTTGCCATAGTAAGTAGAACCTACCGATGCTCCCCGGCGTTGCTGCTGTTGTTGCTACCTCGGCTGCTGCCGAGATGGTACCGTCACTGTCGAAACTGCCTTCCTCCGCGGTGCTGAATCATGGATGTGAACGCCAGGTGATGGTGATGACATTCGGGGTACTCCTCCACCTCTTTCACTCTGAGCATAAGACCTCTTCTGGCCTCCCGTTCTTACTGACAACCTCTGCATGGTAAGCTCGTACCTCCGAGCTACTATCAATACTTCTTTATAAATCTAGTAGCAGTGCCCCTCTACCAGTTATAGAATCTCCAAATAAAGCCCTTACTGAAACCTTATCGCTTTGTCTGATTCTGTAGCCACTATTGTCGGAGTGAATCTGCTCAACCTACAAAATTCTGCTACATATCCATCCACAGTCCTGTCGGCCTGCTTGAGACTGGTAAACCTCTGTTGGAGCTTATACTGCACTACAACTCCAAAATACTTGGCCTAAAATCGAGTCCTAAAACTGCCCCAAGGAATAGGATGCCTCAAGCCAACTTCCACTGACACCCACCAGTCACGGGCAAGGTCTTGAAGCTGCAATCAAACCCGATCAACTTGTTCATCCGTCGGAACCTTCGACGCTGCCAAAATAACGTCAATATCTTGTAACCATGCGTACGTTGTGAAGGCATCCTCCATGCCATCCAAGTATCTCGGGTTAAGTCGGCAAAATCTAATCGACGCCCCCGAATCAGTCCTCTCATCCTTTCCAGTGTCGTTTGTAAACCCTGGACATTCTGCTCTTCACTACCAAAATATGATAAAATAGCGATATTTTTAGCGACGTCGTCAGCAAACGTCGCTAATTTTAAAGAGTTTAGCGACTCCATAAATAAATGTCGCTGTACGTTATTGTTTGCGACTAATAGCGACTAGTAGCTACTATACTTGGGTTTTTTGAAAGAATATACGCTATATATTTTTTTAACGCCGTTTTCTTCGCTAAAGTTTTTGATTTAGCGACATTTAGCGACGTATTTACTAACGACATTAATTTTTTAATTAACGACATTTATAAATGTAGTAAGACGTCGTTGAATTTTTTAATAGCGATGTTTAGCGACGTCCAAGAAGTCGCTAATATTTTAATAATTAGCAGCATTTAGCGACTATTTAAACGTCGCTAATAGCGAAGATTAGCGACGTCTGGATCCGACATCACTATTTTTTTAATATAGCGATCCAGTTTTACTTTTCCCCCATTCTCACTCAATTTTTTTCCAAAACCCAAACCCTCGTCGATGACCCCGCCGATCGTACTCTGCCACAGACCCTGGGCACCCCTCCTCCTTCTCCCCCATCAAGCTCCTCCTCCATTAAGCTCCTCGTCCTCCTCCTCCTCCATTGAGCTCCTCCTCGAGGCACCCCCTCCTTGGTCAACCCTCTCATCTCCGGCCACCCACTCCTTAGGTAAACCCTAACCATAACTCAGACACACACACGCGTACGAAAACTAATCCTAACTCAGACACATGGACACACTAACACAAGCAGAAACTAACACTAACCCTAACCCTAACACAGACACGGACACACACACATGTTTGTAACATGTCATCTCATGATACGTATGGTGAAATTATATGACACATAGATATGAAAGGTTAGGACACCGTATCTAGGATAAGGTTGTAAGCATTTTATCGAACATGGACACATGCATATATTAGTTATCAATCATACATGGTTATAAGCATTATTGTTATTTTAGGCAATTATATAGGAAGACAAAGTGACTTGATTAGGTGTGGTTAAAGAAATTTCTACAATTATGTATCCTAGTTTAGCGCTATGCAAGGCGACCAAAAAAAAAGATATAGTGTGCATGTATATAATGTGTGTGTGTGTGTGCTAAGGGGGGAGTGTATCTTAATGTTGCAGTAAGGGGTGATAGGTGCATAGCAGTATACTGCAATGCACTTGGGAGTAGCTCGGGTGATATCAAGTGAAGTATTGTACAGTGCACACTTATGCACAGTACAATGAGGGTGTATGTATTTGTATATCAGTGAGTGTCAACTCTGTGTGTGTGATAGTTAAGTAGCAAAGGATTTGAGTATATATTTTAGTCAAAATATTGTATTTGGGCCCACACTTGACATTTACAATGTTAATATAAATAATATCTACCGGTGTAAATGTCAAGTGGGTAATACCTAGAGTGTCTATGTGCGAAGTGTAAATATCAAAGGTGGATATCCAGGATACAAATGAGTATCTTTAAGTAAGTATTGGTATATGGTTATGAATTTTAGGGGCTGTTTTGATGTAATTTTAAACTTAACAAATCCAGCAATAGTTTGGGGCATTCTTTTGTGTGTGTAAACGAGTAGATGTACAACATAATTGGGTATTCCTGAGTATCAATGCTAGGACTAGGAGTATCAGTGCATTTCCCTTCCACATCTATTTGGATAATATACTTGAACGATATCTATTCATCTTAGCAGAAGTATCTTAAAATGGATCTGAATTACTTCCTGTGTCATCCTTCGTAGATGTATAACCATCATCCTGATGACATATGCGGTGTGCGGGATAAATTCATACAGGGGATAGAGCAGTTCCTGTAGTTCGCTAAGGCGTTCCCTCAGTACATGAACGATACCAAAATTAAGTGTCCCTTTGTGAGATGTTGTAACTTAAAATATCACCCAGAAGTGGATATGACATATCGTTTATACTCGAGAGATTTCACGCTGAATTACTATTAGTGGACCTCACACGGAGAACTTATGATTTTAACATCGAATCCAGAGCCTTATATGGAGTTGTATATGGATATCCACGACCACGTTGATTACGACGACGGGTGCGTGAACATGGTTTTCGATGCTATCGGGCCTAGTTTCGATCCGGATAATCATGATGCAGCTTAGAAGGCACCAAATGTTGATGCTTCAAAGTTTATGGAGTTACTGGAGAATATAAGGTCTCTGTTATATCTTGGTTATGAGGATCATTCACCGTTGGAGGTAGTTACAAGAATATTGAGCATCAAGTCTGATTTTAACATGTCGCAAGAATACTACAATCAATTGATGGAGTTGATTATAGAGATCTTGCCAGCGGGTGCTAAGTTACCTAAAGACTTGTACCGGTCTAAGAGAATGGTGAGATCGCTCTATATGAGATACAAAAAAATATTAATGCATGTCATAATGGGTGCATATTGTACTACAAAGACGACAAGGAGGAAGACGTGTGCAGATATTATGGTAATGATCGCTATAAGGCAACTGGTACATGAAAGTTTGCCGGTGCAAGAAAGCCGACCGATTAGATGCACTACTTGCCTTTAACGTCGCGGTTGCATAGGTTGTTTATGGTGAAGGAGACTGCCGAAAACATGAGTTGGCACAGGCGAGAACAAATTGAAAGAGTGTTGGATCACCCATCAGATAGAGAAGCATAGAAGCACAGAAGCACTTTGATCGAGAGTATCTCAATTTTACTTCGGATTCACATAATATAAGATTGGGGCTCTTCTCCGACGGCTTCATCTCATTCGGACTTTTGGGCTCCCAGTATTCGTGTTGGCCAGTGATCGTTACCCCGTACAACCTATCGCCTTGTATGTGCAAGAAGACTCCGGTTATGTTCTTAACCGTCATTATCCCAGATCCGTATAATTTGAAAAAGAACATCAACGTGTACTTGCAACCGTTGATAGATTAGTTGAATCAGTTGTGGGAAGTAAGCGCCAACACGTATAATGTTTCAAAAAAGTAAAATTTTCAGATGAGGGCAGCACTTATGTGGACCATCAACAACTTTTCGGCTTATGACAAGTTATTAAGATGGAGCACTCATGGTCGTCTCCCATTTCTGTATTGCATGGACCGTACTAAGGCTTTTTGTTTGGAATACGAAGGAAAATCGTGCTTCTTCGACTGTCATCGATAATTTCTGCCTTAGGATCATCCGTTCCGGAGGAACATGAATGCATTTCGTATCGGCGTTGTGGAGAAGGCAAATCTACCTCCAAGGTATTCCGGAGACACGATATAGGAAAAGATTAAAGATTTACTAAGTGCTATCGAAGAGCCTACTAAGGGGTACAAGAGCGATGGATTTGGTCACACTCATAACTGGACGAAGAGAAGCATATTCTGGGACCTGCTATATTGGAGCACCAATATGATCAGGCATAACCTTGATGTCATGCATATCGAGAAGAATATGTTTGACAACATAATTAATACTGTGATGGATGTAAAGTGAAAGACAAAAGACAATCCCAAGGCAATGTTGGACTTAGAAGAAATATGCAGACGCGCTGCATTACATTTGATAGAGGAGGAAAATGGAAAGTATAATCAGCCTAAGAAAATTTTCTCTCTAGAAAAAGGAGGATAAATAGAGACTTTGTAGGTGGATTCATGGGCTAAAATTTCCAAACGGGTATGTGTCAAATCAGAGAAGATTTGTCGACCCGAAGGAGAACGAACTAACGGATATGAAGAGCCATGACTGTCATGTATTCATGGAGAGGTTAATTTCGATTGCATTTCGGGAATTCTTATCGCATGTCGTTTGGGATCCATTGGCAGAGCTTAGCATATTCTTAAGAGATCTTTGTTCTACTAAGTTGCTCGTCGATCGCCTAGAAAAGCAAGAGAAGGACATTGCAATAATACTATGCAAGCTTGATCGGGTGTTTTCTCCTGGCTTTGGAATATTTGTCAATTTATCTTTCCTATGAGACCTGTGTCGTCGACCTGTAGGTTATCGATGGATGTATCCGTTCGAGCGATAGTTGAACCACTTAAAGAGAAAGGTAAAAAATAAGGCACGGGTCGAGGGTTTTATTTGTGAAGCATATATTCTCGAGGAGATTACAAACTTTTTTTCTATATATTTCAAGCCTCATGTTGCTACTAATCGAACGAGAGCCACAAGAAACGACGATGGGTACCGGGAATCTAATGATGCAATACTGAAAGTATTTAATACTTTCGGTAAGCCTTCGGGCAAAATAAAGAAGAGTTATCTGAATGACGACGAGCTAAGGGTTGCTCAGTTGTATATATTACTCAACTACGATGAGGATGAAGTGGAGAAGCTCGAGGGATAAGTAATTAATATGTCCACATTTAAGTTATCTCAATGTATACGCTAATATTGTTACAATAATTAGGCGATTGTTTTGTTATTTTTTAGCACATTTAATTATGAGGTGAGATTGATGAGACCATACATAACAGATGAAAAAGTAGAACATAAAATGAGACGTTATTTTTCTTCTTGGTTGAGTGCATATGTAAGGAGCTCGCTAATTTCTTTTTGTATATGCACTTTACACAATAATTAACGGAATATTGAACTTAATTTCTTATCTTGTGGTATTTAGGTCGATCGTCCAAACGCAACACTTGAGAATGAATCTATTAGAACTCTAGCTAAGGGACCAATTTATTCCGTCAAAATTTGTCAAAGCTATTGTGTAAATGGGTTTAGGTTCAAGTCAATAACTACTTCGATCAGAGATAACTTCCTAGATCTCGATTCCACGAAAAAATATTGCTTGTGTATCAGATCTTTGAACTACAAAGATGTCGATATAGGCAATAATTTTTATGGCGTCTTATGGGAGATTGTGGGGTTGACATATAATTATGGAATATAGCTTGCTAAGATCATGTTATTCAGGTGTGATTGGTTCGATCCGATCCAAGATCAAGATTGGAAAACATACAAGTATAGTCTTGTGGATATAAACTATCGGTGACGATATTAAGATTATGAACCATTTGTCCTATCAAGTCAGGCTCAGCTCGTGTACTTCACAACTTATCCTAAATGGGGAACAACGAGGTCGGACTGGTGGGCAATATGCAAGACCAAAGCTCGAAATACTTTTGACGTCGACAAAATATCTTATCAGGAGGATGAGCTACCTCTTGTAACAAATATTATAGATGTGGATTCAATGAAAGTTTCCTATTACACGTCTAATCGTGTAGAAGAGGTAGAATTATCCGAAGAGGAAGGCGAAGTAGATGAAAGTGAAGATGAGGAGGAAGAGAAGAACGAGAAAAATAAAGAAGATAAATTTTCAGTAGATGATTGAAAATAAAATAAATCTATTTAGTATTCTGACATGTCCGGATTTGTCTCCGGTAGACTTATCGTTATATTATCTTTCTGGATTGGACTTCTTAGATGTATTAACTTTCTGGATTAGACTTATGGTTATTATCTAGACTTGTTTACAACTTGAGAAGTTGGATTTCCTTCTCTCTATATCATATTGTGTTTATCTTACTTAGCAATTGATTTAGTATTATTTTATGATGTTAGTGTCGTGCCCCGATCTCCTGCAGGAATCAGTCGTCCCCGCTAGGTACGAATCATCGTGCCAGCGCTCCCACAGGACGATCGTTTCCATCGGGACGCGATGCCGCACGAGCCTGGAGTTGCGCTCGCGAAAGGCAAATACCAAAACGGCCGTTGATAACTAGTTCGCAGAGTCGTCATAGCGGAAATATTGAATAAACACAAGTATTGAATTCAATCTAGCTCTTTATTGATATGAAGTAAAGAATACAAGCGGCGCTAGGCCGAGATTACAAGTCGCTCATGCTCTCTCTCTCTCTCTACAATGAATATGCCCTTTGGATTAAAACTGATTCAAACAATCTGGATGATGATATTTCCATACATTATGTCTCATATATGTGTGCTCCAGGTCTGTGCGCTACGCTCCAAGACGCCAAGTGCGGTCCGGCGCCTCATTGCGTTAAGCGATCTCCGAATCCGTATAATTTTTGCTTGCACCCTGCATGCAGACTGGTTGGGTATCAGTACATTGAATGCACTGGTCGGGAGGCCTATCGCCCACGCCACAAAACAAGCACGTTCATCAGTTATGTGCACCGACTAATTTTTTTGTCTTTATAGTCTTTTGCCTTAGGATAAGTTACATGGCAATATAATGAAAGTAATATCCGTGTCTGCTCAAGAGTGTCATAATAATGAATAACTGAGTTCGTCTTACCATTTCTTACCATTCGGCCTTCCCTGTCATATGCAACAATATGAATAATGATCTACTAAATAACAAAGAACATCTATAAAATTCAAGTTTTATGTTTGTGTCTTTGCCTCAGACCTATTCTACTCGAACTATGTTTGTTACCGTGCATCCATTCTAAATATGCAAAATAGTGTGCAAATGTACTCCTTCACGTTACTCCTCTTCTGAATGCGGGTAGTCGCTATGCAAGCATGACTTATATATATGAAGATTACTGGCTATGTTATCCATATTGGACATGATCTGCGATGGAACGACTGTCTTCCCAGCTCGGTTGCTAGCCTTGCTGGGCCTCCCGAACCATCTGACGAGTCAGCGACCATCCAGGTCGGTAGCAAGCCTTGTTGGATGTCCCGTTCTCGCCCGCTAGTCATCAACTAGCGTATTACTAGGACTACACTAACACTGTCCTCCTGGGCAGTCATGATTCGGATGTCTCAGCAATCGTGTCAAGGACTCATCTCTACCTGGTGCGCAACCAGTTGTCCGTGACCATGCAGCTACTCCCCCACTTCTAATCCTAGCCAAGAAACAACTCGGTTCAATTTTAGTCGAGGACTACACTCGGATCTTTCTTTCTATACGCAGCTCCCTGATTAGAGACTGCCTCTGTGATCTGCATATCCCGAGTACTTTCCTTTCTTTCCTTCTCCTGACTCGGAATGACTACTTGATAGTCTTCCTCGTCTGTGTATTCAACATGATTATACTCTATCCCATGTCATGTTCCATGCAGTACGATGCCTCAGTATGAACTCAAATAACTTTTGTGGCATATATGTAAGAAGCTACTACATTTTAACTCAATAAGCCCGACTACACAAATAACAAGTAAGATCTCCATGTTCTATACAATGATAAGGCGGGGTTATCCCTTTAGCTATGTGCGTTCATCTCTTTTATTAGCATGCAAAGATTACCACCTGAAAACTAAAATGTATCATTCATTTTCTTAGTGTGCAGCTAAGTAGAGACAAGTTCACCGGGGCCACCCACCTTAGCGATGAATCGTATCGGTCAAGCGAGACTCCGAGCGCGCCTCTGAAAGTCTAAGTCTGACTCTATTTGAAGATCCAAGTTTGAATATCTTTGTATCGAATGAGCCATCTCGCTGAGCAAGGCGGGTCGGTTCGCTATATTTGTGCCGTTTGAATTGGCCCTTTGGGTTGAGCGGAGCGGGTCGTTACATTATACACCACTCAGAACAAGTCTCATTTTCGAGACTACCTGAGCAGAACTTGTATTATCGCACAACTTCTAAACCAACTCTATGTATCTTGTCTAACTTCCAAGGACTGTTTCAATACTACATTCATTTATTTTCTCACCACATGTTACGCACATGTTTAGCCAATTCTCATCGAATGACTCTATCGTTCAATGCTATTGAACTATGCTCGACTTATTAGTTGTACTCCCGACTCAAACTCTGTTGCGCCTGGCGCATGGCTATATTACTCAAACACGGGGTATTCTATAACTCAATGTGCACTAGAAAACTTTGACTTTGGGTAGACTTGCCCAAATTGTTACATTTATCCATATGAACCCAACGCATCCGACCGATTACTTGACGTCGCCTATCGAAACCCATCATTACGGCTAAACCCAAAAGCTCGAATCTCAGCTAGCTTTCCAATCATGTTTGCATCAATATCTCTCTGAGTCACCGTTCAATCTCGTTAAGTAAATCTACTGTCAGCCAAGGTCGTCGCATTAAATTGCCTACGTTTTCTGACTCTGTCTTTATTGCACCTTTGCGCAGAGCTAAATTGCCCACTTGGGGTACGTTCTAATCCTTCACGTCTTTGTCCAATCGAACTTAATTTTTTATTCGTTTACTCGTTCTGTTTTGTACGAGTACTTAATTATTTTTATCGAACGATTCTTTCGTTTAACTATTGCATTCCCAAACTCAGTCTCTTACTGCGCCTTAGCACAGAACTATCTCGATCGTATGCGGAACGTTATAATCTTTCCTTTATGAAAGTCTAGGTTGAGGATAACTTACTTCAGTTTCCATATTTGTCCATGCGAATCCGAATATTTTTATTTGCAGCTGCATTCGAGTTATGCATATCGCTAAGTCTGGATCGTACCCATATTCAAGGCGTCCCCCAAATATGTGTATTTCAACCAAGCTTAGTGACAGCTAAGTCGGACAAGCTACTTATAAAAATCTTTTGAATCACCGATCATTTTGCTACACGAATAACCGAACTCTGGTTCATTTTAGTTATCGTCTACTCTGTCACGCCCCAGTCCCAAAAGTACATAGGACTAGGAACACGTAAGCATGCCAGCCGCATGTATATGGCAACTCCAATATATGGAAACCAAAATCCACACGTACGCTGTAATATGAATATCAATCCACAAGTGGTATAAAATGTATCACAAGTCACAGGGTATAATCTAAATCCCATTCGCGAAAATCAGATATAAATAATAACCAGCATCTATATAACTAGATCTCAACATAAATATCTAAGGATGATAGTTGGATGGAAACAAATTCACTACCAACTCGAATGGAAAAGTACAACACAATAAATACAATATAGGAATACCAGCTAACGACCATGGCCTCGAAGAGAAGACATCCTCGCAACACAAGTAATCATCCAAATCTGCGCTCCTGCAATTACTCAAGAACAGATACACCTGGCAGAGGACCAGGTCCTCAGAGGGACGTAACAAGATACAGAAAATACGAGCCAATTTGAATACAGTAAACATGCATATTATTTGAAAATAAATAAGTACGTTGTACAAGACCATCTATATGAATGCAAATGAGGACAACTTTTTGACGTATGGGCAAGGGTAGGCTACTCGATCTAATCCTCAAAACCTCACGCTCGTCAGTGGACATCATCAGCCGACATACCTCTGGGGTAGCGACCCTCGGACTCCATCAATCGACATACCTCTGGGGTAGCGACCATCGGACACAACCCACCATAGTGCGTGCTAGTAACTACGGTATTACCAGTGTGGTTAAAAGCCCATACGCCTAATGATTGTCCTCTATGATACTAAGTGCCATGTGTGTGTCAACATATCTAATACATAGTAATGACTGAAAGAAAACTACACATGCAAGAATAAACTTGCCTGGTATCTTGCCTGGGGTCCTGCTGCTGGTATGAATCAGAGTCCAAGTCACAGTCCAAATAGCCTATGTATTACAAATTTATCACGTCAAAAGATATTTTATTTTAATTTATTTAATTCTAGAATAATTACTCTAAAATCCTATTTTAATCTTATTATTCTGATTTTTATGTTAATTCCTAAATTTTGCCCAAAGAAACTGAATTTTATCAACTCGAGACTCATGGCACGCAAATCGAGGCGATCTGTTGACCGAAAAGTCAACCGACACAAACTCAACTTTCATGCATGATTTTCTGTAGATTTCAGCGTCAAAAATATGCTAGAATTTACGGCTCATTCGAATTCAAATTCGTTTGGAAATTATGGCACATACAAATTTTGTATTGTGCACCGATGGTTAAATTCTAACCTAGAAGTTCTACAGAATTAACAGTATATAAATACTTCGAATTAAATTTTGGAAAAAACATATGTCAATGATCTCGACATTAGCTTTCCGAAACTTTAAACGGTTCAGGATTCTGATTCCTAGTTCTCCCGGAATCGCGAAAATATTGAAACACATCTATTTTCGGACATACTGTGCTCTACGAATTTTCCAGAATTTAATACTCATAATTTCATAAAATAAATTATATAATCATAAATCTAACCTCAATATCTTTCTAATGCAAGAAACTAGACCTCGTTTGGAGTCCGGAGCTATGCGCAATGGCTTGTGGAAGATGAAGGAACCCTAGATGGCAATTCTCCAAAATCTCTCTCTATAAAATAATGGGATAATTAGGGTTATAATAATATATATATATAGGGATGTACCTGCGGCTGAATGAATATTTATAGGCTGACACGTGTCAGAATCTGATTGGATGGTTTTTGTTATATTATTTGTTTTTGATTTGCCTTTATCAAAATATTATTTAAGTCATTTTAAATCTAAATACCTCAAAATAAATATTAAAAATAATCATAAAAATCTGGAAAATTACATAAAATATATTTTGAACCTATAAACCCTAGAAAAATATTTGGGACAATTTTAAATTTATAAGTTTACTACTATAATTAGGAGAAGCTCTAAACATTAGTTTATCCATTTAACTAAAAATAAATACTAACATTATTCCAAAAATTCTGAAATAATTCCAGAAAATATATAATAATATTATAAACTCTAGAAAATAACGTGGGTCCATTCTATATTCCTGGGCTTGCACAATAAATTCTACAAGTCCTAAAAATTAGTTATTAGTCTAAATAACTCCCAATAAATACTAAAAGTATTCAGAAAATTTTCAGAAAATTCTAGAAAATATATTTGACTATTTAGAACCTAAAATAAAATTTTGGAATATTTTTAATTAAGTTTGAACATAAAATAAATTCTTTAAAGTCCTAGATAATTAGTGTTACTAGTTTTTAATTAACTAAAAATTATGGAAAAATCTCAATAATCTAAAATAGCCTAAAAATAATTCTAAATAAATATTTATATAAGTAAATATACAAAAAAAATTATTTTCTAATTAAATAAGAGAATAATATAAATAAATTTAACATCTATAATAAATATAATAATATAAAATATACACAAAATACCTATTTTGGGTGAGAGAGTTTACAATCTACCCAACTTAAAACAATTTCGTCCTCGAAATTAAAATAATGCATAATTTGTTAAATCTTTCACATTCGTACATAAGGTACGTCAATCGCAATCTCTTCCAAAAATTTGAATAAGAAAATCTATTCAAATCTATCGCGATCACTTCAAAATTAAGATAATCATTGTTCAAATCAAAATTCAACCTATTGTAATCTCTTCTCACTTTTCCAAATCATCAATATCCAAATTTAAATTGAATCCATATAATATCTTCAAGATCTAAATAACCCATATCAAATTTTACCTCACGATCTTCAACTATCATAATCTCCTCTAGAAGTAACTCGAGTCCAATATTATTCCTATTTTCACTTATAAATTTTTTTTTTGTATTCTTCAACTTTTTAAATTCTATTCACATCCTCAATATTTCAAATAGGTAGTCCAACCATCAAATTTTAATTCTTAATTTAAATTATCAAATTGAAAAATAATTTAAATGCAGTCCACCAATGTTCAAGTCTGAAATTATATATTTATCCTTCAAATTCAAATTGATGATTTTATCTTCAATACTCAAAAATTTAAATTATGTACTTAAGGTATAAATATTGGGTCCTCAATATCAAGATTTTTAAAATTTATTAATCCTCATCATCTTAGTCATTCTTCTAAAATTTTCAAAATTAAAATGGCTTGAACCTCTCCCAATCTAATCTTATTCGATCACAATCTAAAAGAAATTCCTCTCGAGTTGCCAATGCACTGCTACCCAACTTAGGATTTACCCATCTATCACAGAAGGCTATATACTTTAAGAAAAATATTTCTTAATTTATTTACTCGTGTCATTCAATCCTCAAAACTTCAACGCCGATTATATCATATGTGATATGTCCTTAATTACGAAAGAATAATCCTCAAGTATGTGATCGGCCTATGGGGTATATCTAGTACTCTCTGTGTATCAAACTTATACCAAGCACGAGATTTCATCTTTTCGAAATAAGGGAAGACGGAGATCAATAATAAAGAGTTCAAGGGCGAGGTAATAGAATAGAAGTATCGGGATCAAGGCGTTTAAAGAATTCAAATGGGAATTATTAAAGTAGTTGTGGATTGAAATCCTATTTTGGTAATTCCTATTCACATGCTCGTATTAGTACAGTTATGTAGCCGATACGATACGCTCAGACATGACTAGGGCAAGTATATTCGTCTACCAATCACTACATATCTCAATCCACGTAAAGTAGTATTACGAAGGGCGAATCAAGCGCACTAAGGTTAGCCAGACCTTAATACACTGATTCTGAAATATATTAGTAGGCGTCCCCAATAATACATATCTCATGATCAAGCTCGATAAAAGAGTAAGCTTACAAAACTAGGCTATAATAGCAGCATAAGTCAAGGTAGTGCAGCAAATATAAGTACGCTAGATGATGATGAAAGGAGGTACAAATTAATTCAAGTTCACAAAATAAAATAACTAAGCAACAATAATAAAAGACTCCTTGTCTATGTCGCTAGTCGACCAAATGTGGGCAAGAACCTCTAACTTCTATTGTCTGAATAACCACTGTCGTCTTATGCTAGTATACAATTAATGTTGTTCAATCACACTTCAATAATAGGTCAAAAGACTATGTGATACTAGGTTGTGAGGTATACTACCCAACTTAAAACAATAAACTAATACTGTGACAGTCTTAAGGGTACCGTAGAAGCTTCTGTTAAGGTCTTCGAGAAGGGGTCTTGGTACTTGTTAGGGTATCCTCTTATATTACATAGGTCATGGTCGTCTTAACTCTTAGTCATAGTGCAAGTGTCAATAGTAAGAATGGAACAGTTACTGGCCTCAAGGGAAAGGGAATATAACTCGTATTGAGGTGTGGTACAAGTTACGCAATTTAAAACTAAGGGATAAGCACCAGGTCTCAATCTATAAGAATAACTTAACTATCAAGTTCTAACTACTAAGCACACAATTTTAAAATTCAAGATTACAACTATAATCCTAGCAAACTATGTGTCCTTAACAAAGAAATAAATTACTTGGCCTACTATCAGAAGTGTCAGGTGGCACGAGTTGAAAGATAAAGAAAAGAAGAACGTAATTTTGGTCGTCGCACAATTAGCGAACGTTAAGGTCACAGAGGAACAATATGTGAAATAGAGGGGCTCTAGGTAGCATTATGGTTTTCCAAGGGGGAGTGGTATACTAGTTGAATGTTCGAGGTATGATCAAGGGAGAAGTGTTGATTGTATTCCTCTAGGCTTCCTAGGGTGCTGTCTACTAATAACAAGACAATGATATAAGTTTAGTTCTCCAATACTATCTAACTATGAGGGTTAGGTTCAGTCCTAATATTCACTTTTGGTTTTCTATTGGTTCCTCCATACTAGGGTCAAATATTATGGTAATCTTCTAACTAACTCTAGTAGTATCTATACTACTCTTAAGTCTTCATAATACATCAAGGGATAATGGTAAACCAATCTATAGATAAGGAATTCTAGGTTCACTAGATATTCTAAACTTAGTGGTGTGTCTATATCCTCGTTGTAATCTTAATAGGTATGCTACTCTAGTTATCATCCTAATAACAGGGGTTCCTATATTCTCAGCAGAAGGCTATACTCAAGGAACTATTAGGAAAGCACATGAATCAAGCAGGATACAATTGTTCAAATAGAACAGATAGGAGAAAGATGAATCATAGTCAATTGTGGATGAGATCCTATACTCTAGTCCTAGGTGTAGGCTTGCTCGGTACAGTAACGTAACCGAGACAATATGCTCTCGACCTGCATGGGCCACCACAAAAACATGTCACGCCCCAGTCCCAAAAGTACATAGGACTAGGAACACGTAAGCATGCCAGCCGCATGGATATGGCAACTCCAATATATGGAAACCAAAATCCACACGTACGCTGTAATATGAATATCAATCCACAAGTGGTATAAAATGTATCACAAGTCACAGGGTATAATCTAAATCTCATCCGCGAAAATCAGATATAAATAATAACCAACATCTATATAACTAGATCTCAACATAAATATCTAAGGATGATAGTTGGATGGAAATAAATCCACTACCAACTCGAATGGAAAAGTACAACACAACAAATACAATATAGGAATACCAGCTAACGACCATGGCCTCGAAGAGAAGACATCCTCGTAACACAAGTAATCATCCAAATCTGCGCTCATGCAATTACTCAAGAACAGATACACCTGGCAGAGGACCAGGTCCTCAGAGGGACGTAACAAGATACAGAAAATACGAGCCAATTTGAATACAGTAAACATGCATATTATTTGAAAATAAATAAGTACGCTGTACAAGACCATCTATATGAATGCAAATGAGGACAACTTTTCGACGTATGGGCAAGGGTAGGCTACTCGATCTAATCCTCATAACCTCACGCTCGTCAGTGGACATCATCAGCCGACATACCTCTGGGGTAGCGACCCTCGGACTCCATCAATCGACATACCTCTGGGGTAGCGACCATCGGACATGACCCACCATAGTGCGTGCTAGTGACTACGGTATTACCAGTGTGGTTAAAAGCCCATACGCCTAATAATTGTCCTCTATGATACTAAGTGCCATGTGTGTGTTAATATATCTAATACATAGTAATGACTGAAAGAAAACTACACATGCAAGAATAAACAGAAATACAATAAATATACAGAAATATACTAAGCATGCAAAATACTGTAAACAATTTGGCAAGGTATCTTGCCTGGGGTCCTGCTGCTGGTATGAATCAGAGTCCAAGTCACAGTCCAAATAGCCTATGTATTACAAATTTATCACGTCAAAAGATATTTTATTTTAATTTATTTAATTCTGAAATAATTACTCTAAAATCCTATTTTAATCTTATTATTCTGATTTTTATGTTAATTCCTAAATTTTGCCCAAAGAAACTGAATTTTATCAACTCGAGACTCATGGCACGCAAATCGAGGCGATCTGTTGACCAAAAAGTCAACCGACACAAACTCAATTTTCATGCATGATTTCCTATAGATTTTAGCGTCAAAAATATGCTGGAATTTATGGCTCATTCGAATTCAAATTCGTTTGGAAATTATGGCACATACAAATTTTGTATTGTGCACCGATGGTTAAATTCTAACCTAGAAGTTCTACAGAATTAACAGTATATAAATACTTCGAATTAAATTCTAAGAAAAACATATGTCAATGATCTCGATATTAGCTTTCCGAAACTTTAAACGGTTCAGGATTCAGATTCCTGGTTCTCCCGGAATCGTAAAAATATTAAAATACGTCTATTTTCGGACATGCTATGCTCTACGAATTTTCCAGAATTTAATACTCATAATTTCATAAAATAAATTATATAATCAGAAAGCTAACCTCAATATCTTTCTAACGCAAGAAACTAGGCCTCGTTTGAAGTCCGGAGCTATGCGCAATGGCTTATGGAAGATGAAGGAACCATAGATGATAATTCTCCAAAATCTCTCTCTATAAAATAATGGGATAATTAGGGTTATAATAATATATATATATAGGGATGTACCTGCGGCTGAATGAATATTTATAGGCTGACACGTGTCAGAATCTGATTGGATGGTTTTTGTTATATTATTTGTTTTTGATTTGCCTTTATCAAAATATTATTTAAGTCATTTTAAATCTAAATAACTCCAAATAAATATTAAAAATAATCATAAAAATCTGGAAAAATTACATAAAATATATTTTGAACCTATAAACCCTAAAAAAATATTTAGGACAATTTTATATTCATAAGTTTACTACTATAATTAGGAGAAGCTCTAAACATTAGTTTATCCATTTAACTAAAAATAAATACTAACATTATTCCAAAAATTCTGAAATAATTCCAAAAAATATATAATAATATTATAAACCCTAGAAAATAACGTGGATCCATTCTATATTCCTGGGCTTGCACAATAAATTCTATAAGTCATAAAAATTAGTTATTAGTCTAAATAACTCCCAATAAATACTAAAAATATTCAGAAAATTCCCAGAAAATTCTAGAAAATATATTTGACTATTTAGAACCTAAAATAAAATTTTGGAATATTTTTAATTAAGTTTGAACATAAAATAAATTCTTTAAAGTCCTAGATAATTAGTGTTACTAGTTTTTAATTAACTAAAAATTATGGAAAAATCTCAATAATCTAAAATAGCCTAAAAATAATTCTAAATAAATATTTATATAAGTAAATATACAAAAAAATTTATTTTCTAATTAAATAAGAGAATAATCTAAATAAATTCAACATCTATAATAAATATAATAATATAAAATATACACAAAATACCTATTTTGGGTGAGGGAGTTTACATACTCCAATCTCACTCAAATCTAAGTATTACATTACTAGCAACGCACATCTTCCAAGCAACTATCCAACTCGTTATGCCAACTTATCTTGAATATCACCAATTACAATCGTAAGAGTTTTTGTCCGACAATTCTCTAATACCGTCTTATTCCTCACCGTCGCATAACATATCCATCCAAATCAATTATCACCCAAGTCCTATCTCCCAATGTGTTCATTTTTAACGCCAATGTCGCTAGTATCCACTCCTAGTTTCAAGTCCTAACTCTAAGTCTCGTTGCCCAGTTTTATCGTTTTCTCGAACGATTACTCTGAAGTCAGCCACTCCAGTTTAACTCAAGACATAGGGTCGTCTGCCTAGCTACTAGGTCAGCTCACATGGTCATAGGTATAGTTCGAGTTTGCGACTCATCGTGCAATCGCGTTGCACAATGCTCGCCCCAAATACCCTAAGGTTAAACCATTGTTCTTTTACACAGGTATTCTACCCAAGCTCGTTTTACTCAGATTTTTAAACATCGAGTACAGATTATCCTATCACCTCAACACGTTCGTTCAATCGAACCCACGATATGTCCATGTCGCATGTCCAACCTATCGATTTGTATAGTCTATCTCCTTAGACACCTGATAGGATCCATATATCCAATCTTTTCTAATTTTAGACCACCAAGTCATGATTCATTTTTTATCTCTTCAATCTCAATCATAATTGCAAAGTCGTACAACATAATTCACGTATCCGTTCACTAAACTATCGAGCGTCATGCTTCATGTTCTAAACTAACTCATACCCTAAATACCTTTGATTTACTTGTATTCTAAAAATTGTCTTATCATATCGAACCACAAGTTAAAATGATCCTTTAATTATCATATTCCGATCTTTCGTAAGTTCAATCATCCCTGTCGGACATGAGATCACCACGCCAATGCTTTCACGGGATAATTGTCCTAATCCGAACGTGACGCATGTGCGAGTAAGGAGTTATACTCGCACAAGACAAGAAGGTCAAATGTTATGGTTATAATCAATCTAACACACCTATTGTCATCACTCTTCATTTTATCCCAAGTTGTACATTAATCCATCAAGTCATGTTCTTCTAACAACCGTTCTTGCCAAAATTAAAATTCGTCTAGTCAAATCGTCCTACTTTAATGTTACCGTTTTGATCATTTCATAGTCTACTTATAGCATTCCTCAAAAAACTAAGTTCAAATCCCAAACCCAAGTCTATTTACCTTTGATACGTTCCATTTTATCGAGTTCGTTCATAACATCATCGAACATGTTCCTACGAGTTCGATCATCCCCGTCGGATGTGAAATCATCACGCCAGCGCTCCCACGGAATAATCGATCTCGTCTAGGCCTGATGTCGAGTGTTACCTTTCGAACTCGATTTAAGATCATCCGTTCAAATCCAAAGTTAAATCCGTTATTGCCTGTCTCAATATTTAAAATCATAATTTTGCTAACTTGCATCAATCTATGCTATCTTCCAACTATTGTTATGATTTAAAGTCTTCCAAATTTGAAGCCACCGCATTCGTACTCAAACCAAACTCTATCGAGCGATATCCTACTCAAATCCAAATTTTCCATGCGTGCTATCATTATGTTCACGTCATTATTTTAAATTGCACTAACTCCGATCGCATCCCCGATTATTCCATCTCAACTCAAGTTTTAATTCGTTTGTTTCAACTCAAAGTTGCTTGTACAATCCTCTAAGTTTTCCCGACTATGATATCAATTTCAATTGCCCTGAATTCCTATTCGATGTAAGCCTTATCCCTTGTTCAACTCATTCTAACTCGTTTGAACCAAATCTTGTATGCTTCCTTCGAGTTCGCTTACGGCTAGGCATATTATACTAAGGCCTTACACAATCTCGTCACTTGATGCAAGACTCATTTAATACTCCAAAATCCATAATTTGTTCGAATATTTTTAAGCCGGCCAATACACCACTCAGGGTTCAAGCTATACTTTATGAATCTTTATAACTCATTATATCCTCAATTCGCATATTCGAACCTGGGACTATCGCATATACCACTCAAGAATTGAGTCATCTTATTAACTCCTGAATCGCGTTCACATCCTTCACTCGTATATCTAATTCGTTCATTATAACTCCAGCACGATCCCTATTTGTCGCCATAACGATCTTAGGCTCGTACGCACCTCAATCCATAGTCCTCCATACAAACTATATTTTGAATCATAACTTATCGCTACGAATAATCGTCCAAACTATATTTAAAAATCTAACACAATTCCCATTATTCGTCTTAGCGGTACTCCGATAACGTCTCTATCTGTTTCCATTCTAAGTTCGACTTTTACTCTTATCCGAACGATATCCAAATCTTGCTATAACTCGCTAGCACCAAGGGTCTTGGCGCACGATACTCAACACTTTGCCAAAATGTTGTGTGCATAGGCAACTGTCCGAACGATATTATATCTCGTATACTAACTCGCTTGGTATTTTCGTATAGGCATTCAAGCTCACAAATAATTTATAGATTTTAACTTGAGTCTATTCCCAAGAAAGTCTGACACAGGTTGGCACAAAGGCTCTCGCATCATAATCCAGTTCAAGCAATCATATCATTCACATGCACTTTTTAAAAATATTTAGACTCATTGTATGGAATATTCATTGAAGCATCGAGAGAGAGCATATATCACTTTTTCAATACACAAGTTCAAAATTGAGAGAATCGATACAAATTCCAGGGACGTAAAGCCATGCTCTGATACCAAAATATCGTGTCCAGATCTCCCGCAGGAATCGATCGTCCCCTCTAGGCGTGAATCACCGTGCCAGCGCTCCCACAGGACGATCGTTTCTATCGGGACGCAATGCCGTACGAACCTAGAGTTGCGCCCGCGCGAGACAAATGCCGAAACGACCGTTGATAACTAGTTCGCAGAGTCGTCATAGCAGAAATATTGAATAAACACAAGTATTGGATTCAATCTAGCTCTTTATTGATATGAAGTAAAAATTACAAGCGGCGGTAGGCCGAGATTACAAGTCGCTCATGCTCTCTCTCTCTACAATGAATATGCCCTTAGGCTTAGAACTGATTCAGACAATCTGGATGATGATGTTCTCATACATTACGTCTCATATATGTGAGCTTCAGGTCAGCGCGCCACACTCCAAGACGCCAAGTGCGGTCCAGCTCCTCATTGCGTTAAGCGATCTTCGAATCTGTACGAGTTCCTCCTGCACCCTGCATGCAGACTGGTTGGGTATCAGTATATTGAATACACTGGTGGGGAGACCTCTCGCCCATGCCACAAAACAAGCACGTTCATTAGTTATGTGTACCGATTGATTTTGTTGTCTTTATAGTCTTTTGTCTTAGGATCAGTTACATGGCAATATAATAAAAGTAATATCTGTGTCTGCTCAAGAGTGTCATAATAATGAACAACTGAGTTCGTCTTACCATTTCTTACCATTCGGCCTTCCCTGTCACATGCAGCAATATGAATAATAATCTACTAAATAACAAAGAACATCTATGAAATTCAAGTGTTATGTTTGTGTCTCTACCTCAGACCCATTCTACTCGAACTATGTTTGTTACCGTACATCCATTCTAAATATGCAAAAGATCGTACAAATGTACTCCTTCACGTTACTCCTATTCTGAATGCGGATAACCGCTATGCAAGCATGACTTATCTATATGAAGGTCACTGGCTCTGTTAGCCATATTGGACATGATTTGTGATGGAACGGCTGTCTTCCCAGCTCGGTTGCTAGCCTTGCTGGGCCTCCCGAACCATCTGACAAGTCGGCGACCATCCAGGTCGGTAGCAAGCCTTGCTGGATGTCCCATTCTCGCCCGCTAGTCATTAGCTAGCGTATTACCAGGACTACACGGGCATTTTCTCCTGGGCCGACACGATTCAGATGTCTCAGTAATCGCGTCGAGGAATCATCTCTACCTGGTGTGCAACCAGTTGTCCGTGACCATGCAGCTACTCCCCTACTTCCAATCCTAGCCGAAAAACAACTCGGTTCAATTTTAGCCGAGGACTACACTCGGATCTTTCTTTCTATACGCATCTCCCTGATTAGAGACTGCCTCGGTGATCTGCATATCCCGAGTACTTTCCTTTCTTTCCTTCGCCTGACTCGGAATGAATACTTGATAATCTTCCTCGTCTATGTATGCAACATGATTATAATCTATCCCGTGTCATGTTCCGTGCAGTGCGATGCCTCAGTATGAACTCAAACTACTTTTGTGGCATATATGTAAGAAGCTACTACATTTTAACTCAATAAGCCCGACTACGCAAATAGCAAGTAAGATCTCCATGTTCTATATAAAGATAAGATAGGGTTATTCCCTTAGCTATGTGCGTTCATCTCTTTTATTAGCATGTAAAGATTATCGCCTGAAAACTAGCATGTATTATTCATTTTCTTAGTGTGCAGCTAAGTAGAGACATGCTCAACTGGGCCATCCACCTTCGCGATGAATCGCATCGGTCAAGCGAGACTCCGAGCCCGCCTCTGAAAGTCTAAGTCTGACTCCATTTGAAGATCCAAGTCTGAATGCCTTTGCATCGAACGAGCTATCTCGCTGAGCAAGGTGGGTCATTTCGCTACACTTGTGTCGTTTGAATCGGCCCTTCGGGTTGAGCGGAGCGGGTCGTTACAGTTATTGTATTTTATCTGTGGAATTTAAAATCTATTTAGTGACATGTACTTGTGGCTATGTATAATATTTTTCTTATTCTTTTTATTTAATGACATGTACTGTATTTAAATTATTTTCTTGTAATTTTTATTTTGTTTATCATAAGTTAGGTATGACAGGACGACACAGATTGTTCGGTCAGTCTACAGGTAGAGTATCTAGACGACATGCTACTCCGACTGGCAGTTCTCCTTTGGGGCATAGTGCTGGGTCTGAACCCTCATCTCCAATTACTCTAGTCTATCAACTACTATTTCCTCCTGTAAGTACTCCTGAGAAGAGCATTTCCAGGCTTGAGACTACTCCTACGTCCACCGTTCCTCCTGCTGATCGTACCATGGGGGATCGAGGAGCAGATGAACGAGGTACAGCCGACTGCGCCTTCATTATCTCATACTCCGAGTGCTCCTCCGGGCGAGACGTTGACAAAGATTTGGGCCAATGGCTTTTAGTTTTCTTACTCATATATAAATATATATTCACTTTTTTATTTAATATAATTATCTATATATAAATATCGTCTCTCATCGGTACATAGATCATTGGAGCATTGTTTGAGGCACAACTATGGTGGCCATTGGATGAACTACTCAGATGCCACGGACGATAGGAAGGTATTCTGGTTTACGCACTTTAAAGTAAAAATAAATTTGGTTTTATCAATCATCTAATTTGATCTTTTCTATATAACTTTCTATATTATTTCTT
Organism: Iris macrosiphon; assembly: GCA_036927795.1. Lineage (NCBI taxonomy): Eukaryota > Viridiplantae > Streptophyta > Magnoliopsida > Asparagales > Iridaceae > Iris > Iris macrosiphon. The sequence goes on along the minus strand of JAYESA010000017.1, from coordinate 81,345,959 downwards.
ATAGAAAACATATTTCTATTCGCCATACTGGCTGAGGTGATCGAGCAATACTTTTCTGCCGTCACCACCAAACTTATCCGTGATGCGATCTGCGACCCGAAGGATTGTCACGATCCGCACCCTGATATTCGGGCACGAGTACGTGGTTACGCACAGCCTACGCCGCAGAATCGGTGGTAGAACGCTGTCTGGGTCATTTCTAACTATCTAACATCTCAACAATATAATATGGTACCTGTCAATCATCTCAACTCCAATCGGAGGAGCAAATATGGTATCTCACAAATATATCAATCTCAATCACAAACAACTAAGGAGGAAATAATGCACGAATGGAAATAGCGAAGGGAAGAAAATACAATTCTACAAATAAAACAATAGTACATCTGTGAATCTCCACAAAAATATAGTCTAATACAACATCTAAACAAAACTAGACCTCCTCGGTCACTGGTACTATGTCCTCTGGCTCTAGGGGAGTGTCCTCTAAAGTCTCACCCTCCTGAGGTCCGTAATGTGTGGGACACAGCTCCTCTAGCCAATCATCTGGAAAAAATATATCCAGTCAGGATTGGAGCGAAGCACATACCTCTGAAAGCAGTTCCAATAACATAATCGAGCATATATAACAAGCAATAGAAAAATGATACAAGATGCACAAGTAGAAGGAATAAACTGTACAAGTGAACAGGCAATAGGCACAATAAGCTGGAAGTAAAATACAAGAATAACTGCAAGTAGAGAACAAGAAATACTAACTATGTGTTTTAGAGTGAGAGTTCGTTATGTGATCGGTTTAGGTTGCACATGAGGTATATAGGTAACTCCATTATACGTGAGGTGTATAATCGACATGCACATGAGATCAAGAGGGCTTTGATCACATAACCAACTCCTACTCCCCCTCCCCAACCAATACTCATGGATCCAATCATGACACGTTACGTACATGATCACGATAGTCACACTAGCACACGGAATAGTGGATGCACAAGAAGCACATGAAAGTCAATACCCGATGCACACGATGAAATACATGTCATTGGGTACCCGTTGCACACGGTAGGGGATAACACCTCCTGACGGGATCCATATAGCACCAGTCCGTGAAATTACTGTGTCGGGAATCAATGTATACTAATCTAGAACATGCATATATACAACATTATGAATTGAAAACAATCAGAGAAATGTACTCGCCTGAAGTCCTGAGCAAAGTGTGTCTCTCGATGCCCAAGCTGGTGTCTCATAACCTATATATGGTATGTTGTATCAATACAAGGTTCAATGATGAAAATAAATGAAGTTGAAGAAGTTCTAGGTCAATACGCCGTTTCTAAGTCAAACCAACGTATTTCTAGGTTGCAAGAGTCTAATGCTAGTCACTAAGTCAATACACTATGAAGCTATGCTATACTAGCTAAGCTAACACACCACAGTGAAATCAAGAAGCCGTATCCTAAGATACGCAGATTTTCTAATATGAAAAATAGTTTATATTTATATATATAAGTCACAATAATAATATAATAATATCTCAAAACAAATAATTATGATACTTTGGCCTTGTGCCAATGCGTATCGCAAATACCCCGACACTCAACCTCAATACCCTGGGGTATCGACCCATACCTTGGTGTTACTTTGGTATCTCAAGGTAAACTAAAACTAAACACAATAGATATAAATAGATATCCCAAACTAATATGCTAAGTATACACTAATATCTTAAACTAATTAACCAATACCTTAACTAAAAACTAATTGCTTTCTAACAAGTATACTACTAATATTTTACTTATAATAATATACATATCTAACATAGTCCCTAGTACCTCTACTACTCACTAACCTCTAGTATACATAGTTATAAATATACTAACTACACCAATACCTACCTTGATACCCAAAACCTTGGCATAATCTAACTAGCTAACTTCTCCAATGTATAATCTGATGTTGCTGCTTCAGTTGCTGTGTCTGCAGGTAGGTGTGTTCAAGTCAATCCTTGCTGTGTTCAGGTAAGTCTTCAGTTTATCTCTGTACTGAAATGTGCAGTTCACAGGTAATCCTCATACATGCTGTGCACATTGCTGTGAAATGGGGACTGCACTTTGCTGTGCAATGGAGACTGCAGGAGTATCAGTTCTGAGTTCAGTCTGCTGTGTTCCCCTGCAGTTCTTCAGTTGCTGTGTGTAATCCTTGCTGTGGTCAGCAACAGTCCCTTGCTGCCCTTGCTGTGCCAGTCCCTTGCTGCCCTTGCTGTGCCAGTCCCTTGCTGCCCTTGCTGTGTTCAGCAACTTGTTGTCTTCAGTTCAGGATCTTCAGTGTTGCTGTCTTCAGTGTTTCAGTACAGGTACTTTAGTCTAGGTGATATTCAGTGCAGGTGACTGTGCTGTTGATCCTTGAAGCCACTGTGCAGTAGGATACTGCACAGTCTTCTCATTAGATGTGCACTGTTTGCTGGTGATCCCCCCTCTTTCTCTATGCACTGATGTGCACCTTATAAACCACAGGGCAGATTTTATTGGGACTGTGCTCAGCTGCAGTCCCTTGTTCGAGCTACTGAATATGCAGCCACTTGTTGCACCCTGTTGTTCCCCTTCTCTTTGCACACAGTGCAGATGCTGCTGTGTATGAAGACCCTGTCTAAAAGCTCGCTCACTCACACTGATCACACAATGCACAGCCACTAAAATCTCTAAGTATATAACTATATATATATACACACATATAGATATCTAACCAAACATAAATATATATCTATATAGATGTAAACTAACACATGTATATAGACATATACCAAATATCTAAATGCATATAAACACAACCAATATGTAGCTATCCCCATATATATACATATATATATATATATCATATAAGCCAAATACATATATATATATACCTATAGATATTAATACATATAGCTATATACACCAATATATATATATACACACACATAGATTAATGTAGATACTCTATTAAATACACATAGACACACATAAACACCAAAAACCCAAAGTACACTATTATATGCTCCAATTAAAGTATAGATAGCATATACAAATATATTTACATATGTATGTATAGTACAAAAGCCAAAAACACAAATACATGGGGTGCACCGTACCCGTATCACACTTTTCTATGATACGCTTGCGACACGGCCCCCAACTCACAACCAAACGTATCCCGGAGGACACGTACAAGCCTAATACATATATTATGAACAATATATATATAAATTAGAGTGTCTACGTGTCCGTGTCGCCATATGATATGCACATAGCCCCGTGTCGGAGGAAAACCCCCAAAATTGACCGTTTCGTCAAATTGACGAGATTCGGCCCACACGTATCCAATTGTGGACACGACACAAGCTACAAACAAACAATCAATGGTCAATTAGATCTATTAGATCTATTGACAAACACTACATGTGCCAATTTCGGAATTCCCCCAAAATTGGCACCAAATTGGACATAACTACCACCGTAGGTCTCCAAATGATTCCAAATCAAATCCTATGGGTAACCTATGCATGTGGGGTGGTTTCTCATGGTAAAAACTCAGATCTAAAGCCTATAGGAAGGGGGAAAACTGATTTGTACCTATTGGGAGATGGATTCCCAATGAAAAGTCCCAATTGACAAGCTGCTCTTCTCCTTGTAGATCTTGGCCTCCTCCTCCTTGTTCCTTGTTCCTTGCTTGTAGATCCTTGATGTAGAGGCTTCAATATTGAATTTAGGAAGAGATTTGAAGAGAATTGATGGTGAATTAATGGGGAAATGATGGGGAATTGGAAGGGGAAAAACTAGATCTAGAATTTTGGGGAAGAACTAAAATGAGAGCACTCTCTCTCCTCTCAATTATGGCTGGACAAAAACCCTTCCTCAAGCAATATACAAAGTCAAAAATACCCCTTGGGGCCTCTCATGAAGAAATAATTAGGGAGGGAAGGTTCTAGTCTAATGGTTCCACTAATTAATCATGTTTCCTAATCCATGGCCCTAATTCATGGGCTCAACTTAGACTAGTCCAAAAGTTTATTCATGTCCCCTAATTAAAAGGTTAGGTCCACTACACAAGTCTAAAATAAGTCTACACTAGCAATAATTAAAATAAATAAATTAGTCATGCACAAATATTAATTATAATAATTCTAAAATAATTAATACTCAAGATAATTACCAAACTACCCTTAGATGGAAATGTGAGGGTGACAAACCTACCCACCTTAGAAAAATTTCGTCCTCGAAATTAAGGAAGAAACTATCTACCAAAACAACAATATAATGCAAGAAAGAATTATACCTCACGGCTCGAAAAGATACGGATATCGCTCGCGCATCTCGGCCTCTCGCTCCCAGGTACTCTCTCCTGGCAAGTGATGCCTCCACGCGACGCGCACCAAAGGAATCGTCTGGTTCCTCAGCACCTTCTCTCTCCGATCCAGAATCTCCACTGGCTGCTCTGGATAACTGAGAGTAGGGCCCACCTCTATCTCCGAATGATCCAACACATGACTGGGATCTGCCACGTATCGTCTCTACTGCGACACGTGAAACACGTTGTACACTCCCTCCAGTGCAGGTGGTAAGTCTAGTCTGTAGGCGACTGCACCGACCCTCTCAAGAATGCTGAAAGGGCCGATGAATCGCGGACTAAGTTTGTCGCCTCCACCGAAACGAATCGTGCCACGTGTCGGAGAAATCCTCAAGAAAACCAGACCACCAACCTAGCATGAAACACAAACTTAGCACTCTAACAAGCAACAATCAACACAAACAAGACAAAACTAAAGCTATACCTCAAACTCCAGAGGTCTCCGGTGGCTATCGGCCTAATGCCATTGCCTGTCCTCCGCCACTCGAAGTCTGTCTCTGATAAGTTTCACCTTCTCTGCTGCATCCACTACCATCTCTGGTCCCAATAAAGCCCTGTCACCAACATCATCCCAAGACAACGGAGTGCGGCATCTCCGTCCATACAACGCCTCGAATGGTGACATCTCAATGTTGGCTTGGTAGCTGCTGTTGTATGAAAACTCTACCAAGTGAAGGTGATCCTCCCAAGAACCTCCAAGATCCAAAACACAGGTGCGTAGCATATCCTCGAGAGTCTGAATAGTCCTCTCCGACTGTCCGTCCGTCTGAGGGTGATAAGCGGTACTGAACTTGAGCTGAGTGCCCAAGCTAGCCTGCAAACTCCTCCAGAAATGGGACATGAAGCGGCTATCCCGATCCGAGACAATGCTTACTGGAACACCGTGCAATCTGACAATCTGGCGCACATACATCTCCGCAAGTCTCTCCGTAGATGTACCCACTTTAAATGGCAGAAAGTGGGCTGATTTGGTCAACCTGTCCACGATGACCCAAATCGCATCCTTGCCTCATGGAGAACGCGGAAGCCCTGATACAAAATCCATGGTAACATGCTCCCATTTCCACTCTGGAATGGGCAGAGGCTGAAGCAATCCTCCTGGTCTCTGTCTCTCCGCCTTGACCTGCTGGCAAACTAAGCATCTGGACACGAAGCTAGCTACCTCTAGCTTCATGCCATACCACCATACATGCTCCCTCATGTCTCTATACATCTTGTTGGCACCGGGATGCATAGAGTATTGGGAACGATGCGCCTTCTGCATGATCTCCTCGCGCAATGCTCCCTTCGGTACGCACAACCTGGTACCGTGTCGCAATGATCCATCATCTGCGACGGTAAAGTCCTCTGCCAGCCCGACCTGAACCTGTGCTCTGATGCTCCTCAGAGACTCATCCTCATACTGTCCGGCTCTGACTCGGTCCATCAGCTCCGACTGAACCTGAAGTCCCTACATCTGCGCTGCAACTCCCGGAATCAAAACCTCAATGCCCAAACTATCGAGGTCTGCCAATAGATGCCTGTCCCTAGTCAAGCACATAGCCACGGGATACCTACTCAAAGCATCCGCGACTACGTTGGCCTTCCCTGGATGGTACTGCAAAGATATGTCGAAGTCCTTCATCAGCTCCAACCATCGCCGCTGCCTCATGTTGAGCTCCTTCTGTGTAAACACATACTTCAAGCTCTTATGGTCTGTGAAGATCTCTACTCTCTCTCCATATAGATAGTATTTCCATAATTTGAGAGCAAAGATAACCGCTGTAAGCTCCAAGTCATGGGTAGGGTAGTTCTTCTCATGCGGGCGTAATTGTCTGGAAGCATAGGCAATTACCTTCCCGTGCTGCTGTAGTACACAACCCAAACCCTTCCCTGATGCATCACTGTAAATGGAAAATCCTCCTGCTCCTGATGGTAGTATCAAGATGGGAGCTGTAGTCAATCTCCTCTTCAGCTCCTCAAATGCTGACTGGCAATCCTCAGTCCAGACGAATTCCACGTCCTTTCTGGTCAGCCTAGTCATCGGCTCTGCTAGTCTGGAGAAGTCCTGAACAAACTTTCGGTAGTAGCCTGCTAATCCAAGGAAGCTCCTGATCTCTGCTACTGAACTCGGGGTAGACCACGATTCAACTGCTGAGATCTTCTTCGGGTCCACCGAGACTCCATCTCCTGTAATGACATGCCCAAGAAATTCAACCTTATCAAGGAAGAATTCACACTTCGACAACTTGCCATACAACTTCTCCTTCCTGAGGATCTCTAGAACAATCCTCAAGTGCTGCTCATGCTCCTCCGGGGTCTTCGAATATATCAGAATGTCGTCTATGAAGACTACAACAAACTGATCCAGGTACTGATGAAATACCTTGTTCATCAGGTTCATGAACACTGCCGGGGCATTGGTCAACCCAAACGGCATCACCAAGAACTCAAACTGTCCATAACGAGTCCTGAAAGCCGTCTTCGGGATGTCTTCCCTCTTCACCTTCACCTGGTGGTACCCTGACCTCAAGTCTATCTTCGAGAATACCTTTGCTCCGCTCAGCTGGTCAAACAAGTCATCAATCCGCGGCAACGGGTATTTGTTCTTGATAGTGAGGTTATTAAGTGCCCTGTAGTCGATACACATACGTACCGACCCATCTTTCTTGGGTACAAACAGTACCGGAGCACCCCATGGTGACGAACTGGAATGGATAAAGCCTTTGTCCTGTAACTCATCCACCTGCTTCTTCAACTCCGCCAGTTCGCTGTTGTTTACTCTATAGACGTGCTGAGAGATTGGCTCTGCTCCTGGCACTAAGTCTATAGAGAACTCCATATTCTGTCCGGCGGCAACCCCGGCAAATCCTCTGGAAAGACATCCAAGAACTCTGCAATCAACGGATGTGGTGGCTTCTGCTCTTCTACCAAAGTCCCGCAAAAAATGCCCTCGCTCTGCTCTGCTCCTCGGACGAACTCGAACTCCGGCTCTCCTGGTGTCTGAAATAAAACTCTGCCTCCACGACAATCGATACTAGCGTGATGTCTACTCAACCAATCCATCCCGAGTACTATATCGTAACTCGGAAGTGGCATTACAAGTAAACATACACTCAGCTCACGGCCTCCCACATAAACCCTCTGGTTCTTGCAAACATCACTGACCAGGATGATGCCACCCCCGGTCGTGATCTTGCAAGTCCGCGCCAACGGTTCAGACTCAAGACGATGTCTTAAAGCAAAAGATACAGATACAAAGCTATGAGATGCACCAGAATCAAATAAGGCATGAGCTGGAAAAGAATCGAGTAAGACTGGACCTGATATAACGTCTCCGACTGGCTCTGACTCCTCCACGGTCAGGGCAAAAGCTCGCCCCTGATGTGCACCTCTCTGCTGGTGCTGGTACTGCACGAACTTCTGCTGCTGGGGCTGTAAAGGAGGTCCTCTCGGCTGTCTCGCAGGTATCCTCTGGATAGGGGCTACATCCTGAACTGTCCGAGCTAAGGTCTTGGGGCAATCCCTCAGCTGGTGATCTGATAAACCGCAAAACAAACACTGACCGAGCCTCTTCCTGCAAACGTCCCATCCGTGCCCTGCCTTCTTACAGAAGGGGCAAGCACGAGCTGTCTGGGCTGGTCTCTGCATCTGATACGTCTGCTGTACAGGTGCTCGGTTAGGCGCATTGGACTGCTGCCTCTGGTGCTGAAAATATGGCTTCTTCGCTGGACCTGTGCTGCTGCTGCCACCATAAACATCTCGGTCCCTCTTGTGCCTCCCACTCAGGTCTCTCTCGACCTTGCGAGCCTCCCTCAAGATATCGGTATACGTCTCGTGGCTCGAAGAAATGAGAGCCTTCACTTCCCAGTTCAGACCCTCTCTGAACCTACTAGCCCGGTTCTCTAGGTCTCTCACCATATAGTCGGCATACCTGCTCAACCTACCAAACTCGGCGGCATACTCCTCCACCGATATGTTCCCCTGATAGAGGTTCTGGAACTGTCGCTCCAGGTCAAGTCTCTCAGTAGGCGGGAAGAACTTCCTTCTGAACAGGTCCCTGAACTCTCCCCATGTCAATCCTGGATCGGCGATCCGTGGCTCATTCCGGAACCACGTGCTGGCGATGTCCATCATTTGCAATCCTGCTGCCTCCACCATCAGGTCCTCCGCAAGACGGGATAAGCGCATGATGTGCTCCATGCTCTCCAACCAATCATCCGCATAGATGATGCCCTCTGTCCCCCTGAAAGGCCGAGGATCCAACTTCTTGAAGTCCTGAATAGTGCCGGGCCTGGGCTGTACCTCCCGTGGATGTGGTGGTGCGGTCCTCTCTACGGTGGTGATGGCCACCTGGTGAGCACTCTCGATGCCCTGTCTCAACACCTCGGTCTGTCGGTGCTGCGCCTCGGCCTGGGCCCTCTGGGCCTCCATCATCATCTGGAAAAGTGCAAATAGCTGTGTAGCATCAGCTGGTACTGGCGGCGGTGGCGAAAGATCCTCGGGAACAACTGGAGCAACCCTCTGAACCGGGGGAGGAGCACCCCCAAAAACGGCTGCTGAGACTCCCACCTGGACCTGTGAGGCGATCCTCTCGACGAAAGATGTAACAGTAGCAGCTGCTACTCTATCCGCAGCAGGCGGAGAAGTAGCTGAGGAAGCTGCCGCTGCTCCTGAGCGATAGAATCTGACCTTCGGAGGCATCCTGAAGTCAGATTGAAAATACGGAATCAATTATTGAATATAATGCGATATCATCAAAGAAGGACAGAACTAAATTCAAAATGCAGACAATATCAAATAGATAAAGATTTGTAAAGCAGATATTGGAGTTTTTCCTAGTTGTGATTGAGTAACTCTCAGCCTAAATCCTGTATCCTAAAGCAGGCTCGTAGCAATACTCTAGTCGAGCACAACTACGATGTCTATCTAGACCTGCATGAGCCACCACTAAAAATGTGTCACGACCCGCACCCTGATATTCGGGCACGAGTACGTGGTTACGCCCAGCCTATGCCGCAGAATCGGCGGTAGAACGCTGTCTGGGTCATTTCTAACTATCTAACATCTCAACAATATAATATGGTACCTGTCAATCATCTCAACTCCAATCGGAGGAGCAAATATGGTATCTCACAAATATATCAATCTCAATCACAAACAACTAAGGAGGAAATAATGCACGAATGGAAATAGCGAAGGAAAGAAAATACAATTCTACAAATGAAACAATAGTACATCTGTGAATCTCCACAAAAATATAGTCTAATACAACATCTAAACAAAACTAGACCTCCTCGGTCACTGGTACTATGTCCTCTGGCTCTAGGGGAGTGTCCTCTAAAGTCTCACCCTCCTGAGGTCCGTAATGTGTGGGACACAGCTCCTCTAGCCAATCATCTGAAAAAAAAATATCCAGTCAGGATTGGAGCGAAGCACATACCTCTGAAAGCAGTTCCAATAACATAATCGAGCATATATAACAAGCAATAGAAAAATGATACAAGATGCACAAGTAGAAGGAATAAACTGTACAAGTGAACAGGCAATAGGCACAATAAGCTGTAAGTAAAATACAAGAATAACTGCAAGTAGAGAACAAGAAATACTAACTATGTGTTTTAGAGTGAGAGTTCGTTATGTGATCGGTTTAGATTGCACATGAGGTATATAGGTAACTCCATTATACGTGAGGTGTATAATCGACATGCACATGAGATCAAGAGGGCTTTGATCACATAACCAACTCCTACTCCCCCTCCCCAACCAATACTCATGGATCCAATCACGACACGTTACGTACATGATCACGATAGTCACACTAGCACACGAAATAGTGGATGCACAAGAAGCACATGAAAGTCAATACCCGATGCACACGATGAAATACATGTCATTGGGTACCCGTTGCACATGGTAGGGGATAACACCTCCTGACGGGATCCATATAGCACCAGTCCGTGAAATCACTGTGTCGGGAATCAATGTATACTAATCTAGAACATGCATATATACAACATTATGAATTGAAAACAATCAGAGAAATGTACTCGCCTGAAGTCCTGAGCAAAGTGTGTCACTCGATGCCCAAGCTGGTGTCTCACAACCTATATATGGTATGTTGTATCAATACAAGGTTCAATGATGAAAATAAATGAAGTTGAAGAAGTTCTAGGTCAATACGCCGTTTCTAAGTCAAACCAATGTATTTCTAGGTTGCAAGAGTCTAATACTAGTCACTAAGTCAATACACTATGAAGCTATGCTATACTAGCTAAGCTAACACACCACAGTGAAATCAATAAGCCGTATCCTAAGATACGCAGATTTTCTAATATGAAAAATAGTTTATATTTATATATATAAGTCACAATAATAATATAATAATATCTCAAAACAAATAATTATGATACTTTGGCCTTGTGCCAATGCGTATCGCAAATACCCCGACACTCAACCTCAATACCCTGGGGTATCGACCCATACCTTGGTGATACTTTGGTATCTCAAGGTAAACTAAAACTAAACACAATAGATATAAATAGATATCCCAAACTAATATGCTAAGTATACACTAATATCTTAAACTAATTAACCAATACCTTAACTAAAAACTAATTGCTTTCTAACAAGTATACTACTAATATTTTACTTATACTAATATACATATCTAACATAGTCCCTAGTACCTCTACTACTCACTAACCTCTAGTATACATAGTTATAAATATACTAACTACACCAATACCTACCTTGATACCCAAAACCTTGGCATAATCTAACTAGCTAACTTCTCCAATGTATAATCTGATGTTGCTGCTTCAGTTGCTGTGTCTGCAGGTAGGTGTGTTCAAGTCAATCCTTGCTGTGTTCAGGTAAGTCTTCAGTTTATCTCTGTACTGAAATGTGCAGTTCACAGGTAATCCGCATACATGCTGTGCACATTGCTGTGAAATGGGGACTGCACTTTGCTGTGCAATGGAGACTGCAGGAGTATCAGTTCTGAGTTCAGTCTGCTGTGTTCCCCTGCAGTTCTTCAGTTGCTGTGTGTAATCCTTGCTGTGGTCAGCAACAGTCCCTTGCTGCCCTTGCTGTGCCAGTCCCTTGCTGCCCTTGCTGTGTTCAGCAACTTGTTGTCTTCAGTTCAGGATCTTCAGTGTTGCTGTCTTCAGTGTTTCAGTACAGGTACTTTAGTCTAGGTGATATTCAGTGCAGGTGACTGTGCTGTTGATCCTTGAAGCCACTGTGCAGTAGGATACTGCACAGTCTTCTCATTAGATGTGCACTGTTTGCTGGTGATCCCCCCTCTTTCTCTATGCACTGATGTGCACCTTATAAACCACAGGGCAGATTTTATTGGGACTGTGCTTAGCTGCAGTCCCTTGTTCGAGCTACTGAATATGCAGCCACTTGTTGCACCTTGTTGTTCCCCTTCTCTTTGCACACAGTGCAGATGCTGCTGTGTATGAAGACCCTGTCTAAAAGCTCGCTCACTCACACTGATCACACAATGCACAGCCACTAAAATCTCTAAGTATATAACTATATATATATACACACATATAGATATCTAACCAAACATAAATATATATCTATATAGATGTAAACTAACACATGTATATAGACATATACCAAATATCTAAATGCATATAAACACAACCAATATGTAGCTATCCCCATATATATATATATATATATATATATATCATTAAGCCAAATACATATATATATATACCTATAGATATTAATACATATAGCTATATACACCAATATATATATATATACACACACATAGATTAATGTAGATACTCTATTAAATACACATAGACACACATAAACACCAAAAACCCAAAGTACACTATTATATGCTCCAATTAAAGTATAGATAGCATATACAAATATATTTACATATGTATGTATAGTACAAAAGCCAAAAACACAAACACATGGGGTGCACCGCACCCGTATCACACTTTTCTATGATACGCTTGTGACACGGCCCCCAACTCACAACCAAACGTATCCCGGAGGACACGTACAAGCCTAATACATATATTATGAACAATACATATATAAATTAGAGTGTCTACGTGTCCGTGTCGCCATATGATATGCACATGGCCCCATGTCGGAGGAAAACCCCCAAAATCGACCGTTTCGTCAAATTAACGAGATTCGGCCCACACGTATCCAATTGTGGACATGACACAAGCTACAAACAAACAATCAATGGTCAATTAGATCTATTAGATCTATTGACAAACACTACATGTGCCAATTTCGGAATTCCCCCAAAATTGGCACCAAATTGGATATAACTACCACCGTAGGTCTCCAAATGATTCTAAATCAAATCCTATGGGTAACCTATGCATGTGGGGTGGTTTCTCATGGTAAAACTCAGATCTAAAGCCTATAGGAAGGGGGAAAACTGATTTGTACCTATTGGGAGATGGATTCCCAATGAAAAGTCCCAATTGACAAGTTGCTCTTCTCCTTGTAGATCTTGGCCTCCTCCTCCTTGTTCCTTTCTCCTTGCTTGTAGATCCTTGATGTAGAGGCTTCAATGTTGAATTTAGGAAGAGATTTGAAGAGAATTGATGGTGAATTAATGGGGAAATGATGGGGAATTGGAAGGGGAAAAACTAGATTTAGAATTTTGGGGAAGAACTAAAATGAGAGCACTCTCTCTCCTCTCAATTATGGCTGGACAAAAACCCTTCCTCAAGCAATGTACAAAGTCAAAAATACCCCTTGGGGCCTCTCATGAAGAAATAATTAGGGAGGGAAGGTTCTAGTCTAATGGTTCCACTAATTAATCATGTTTCCTAATCCATGGGCCTAATTCATGGGCTCAACTTAGACTAGTTCAAAAGTTTGTTCATGTCCCCTAATTAAAAGGTTAGGTCCACTACACAAGTTTAAAATAAGTCTATACTAGCAATAATTAAAATAAATAAATTAGTCATGCACAAATATTAATTATAATAATTCTAAAATAATTAATACTCAAGATAATTACCAAACTACCCTTAGATGGAAATGTGAGGGTGACAAGGATCGTTATAGTTTGGGACAACCAATCCATGGTTGGAATCACGCCTGAGCAGTGGACTGCAATGACAATTAGATTTAAAGATCCTAGGTACAAGAAAAAGTCAGAGAAGGAGAAGGCGGCCAGGAAAAAGGCAGAAAAGTGGTATGGTGGGTCAATTTCAATGACGGAACATTTCTATCGCATGGTATATATTTTATTGTATACATAGTATTTTAATCAAAGTAGGATAAAATATTTAATTTTAGTAATATACAATGTATTTTTTAACAGGTTCAGAGGGGTGAGGACGCTAACATGGTGACAGTCTTCCTCGCTACCTATAGGATGGGCGGACAACTCATCGATAAGAGGGCCACGCAGAGCTACGTAAATATTTCTTTATGTTTTGTTAATTTTAATATAACTTAGAAAATATACAAATAAATATTCATGTAGTTAGCAATAAGTACCTTAAATTTATATATTAATAATTATGAATGACGAGTGGATAATAAGTAGTAAGCTTATCGACATATACATATTTTTTAAGATGAGTATCTTCGGCTCCGTGAGCGGTCGACCCAGCCGGTAGTTCCTCGCAACCCCCGCCCACCCAGCTCTGTCGGTTAACGAGCTGTGGATGACTGTCGTTGGTGGTCTGCAGAGGGGTTGTCACGCCCCAGTCCCAAAATATGTAGGACTAGGAACACGTAAGCATGCCAGCCGCATGTATATGGCAACTCCAAAATATGGAAACCATATCACATACGTACGCTGTATTATGAACAATAATTCACAAGTGGTATATATCTATCACAAGTCACAAGGCATAACTAAATCTCATCCACAAAAATCATAAATAGATAAATAACCAATAACTATGTAACTAAATCTCAATATGTAGTATCAAAGGATAATAGTCGGGTGAAAACAAATTCACTGCCAAACTAGAATATAACAGAAATAATATAATTACATCCATTATTAAGCAATAAGACTCGAAGAGAAAACCTCCACGAAATATAGGTAGCAAGTCCTGATCCGCGCATCCTGCTATATAAACATCTACTCCTGGAAAGGGACCAGGTCCTCAGAGGGACATAACAAGATACATAGAAGCATGCCAATAAAGTACTGAAATAAACATCCAATGGGGTTACCTAACCGTCTAAGTTAATACAGTTTGAGAACAACTTTCCAACACGTGGGCTGTCTGGCTAAAATGGGATTAGCATGATTCTCTTAGAGATTCAGGGGCCTACAAAGCATGTTATCTTTTGAACGGCAGAGGCCGCCTGATAATATATAATATATAGTGGTCATCATGACCGCGCATCTCCGGCGGAGCGTACGGGTTACACAAGGAAAGTACAAAGGAGCCCAAATGACTTAGTTCTTGTTCTCCCCACCCCATGCTCTAAGCATGTCACATCCATGATACGATAATACCTCTAATAACTGCCAAGTCTTCTAGCATGCAAATCCCTAACAGCAGTTATCCCTAATGCATGTCCCATACGTATAGGAGGCCACCCAATACGCAAGTCCGTGTCCTACATGAGACGTACACTCGTGTAACAACTGTGTCACGGCCAATGAGACCTAAGAATGCCTCATAATAATGGGGTGGTCTCATAAACTAGGTCATCATGCATATACATAATAAAAACAGAATACGACGCCACCGTCGTTGCACCCAAGTTTCCTTGGACGCACAGTTTATATAGCAGTTAAAATATATGAACTAAATGACCGAAATAAAATGCATGCATCATATGGAATATAAATCACAGTACAATGGCAAGGTATACTTGTCTGGCAAGAAAGCTACGTAGTGCCAATAACCTGTTCCTGAAGTCTTGCAGAACAATCCAATATCCTATATACATATAATATAATACAATACAACATCAGCTATTACACTAGCACATACACAACCATAATTACACTGGACTCAGAGGGTACGCTTGATACTGGTCAACTAACAGGATCAACTGTGCGTCTAATTGCGCGGGTGTCCTATATTAAATGCTATATCAAAATTAGACAGTCAACTAGCATGTTTTTAAGCCAGTACGTTAATGTACACAAGGCAATCAACTCACAAGTTCTTAGGGTCACTTGGTCAAACGTAAATATGGGATATCCATAATTAACCTAGGGGCATATAGAATAAATACATATATAGTCATAATTAGTTTTAGCATTTAATTACTGATATATATATCCATAATTTATATATATATAACAACTAATATTATATGCATACGCACACTAGTCCTTAGGTTAACCGACACGGTCTGAACTCATAACAACTAAACTGAACCATGAAGCAATACTAATCACAAGCACACATACACAATATGAAAGGAGAGGGACAGGTTTGAACCTCAGGGTTAGTATGCACGGGCACAAGGATCGAGGGTGACTGCTGCAGGTCATCTTCGGTGAGGGTGACGGGTCCACGATGACGACGATGATGGTGATGATGATGATGGTGATGAGGACTGGTGATGATGATGGTGATGTTGAGTATGATAATGGTGATGATGATATTGATGATGAAGGGGATGATGATGGTGATGATGATGATGATGATGGTGATGAATGGTGATGATGATATTGATGATGAAGGGGATGATGATGGTGATGATGAGGATGATAATGGTGATGATGATATTGATGATGAAGGGGATGATGATGGTGATGATAAGGATGATGATGGTGATGATGAGGATGATGATGGTGATGATGATATTAATGAAGAAGGGGATGATGATGGTGATGATAATGATGATAATTATGATGGTGATGATGTTGAAGGAATGGCCGGAGGAGGCCCGGCGTTCAGGGAGGTCCGGCGAGGGGTGGAAGGAGGCTGTTGTTCGTCGAGGAGGGATGGATGATGGTCGGGTTGTCCTCCGGTGAGGCTGCGGGCTGCTGGAGGAAGACTCGGCTGATGGCAGTCGGTCCGACGTGGAGTTCAGTCGAGGGATGTCGGGATTAATGGCCGGGAAGAGGAGGCTCGGCTATGAATAGGGTTTAGGTATTTGGAATAGAAAATGAGAGAAAAGAAAATAAAAATTGTATTTATATATGTAAAGGTGTAGGGTTGGGTTGACCTAGAGGATTGGGCTTGGTCAACATCCTACTTGGAGTGGGCTTGGCTTCACATGGGGATGTTTGGAGGGCTAGGATTTGCATTGTTAAAAATACATGGCTAGGATTTGATGAGGGGGTGATGTTTGTGTGTTGCACATTCCAAAAATTATGAGAAAATTCACATGAAGGAAAAATGGGTTCTTCGTGTGTTGTGTCCAATGGTGTGGACACCTTAATGCATTTTTGTATAAAGTGCCCAACAATTACAAAATTGCACAAAGATAAAAATTGGATTAATTTATTTAAAATTAATGCAGATGGTGTTCTAAAATTAATTAGAAGTACATGGGGTTAAAATTAGGTAGGACACAAGTGTCATGGACATAGAGGACTCATGATAGAATATTATTATAAATTGGGTTACACAAAATGGGTCAAGATTGTGTCTCCAATTTCGATTGGAACTCACAAGGATACAAAGTTGAGTTTATTTATAATTAAATATAAACGTCTGCGACAAATATTGTGCGACTAAAATGTAGCATAAGAGAGCATAATTATAAGTTACACAAATGTCAGAATGGAAGGCGGGCACGTCTAGGACAAGGGTATAAAATTTGTAGGAAGGCAATGGCTAGTGTAGTGCTCCAATTATCGAAGCAACGGTAAGGTGCACCAAGTGATATAAATATTATAAAATTATCTAAAATAAAATATTCTATTTCTAATTGGATTCAAACTAGCCCTAGTTTCTCTATCTAAGCCAAGTATGCCTAATTTCGATCGAGGGGGTTTACAATCTGCCCAACTTAAAATAATTTCGTCCTCGAAATTAAAATGAGGCATAATTCTCTAAATCATTCACATTCGTATATAAGGAAAGTCAATCACGATTTCTTCCAAAATTTTAAATAACAGAATCTATTCAAATCCATCGCACTTACTTCAAATTTGAAATAACCATTATTTAAATGAAAATTCAACCTATCATAGTCTCTTCTCGATTTTCAAATCATCAACATCCAAATTTAGGTTAAATTCATATAACATATTCAAGATTTAAATAACGTATATCAAATTTTATATCACGATCTCCAACTATTATAATCTCCTTTAGAAGACAATTCTAAACAAATATTATTCCTATTTTCAACTTATGAATTTTTGTACTCTTCAAATTTTAAATTCAATTTTCATCCTCAATATTTCAAATAGGTAATCCAGCAATCAAAATTTATCTTTTAATTCAATCATCAAATTTGGAATTCAATCCGTCCATGTTCATGTTTAGAGTTCTATTTATTTTTCTCAAGATTTAAATCAATGATTCAACCTTCAATATTCAAAATTTAAATCATGTTCTCAAGTTATAAATATTTGGTTCAAAATATCAAGATTTCAAAAATTTATTAAATACTCATCCTCTAACTCCTTCTAAAATTCTTCACATTTAAAATGACTTAATCTCTCAATCCAATCTTACTTGATCACAATCTAAAAAAAAATTCTCTCAAGTTGACAATGCAACTTCTACCCAACTTGGAATTTACCCATCTATTACATAAGGCTATACATTTAAGAAAGATATTACTAAAATTATTTAATCATGTTATTCAATCCTCAAAACTTTAACACCAAATATATCATATATGATATACCCTTAATTAATAAAAAATAGTCACATAGTAATGTGATTGGCCTATGGGGTATATCTAGTATTCTCTGTCTATCAACTTATACCAAGCACGAGCGTTCGTCTTTCCGAAATAGGGGAAGATGGAGAGCAATAATAAGGAATTTAAGGTGGAGGTAATAGAATACAAGTATGGGGATCAAGGCGTTTAAGAAATTCAAAAGGAATTGTCAAATCAGTTGTGGACTAAATCCTATTTTGGTAGATTCTTATTTACATGCTCATATCAGTACAGTTATGTAACCGATACGATATGCTCAGACATGTCTAGAGGCAAGGATATTCATCTACTAGTCAACTATATATCCCAATCCACGTAAAGTAGTCATGCGAAGAGCGAACCAAATGCACTAAGGTTGATCAGACCGTAATACACTGATTCTGATTAGACAACATATTAGTGTGGTTGATCAGACCCCAATAACACATATGTCATGAACAAGCTTGATAAAAGAATACGCTTGCAAAACTAGGCTATAATAGCAGCATAGGTCGAGGTAGTTCAGAAAATATAAGTACGCTGGATTATGATGAAAGAAGGTACAAAATAATTCAAATTCACAAAGAAGATGAGACTCATCCGGTGTTGTGCCTCTACAGTTGCCATACTAACTCCTTATCTAAGTCTCTAGTCGACCAATGGAGGTATGGGCCTCTAAGTTCTACAGTCTGGATAGCCACTATCTTCTTATGCAAGTCTATAGTTGGTGTCATTCCATTACACTTCATCAATGGGTCAAAAGGATTATGTGATACTAGGTTGTGAGGCATACTATCCAACTTACAAGAATTAGCTAATACTGTAACTGCCTTAAAGATAAGGTAGAAACTCTTGTTAGGCTATCCAAGGAAAAGATTTTGATACTTATTAGGGTATCCTATTGCATTATATAGGTAATTGTCATCTTAAGTCTTAATCATAGTGTTTATAGAACAAAAGTCTTAATACTAAGAATGGAGAAGCTACTGGCTCTCACGTGAAAGAGGATATAACTTGTACCGAGGTGTGGGTACAAATTACATGATTTAAAACTAAGGGATAATCATCAAATCATAATCTAAAAGAATAACTCAAACCATCAAGTCTAACTACCAAGCACATAATTTTAAAATTCAACATTACAACTATAATCCTAGTAAACTATATATCCTTACATAAAAGAAAATTACTTGGCCTACAATCAGAAGGGTTAGGTGGCACGACTTGAAAGATGAAGGAAAATGTTCTATTCATTCCTCATGGTTTCCTAAGGTACTGTCTGCTAATATCAAGACAAAAATCTAAATTTATTGTTCTAATATTATCTCACTATGAAAGTTAGTTTGGTCCTAATATTCCACCTTGGATTTCTATTGGTTCCTCAATACTAGGATCAAATAATATGGTCAAATTTCTAACTAACCATAGTAGTGTCTATACTACTCTCAAGTCCTTCATAAATATATCAAGGGATAATGGTAAATCAATCTACAAGTAAGGGATGCTAGGGTTTATTAGGTATTCTAAACTTAGTGATGTGTCAATATTCTAGTTGTATTCTTAGTAGGAGTGTTACCCTAATTATTATCCTAACAACAAGGATTCCTATTTTCTAGCAGATGGCTACACTCAAGGAACTGTTAGGGAAGCACATAAATCAAGCAGGATGCAGTTATTCAAATAGAATATTTTGGAAGAAAGGTGAGTCATAGTCAAATATGAATGAGATCCTAAACTCTAATCCTATTTGCAGGCTTGCTCGGTACAGTAACGTAATCGAGACAATATGCTCTCGACTTGCATGGGCCACCACTAAAAATATGTCACGTCCCAGTCCCAAAATACGTAGGACTAGGAACACATAAGCATGCCAGCCGCATGTATATGACAACTCCAATATATGGAAACCATAACACATACGTACGCTGTATTATGAACAATAATTCACAAGTGGTATATATCTATCACAAGTCACAGGACATAACTAAATCTCATCCAAAAAAATCATAAATAGATAAATAACCAATAACTATATAACTAAATCTCAATATGTAGTATCAAAGGATGATAGTCGGGTGAAAACAAATCCATTACCAAACTAGAATATAAAAGAAACAATACAAGTACATCCATTAATAAGCAATAAGACACGAAGAGAAAACCTCCACGAAATATAGGTAGCAAGTCCTGATCCGCGCATCCTGCTAATAGCCATAAACATCTACACCTGGAAAGGGACCACGTCCTCAGAGGGACATAACAAGATACATAGAAGCATGCTAATAAAGTACTGAAATAAACATCCAATGGGGTTACCTAACCGTCTAAGTGAATACAGTTTGAGAACAACTTTCCAACACGTGGGCTATCTGGCTAAAATAGGATTGGCATGATTCTCTTAGAGATTCAGGA
This sequence comes from Iris macrosiphon, assembly GCA_036927795.1. NCBI lineage: Eukaryota > Viridiplantae > Streptophyta > Magnoliopsida > Asparagales > Iridaceae > Iris > Iris macrosiphon. The sequence goes on along the minus strand of JAYESA010000017.1, from coordinate 81,325,370 downwards.
GCCTACAAAGTATGTCGTCTTTTGAACGGCAGAGGCCGCCTGATAATATATAATATATAGTGGTCATCATGATCGCGCATCTCCAGCGAAGCGTACGGGTTACACAAGAAAAGTGCAAAGGAGCCCAAATGCCTTACTTGTTGTTCTTCCTACCCCATGCTCTAAGCATGTCACATCCATGACACGATAATACCTCTAATAACTGCCAAGTCTTCTAGCATGCAAATCCCTAACAATAGTTATCCTTAACGCATGTCCCATACGTACAAGAGGCCACCTAATACGCAAGTCCGTATCCTACATGAGACTCACACTCGTGTAACAGCTGTGTCACGGCCAATGAGACCTAAGAATGCCTCATGATAATGGGGTGGTCTCATAAACTAGGTCATCATGCATATACATAATAAAAATAGAATACGACGCCATCGTCGTTGCACCCAAGTTTTCTTGGACGCGCAATTTATATAGCAGTTAAAATATATGAACTAAATGACAGAAATAAAATGCATGCATCATATGGAATATAAATCATAGTACAATGGCAAGGTATACTTGCGTGCTAAGAAAGCTGCGTAGTGCCAATAACTTGCTCCTGAAGTCTCGCAGAACAATCCAATATCCTATATACATATAATATAATATAATACAACATCAGCCATTATACTAGCACAAACACAACTATAATTACACTGGACTCAGAGGGTACGCTAGGGGTGACACTGGTCAACTAATAGGATCAACTGTGCGTCTAATTACGCGGTATCCTATATTAAATAATGTATAGAATTTAGACAGTCAACTAACATGTGTCTAAGCCAGTACGTTAATATACACAAGGCAGTCAACTCACAAGTTTTTAGGGTCATTTGGTCAAACGTAAATATGGGATATCCATAATTAACCTAGGGGCATACAGAATAAATACATATTAGCATTTAATTACTGATATATATATCCATAATTTATATATATATAACAACTAATATTATATGCATAGGCACACTAGTCCTTAGGTTAACCGATACGGTCTGAACTCATAACAACTAAACTGAACCATGAAGCAATATTAATCACAAGCACACATACACAATATGAAAGGAGAGGGACATGTTCGAACCTCGGCGTTAGCGTGCACGGGCACGAGGATTAAGGGTGACTGTTACAGGTCATCTTCGATGAGGGTGACGGGTCTACGATGATGACGATAATGGTGATGATGATGATAGTGATGATGATTGGTGATGATGATGGTGATGTTGAGTATGATAATGGTGATGACGATATTGATGATGAAGGGAATGATGATGGTGATGATGATGGTGATGATGATATTGATGATGAAGGGGATAATGATGGTGATGATGAGGATGGTAATGGTGATAATGATATTGATGATGAAGGGGATGATGATGGCGATGATAAGGATGATGATGGTGATAATGATATTGATGATGAAGGGGATAATAATGGTGATGATGATGATGTTGAAGGGATGGCCGAAGGAGGCTGCTATTCATCTAGGAGGGATGGATGGTGGTCGGGTTGTGCTCCGGTGAGGCTACGGGTTGCTGGAGGAAGACTCGGCTGATGGCAGTCGGTCCGACGTGGAGTTCAGTCGAGGGATGTCGGGATTAATGGCCGAAAAGAGGAGGCTCGGCTATGAATAGGGTTTAGGTATTTAGAATAGAAAAGGAAATAAAAATTATATTTATATATGTAAAGGTGTAGGGTTGGGTTGACCTAGAGGATATGGCTTGGTCAACATCCTACTTGGAGTGGGCTTGGCTTCACATGGGGATGTTTGGAGGGCTAGGATTTGCATTGTTAAAAATGCATGGCTAGGATTTGATGAGGGTGTGATGTTTGTGTGTTGCATATTCCAAAAATTATAAAAAAATTCACATTAAGGAAAAATGGGTTTCTTCATGTGTTGTGTTCAATGGTGTGGACACCTCAATGCATTTTTGCATAAAAGTGCCCAAAAATTGGAAAATTGCACAAAGATAAAAATTGGATTAATTTAATTAAAATTAATGCAGGAGTACATGGGGTTAAAATTAGGTAGGACACGAGTGTCATGGACATAGAGGACTCATGATAGAATATTATCATAAATTGGGTTGCACAAAATGGATCAAGATTGTGTCTCCAATTTTGATTGGAACGTACAAGAATACAAAGTTAAATTTATTTCGAATTAAATATAAATATCTGCGTCGAATATTGTGCGACTAAAATATAGCACAAGAGAGCATAATTATAAGTTACACAAATGTCAGAATGGAAGGCGGGCACGTCTAGGACAAGGGTATGAAATTTGTAGGAAGGCAATGGCTAGTGTAGTGCTCCAATTACCGAAGCAACGGTAAGGTGCACTAAGTGATATAAATGTTATAAAATTATCTAAAATAAAATATTCTATTTCTAGTTGGATTCAAACTAGCCCTACTTTCTCTATCTAAGATAAGTAGGCCTAATTTTGATCGAGGGGGTTTACAGGGGTACATACTACGGTACGGGATCCTAGACGCCTATGTTGCGTCGCAGTCCTCTAGGACCCCCTATGCCAGTGTGCATGCCGCACAGCCCTCCCAGGAGTTAGTGCGAGCCCAGCAGGAGAGGGTTGGCCATCAGATTGCGTCTCTGTGTGACGAGTTAATGCAGAGGATTACGTCGTAGCCCATACCGTAAACGGATGATGCGACGATCGTAGCACGTTTTGATTCGCTTAAGCGTAGCATCACGGAGTTGAGGGATCTGGCCACGTCGACAGAGCACAACGTGACAGTGCTATAGGGGTCGCATGTAGCCATGGGCGATGCATTGGCGAGGCTGCGGACATCACAGGTAAAGATGAGCCAGTCAGTGGAGCAGAGTACTGTGAGGATGTTATTTGTCATGGACACTTGCAACGCTCGACTGATAATATTGGAGAAGATACGTCCTCCTGGTCCACCGGCATCGACATCTACATCGATTGCAGAGACTCCTCCATCAGGTGCCATGATGATTTCACCGGAGCAGTGGAGCTCGCTGATATCCTAGATTCGTGGCGATACTCCTTCTCCTCCTCCTGATCAGCAGTAGTTGTTCTTTGGACATGCTCATCTCCTAGGCTCACCGCGGTGCTCCTCCTCCTCTGTATTAGCAGTAGTCCTAGTTAGGACAGTTTATTTTTTTTTAGACTTTTGGCCCATGATATTGAGTCATTTATGTATTGAGATAGTGTTTGAGATTTTATTTGTTCACATCTAGTACCAGTTTTGATGCTTACTGGATATTTTTTTCATACTTAATTTATATGATGTATGTGAATTTGCTGGATATTTATTTTCATACTTTATTTATTGAGAATGTGTCTATTTTTTAATTTTACTTTATTATTTATATTGAATGCATGGGAATTTACCGGTATTGAATGTTCCACCAAAGGGATCGGCGAACCCAGGAAATTCAACGGAAGGTTGCTCCGGATCTGTCTATTTTTATGAACTATGATAATGCAAGTATATATGACAAATTGCAAGCATACATTTATTCCAGGTTTTTTTATAAAAAAATTTGTAATTTAGCAACGTTTAGCGACGTTTATATACGTTGCTAAATACGTCGCTAACTGTATCAAAATGTCGCTAATTATGTTGCTAAACGTCACTAAATTGCTGACATGACATTATTTACCAGGTCAGTAGAACGTCGCTAAATATATTACAAAACTTCGCTAAATAAAAAAATATTAGTGACATTTAGCGACACACAATACGTCGCTAATATAGCTACGTTGCGTCGGTAAACGTCGCTAATATAAAAAATACTAGCGACGCGAATAAGTCGCTATAAAACATCGTTATATAGAGACGTTTTGCGATATTTTCTCTGTCAGCGACTAGCCTAAACGTGACTTCAATGAAACGTTGCTAATTACGTCGCTAAAGTTTTTTATCGACGTTTTTGTGCCATTTAGCGATGTTTCTAGACATCGCTAATTTGACTTATTCTAGTAGTGCTTGTTGTTGAAACTGTTGATGTTGTTGCACTATCATCTGATGCTGCTGCGTAGCCATCATTCCCCGGAGAATCCCTAATAATACCGGGGTATCAAGTACCGTTGGAACTGCTGGCACTACTGGGGGTATGCGGATCTCAGGGGTTGGTTGCTCAACATGTCTAACTTCTGGTTCCACTATACCAGCTTGCTCAACTATTGGCTCTGCCCGGATCTGACTCTGAGCAGGTGCTACCTCCCGTTGTTGCCTAGGGGAACCCTGTCCTGCCATACCTGCAGCTCCTGCAACTGAGGAAGCCCTAAATAAAGGGCAAGAAACATCAAGAAAAGGACGGAAAGGATCAAGTATTGTCACGCCCCAGTCCCAAAATACCGAGGGACTATACACGTGGCAATGGCCAACAACACCCTCCAATGGGCAAACCCAATTTAATGGACCCATTAGAGTGTACTTAAGCTGTAAAATAACAATAAATAGGTCTACGATACAAGTCACAGTCTAAATCTAATCTCATCCACAGAAGATAATCACAGTTCAAATATCAAAATAATCAAGATGAAATATAAATCAACAAGTCTCAATAAAATATCTCGGGGAACAACCCGATAATGAGTTTAAAACAAAAACCCACGAGACATGAAATAGAGTATCAAGAACAGAAATGACTGAGTATATAAAGCAAATACTCAGAAGAAATCTTCTGGCATCACCTCGTCCTCTGGTGCTGGTACTGCTCCAATGTCTGCTCATGTCACGTATACCTTGGGGTAGATCTCCTCTGCTAAACCTGGGGACATAATCCAGATCCAGGTCCTCAGGAGACATAGCAAGGTATAAGAATAACTCAAGCCAAATAAATGCAGTATATAAAAATGTACCAATAGGGCAAACTACGTAACCAACTAAGTGATATGCAAAATGAGAGCATCACTAGAACTCAGGCTGAGACTACTACCAACTCTGTGTCGGGGAGCCCGTAGCAGTGATATCATATAGTGGGCCTAGTTCGTTAGTGGCTACGACACCGTAATAATAAATATATAATCAGCATGTAGCATGTGTGTCTCTTCCCACCCAATGTAATCACACGTCTCATGTCCACGATATCTCATGTCTATAACACGCAAGATCATGACCTCTAACTAATGCAGCGAGTCATAATGATATATATGTATATGTAATATCTATGTCACGAATCCTGTAACCTATACAGAATCACCATGAATATACCAGGAAAGATTATGTCTCATGAATAGTGTCAAGTGTCCTATGGTATGTCGTACTTGATAATGCAAGCACGAAAATATATAGGATCGCAATATCAATTCTCTAAGTGACGTTACGCAACTCCGCGTACGACGTCGACACCCAAATATTATTCGGACGCTAAGCAATGTCACACGATCTTAGGTTGAACAGATATATCACATATATAAATCAAGATAATAATATAAAGCAGGTACTGCAAGATTGGCAAGGTACACTTGTCTGGGGTTTGAATTCCAACAGTTGCTCCAGTTACAGTGGGATCTTTCGGCACTCCTCCGGATGCTGAAATAAATATTATCATCATTCTCGAAAGATATAAAATATCTAGGATTGCCTATCCATAAGTCCAATTTGGACACAGGGGCAAAATTGATAGTTTTTGATCAAAGCGAGGTCCATATGTGGTCCACTTCGTACCAAAAATGTGCCAGAGATAAAGTTCTCCAAATTCGTCAAACTTAGTGTCTACAAGTTCAGAACGATGATACGAACCCAACAGAATATGCAGAACTAGATTTCGATGAGCCGATCACAAAATTGCCCGTCAAGTGGAGCCGTAGGGCCCATGTTACGGGATTTTGTCAACGTTCACAGAATCGAACCAAACTTGGGTCACAGGACCAACGTATCGCTATAAGTCCGATATGGGGCAATTTCGACAAATATGTGTTGATTTTGGTGTGCATGTATATCCAAATCAACTTCCGTGAAATCCTACACGTCCGCATTGACGATGCGCACCTTTCGGTAAAATTTGCACATGACGAAGTTGCCTCGTTTAGCGGGACGCACCCAGTTCGGGAAAATTTAGGTTTTAAATAACCAAGCTTTTGGTCAACTTCACCCGAGAATAAATTATAATCTACAGCACATAAAATTAAACTATTTATAGGGTTTAAAACTCGATTATATTGTCTAATTAACTGTTCAAGTGAATTTTAGAATTATTAAACAGGTTGGGATTAAAACGGCCGTGAACTTGTAAGTTTGGGACATTTTCAAAGATCCAGAATTGGGAATATTTTTCTGTTTTTGTGTCGCAGTTTGCGATCGACACAGGATGCGATACTCTGAACGAATTGCACGGGGTTCGAGAGGGTCACGTAGTGAACGTGTCGCAATAGACCGTTCAATCATCGGCACAACGAGGAGAGAGAAATTCACACCTGAACAGGGGTCAGAATCGTCTATACGAGCACGGGGCGGCGCAGCGCGAACGGGCGGCGGGTGGCGGCGCTGCTACGACTGCTGGGTTGACTGCTGGGCTGCTCGGGGAGGTCGTCGGAGCTTGGCGTCGCCGGAGTCCAGTGGTGGAGAGATGGCGGAGGCAGCTTTGGGGTCACGGTGGAGGGAAGATCGGGGGTTCACGGCGGATGGTGGAGGTTGTGATGGCCGGCTAGTGGGTTTTATAGGAGGCGATGGCCGGGGTCGGCTGGATTGTCAGCGGCAGAGGGGTTGTCGCCGGAGGGTCAGAGTGACCGGAGAGGCGGCGGTTGCGGGAAGTAAAGGGGCGCAACAGAACAGTCGAGGAGTCGAACGGAGGCGGCGGCTGTTAGAGAAGTCGGAGCGGCGGCGGGCGGAGAGTCGGGGAAACCGTCAGGAAGAAATAGGGATAGTTACTGTAGCTACGGGTCGGGCTAGCGAGTTTTGGGTCGGGTTTGGTTCAGATCCGACCCACTAAGATTTGGGTTGGGTCGGTTTAGGTTGGGTTTGGGTTTATTTTAAGCTTGGTTCGGTTCGGTTCAGGATGGTTTAAACCGGTTTAATCTGGTTTATTTTAAAAAGGATATTTTTAGCTATTTAAAAATAGTTTTTGGGTCCAATAAATTCCAGAAAAATTATACTATATCTAATTATTTATTTTACACTCAAAAATATTATTTTCATAATATTTTAATATTTAATAAAATTATTAAATTATATAATTCCAGAAAACATTTATTTTAATTAAAAAAATTCAAAAAAACCATAAAGTTTATTTTTTATTTTCTGAAAAATCTGGGTGTTTACAAGTAGGCAAGCAGTTTTAACAGTTCAAGCTTTGGTATCGAGGAGGACGAAGCAAGATATCAAAGGGACATGTTTGATTGAGACTCCTATGACCACAACACCCCACAAGTCTGAAAATACAGACCTGCATGGGCCACCACTAAAATCTTGTCACGCCCAGTACCGAAATACAGAGACGGACATGGCCAACTACCCAGTACAAGGTATAGAACGTCATATAGCGATCACGGTTGTAGCTAGACAAGGGGGTAAATACTACAAGCAAGTCACTTAGGGTCACACAGAATATCTATTGTCTCAATCAGTCAAGTGAGAAAAGTAACATAAAATATGTGTGATAAAGTAGTAAGGCGTCCCAAATGCACAATCAAAATATTCTAGAAACTAGCTATACAAAATGAGAAGCTGGCAGAGTAGCAAAAATGCATGACCATGATCAGCTGCTGTCTGATTAATTACAATCATGTAAGAAAACTAAATATCCTGATTTACGGCTAACAAGTGCCGGTGGCTAAACGCCCAAAAACATAAAATGTACAATAAAGGACAAGGGTTAGATCATCGCATCATGGATAGTCCATGTCCCTAAACTATTTAACAGAAGATACAACCATAAACAAGTTCAGTTACAGAATTGACCAATCACTTGTATGGCTTGCTAGATGAAGTCTGGGTTATCCTAGAGTTAATGCATATAACAGGAATCCTCATATTGAACCAGGTACTAGCAAGGCTAGCAGAGCCATGAATCATCGCATAGCACGTAGTATTATGCACCGGTCCCTCGTAAGGCCACCGTGCTAAGATAACATAGAACACATAGTATAACATAATAGTCGGATATTGCCATCCACTAATGAGGATTTAAACAATATCCATGGGGCCCAACCTGCATTCCCCAGATAAATATTTAAGGGTGGCTAGTTAAGCACGATCTCGGGATTCCCTCTCTCCTAATGCTCTACATGTTTTAGTTGCCTAGTTAACCCTACTGTTACTGAAATCTCATGGTGTGGTCACAAAATATTTCCCTTATATATCGTACCATAGTACGGACATGCAAGATACAAATCCAGTACTTGTCACTTGATAGATCAATTTGGATTCCTCCCAGCGTGATGCAACAATCAATAGATCCTAGCCACGCTTGGTTATTTACTATCCCTCATGTCCATGCTGGAGGTCGGGTCATATCACATGTCACATAGCAAATAGGTACACCGCAATATAAAATATATAATATAATCACGTAGGAACACTTAGCACATAGGAACACATAACACGTAGTAAGTGTATCAACACAGATACAAGTGGTCGAGTCAAGTCACCAATCATAATAAATCATATGAGTTCTATTACATTGCAACACATAAATCAAGTCATGCACATAGGGGGTGTAGTCACTTGGCGCATGGTCGAACTATATACATAGTCGGGTCGAGCGCACAGACGGATCAGGCACATAGGTGGGTCTAATACTCTCACAGTTATCAAGATTACACATATGAATCAAAAGTCCAATGGAACACTCAAACCAAATCAATTCAATAAAATATGTAGGGGCCGCATGCGCGCATAAAGATCAAGGCCGCATGGTCGATCAGGGCATATGAGAATCGGGCGCGCATGGAATATAGTGTGCATAGGCAGGTAAAGTCCACTCATCGGGGCAAGTGCTAAGTGACAGGCAATAAATACAACTCATAGAAGTGACTGATGTAACTTGATGTGACAAGCCAAAAAGTGTGTCAGAAAGAAAATATAAAAGCACATAAAAGTGCAGAGTCACAAAAGTCGTACAGAGGCATGCGTCCAAAAGAAGAGACGCATGGCTCGTGGCCGCAGTCTCCTGGCCGCATGGACTCTGGGCGCATGGAGTATGGCCTTAGTGAATTCTCGTACATTCAAGGTATTATGCGTACGACTTTAGAACACATCCACAAAGCAGACATGCATCCAACAAGATGGAGCATGCTGGAGGGGACACATGTTGTTGGAAAGCGTGGTACTCCATCATCCCAGAACAGCAAGTTCGGCCATAAAAAAACTCCAAGAACCCGAAAACTTGTTTCTGCCAAAAAATCTTCATCTCAACTCCAAATCAAGTGATTCAAAAGCCAAAATGCACGAAATAAAGTGCCCCATCACATAAAACAACTAGATTTTGAAGATATCAAGTTTTAATAGATCAAAACCAAGAAAACACATAGAACCCATAAAAAACCTAAACTTAAAATATAGATCTACTTAAATTCACCCATCAAAACCGGAAACTCCAAGTATTAAAAGTGCTTAGAATCATAATGTACACATATTAGACTAAAAAGAGCCAAAATTAAAATCTAAGGATTTTTCTATGTCATTCAAGGTGTACTTGCCTAAATAAAGAAGAAAGAGAAAGAAAGTCAAGAATGAGGGAAGAGAGAGAAAGAGGATGGGTTATATAGTTAGGGTTTTAGGTTTAGACCATGGGCGCTCTCATGACTTGAACCAAACCACAAAATAAACCATGAGCCAAATGAACCAAATAATGTGTCTAGTCTCCATGACATGGATCATAACTACCATGCAAGCAAGAAATAACATGAGCCGAAAAATAATATGTTCCAAATACGTATATCGGGAACGGGGAGTGACATCAATCTTCTTATTCTTCTACTACTTCTCTTCTGCAAGTTGTAACTCGTTCTATCTCAATTACAACTGCGTTTGCAAGAAAGAACGAGAAGTTGAATCGACATATATTATAGATTTTTGTTGGAATCGAGAATGGTCAGAGAGGGATCATTTTTGGGGTGAACCTCTGATATCGACTATAACTTCAGAATTTAACAGAGGGTATTCCGAAAGGATTACGTTAACTTCTGTTCTTGGCCTCGTTCATCCATCTTTGATTAAGCCACGGGACTAACAATCTCAAAGCAAGATCCGAGTAAGATGGAGAACAACTATGCAAACCTTCTCGACACAAGTTTTAACAAACTTGAGAAGTTTGACGGGGAGCATTACAACATGTGGAAGAGAAAGATCTGCCTTAATCTTTAACTCGTAAACATGGATTACGTGTTGACAAATCCTGAGCCTGTTATTCCGGAGGGTGATAATGCTCAAAGGGTGGCTGAGGGCACTGCCTTACAGGCGAAGTGAATGAGAGACAACAACCTTTGCAAGTTACTGATTTTAAAATCCATGGAGGATTCACTGGTGGATTCATACAACAAAACTGTCCAGGCAAAGGACATCTGAAAGTCTCTGGATAAGCACTACAATTTTGATGAGAACTGGAACAAGATCCATGTGACTGAAAAGGTCTGAAAGATGTGATTTGAGGACGACAAGACGATGTTGCCTCAAGTCAAGGAGTTTCGCAAGTTGTGTTAAAAACATAAGGACTCAGACTTGGACTTGGATTTGAGGACGACAAGACGATGTTGACTCGGACTCGGACTCGGGCTTAAGGGCGCAAAGTGGCGCTTTGTTGGCGCACTTAGCACGTCAGCATCGGCGCAGGCTCTTGTGCGCATTTGATGCGCTCTCATGCGCGAGCTGCATGCGCGGTCGCATGGACGGGTCCCATGCGCGGTAGCATGGGCGGGCCGCAATATTTTGGACTACAAACATTTTTCACAAACATTTACAAACTACAAACATTTTTCACAATTAGTTATGTTGTATATTTTACTGCCAAAATTTACATTTATTACGACTTGTAATTTTACCTAACTTTATTGCCTGTGAAAATAATGTTGTATGATTGTATTAGACTAATTTTTACTGTGAAATTTTGACAGAATTTTTTTTATAACATCTTTGAAAGAAGAAGACCCCAGGCCCCCCACTAAACTAAACCAGTTATTTGAACGCGCACGTAACAAAAAAAAATCTATAATATTTTTAAAAAATTAGATAGATATTTAAATTATATTAAAAAAAATTAAATATATTTTAATTATAATTTATTATAAATATATTTTTTGAATTTTGTATGTGTATTTAGTTCGATAATATAATTTAGTAAGTTTAAATATTAAATATATTTTACGATTTGTTATATATTTAGGTAATCGGAAGGATTTTAGTTTTTCTTTTAATTTTCTCAACAATGTGAGAAGAGAAATATGGTAGGTAATTTTTCTTTTAAATTAGTAAGTGAGGATATACAGACTTAGACGGTTTATTTTTAAATAGTTTCTAAGTCGCATTATAATAGTAGAGATGAACAAAAAAAAAATTTAAATCGTTTATTTTAATTTGGTTTGGTTTGGTTCTATTTCTATTGCAATTGATTGATTCAATTCGGGTTGAGAATTAAACGGTTCAATTTAGGTTCGATTCAGGCTAACCGACTGAGTGAATGACGCGCCCTAGCCCCCGCGTCAAAACCAGCACATCCAAATGGAGTTGGTTGCTCAATGACCTTAGCTACAAAGCATCTACAAAGGGGCCTTCCGCACACAAATTCCTATCCCCCCTTCTCGGTCAAACATGGACCGCGGCGCGTGCAGTAGAGGTTACCACGAAATTAGACAACAGAAGCTTCGAAACATACGACACATCTCCCTTCCCCCAGTCCACATTCTCCACATGTTATCGCAAAAGTCCACACATCTCACTTTCGACATCGAACCACTCCATAGATCTTTTCATATAATTCAAATATAATTTTCTTGTTATCACACCAACTCTGAAACAAATGCAAATAGTCCAAAGTCAAAACAACAACAACAACAACAACAACTCCTAGGAAACCTTTCCCTCCCATATATACATACCATATGCTCTCCTCATTGCCAGACAACAACAATCAGAATGACGACCGATCATCAGCAGAAGATCCACCCGGTCGACGTCGAGGCGCCACCGGCCTCCTCTCCCTCCGCCCCTCTGGTCCCCCGCGAGCTGCAGCGCTCCGACAAGGGCGAGGCGATCGAGCAGCAGAACCCTCCGTATCGACGCACTCTGCCCCTCGCCCCGCCCCTGAGCCCTCCCAAGAGACGCCGAAGTAGAACGAGCTGCTGCTGCAAGTGCTTCTGCTGGACTGTGCTCTCCTTTCTGCTCCTCATCGTGCTCGCCGCCGCCACTCTAGGCATCCTCTACGCCGTCTTCAGGCCCAAGATCCCCAAGTACTCGGTCGACCGCCTCCGCGTCACCGCCTTCGACGTCGACACCAATCTCACCGCCCACGCGGCGTTCGCGGTGACGGTCACCGCGAGGAACCCCAACAGGCGCATCGGCATCTACTACGAGGAGGGGAGCCGGCTGAACGTGCTCTACTCGGGCTTCGACCTCTGCAGCGGGAGCTTCCCCGTGTTCTACCAGGGCCACCGCAACACCTCGGTGGTGAATGTCACGCTGACCGGGGAGACGCAGGTCGGGAGCGACCTCACGGCGGCGCTGCAGCAGCAGCAGCAGACGGGGACGGTGCCGCTGGAGTTCAGGGGGGAGGTGCCGGTGAGGGTCAAGTTCGGGGCGCTCAAGCTCTGGAAGATGACCTCCAAGGTCAGGTGCGACCTTGTGGTGGATAGCTTGACCGCTAATAACCAGATCAGTATCAAGAGTAGCAACTGCAAGTTTAAAGGATTCAAGCGCTAATTCCATTATACATCTCTTCATTCTTTTCTTCTTCCTATATGGAGATTGATTGATTAGTGCATATTCATGAACCCCACTTGATCGATATATCTTCAGCTGTTTATTTATATATTACTATTTTATTATTTGCCATATGTATTATATACAGAGATCTATTCGTTCATATATGGATTCGTAGTAGCTTCCAAGGAATTCTCTATATGCTAACAACTACTCGATTTTTTTATCTAGGGTTTAAGTTTCATGATAATATATATATATATATATATATATATATATATATATATATATATAATTGCGCGCATACTTTCCAAGATTATAAATATATACAACAACCGAAGTGCATCTCAAGAATAATCTCTTTTAGTTTTTGGATCAAGAAAATATTTAAGTAAAATTTTCAATACAAAGACGTCAATGGATTAATAATAATATAAAAAATTTACCTTCCATCTGACTTTCTTGGAAGCCTCTTCTATGTTTCGGTAGTTTTATATATGTATTTGATGATTAACAAAACATTCTTATTGTTGATATAAAAACAAAATAAAATAAAATATGTAGCTTGTTTGTGTTGGTGTCGGGTGGGATTTTCAACCTATGTGGAGAACACTCCAGAGTGCGACGAGCGTTATTCGTGTGTTGGATAAGCTCGGGGAGATTGGAGGCGACGAAAAGGACACAAAATTCAGCATATTGGGAGAATACACCATGGCCGGTATACCGCCAGTGTACCGGCGATACACCCCGGTTGTACTAAAAAATGCAGTTTTTCTCCAACAACTTTTATTCGCCAACTTGGTATATCGGTGTCGGACACTGAAGCCTATTTTTGGGGTTCTTTATACACCATTGGATCTTTTGGATGGTCCAGATTTATTGCGAGATTGAGGGGTTTGTATATAGATTTTTCTATCTCTAATCCAACAACAAGATTGAAGCTTACAACTTTTGGAGAAGAGGAAAAGGGGATTGATTGCTACATTGAAGGAGAGACAAGTTCGGTAATTTTTCTCGTTATTTTTTGTTCTTTGTAAGTCTATAATCTGTTTTCATCGTTAATAGCTTTGGTGATCTGGTTGGATGGGTTAAATTTCTGTAGAGGATGTAATACTCTAATTAAATAGTGAAGATTTTTCTGGGTTGGACTCCGATTGTCCGATAATTTTTTTCAAAGAATTTTTTACGTCAACAATTGTTGTATTTGCGTTTTGGCTTTTGTATGGTATTGACGATTTGGTTTTTTTGTATTTTTATTGCTTGGTTCTCTCGTAGTCTTTTTGGTTTGGGAGAACGGTTTTCACCTTTTGCTTATACCAAAGTGGTATCAGAGCTTTGGTTCAAAGTATCAGGTGTCAGAGTAGATAGTCAAGCCAAGGAGAAGAGATGCTCACGAAGTCGATTGCATGGTAAACCTAAATGGTTCCAATTAGCACTATTAACGGTGCAAGATGAAGGATTTATTGTTCATCAAGAAGCTGTATCTTTCGGTATTTACTTCGAGAAGCCTAATGAGAAATCCGATGAGGACTGAAAGTTCGAGCATATAAAGGTGTGTGGGTATATCAGACAGTTCATGGACGAGAATGTGTACAATCACATCGCAAACAATTAGCAGGCAACAACACTTTGGGAGAAGCTAGAATCTTTGTACGTGAAGAAAATTGGAGTAAACAAGTTGTTCCTAATCTTACAGATGATGGGTCTGAGGTATAAGGATAGTAAGTCAATTATAGATCACCTTAGTGAGTTATTGCACGCCCCAGTCCTAAAATACCTCCTTCTGTATGTAGACATAATTCAGACTCTTGTGATCAGTAAAAATCTTCACTCTCTCTCTGTAAATATAGTGCCTCCATATCTTCAATGCAAATATCACTGCAGCTAGCTTAAGATCGTGCATCGGGTAGTTCTTCTCATGAACCTTTAACTGTCTCAATGCATAAGCGATAACTTTGCCATGTTGTATCAAAACACATCCCAATCCAGAGCCTGACGCATCACTATACACCACGAATCCTTCTAATCATGAAGGAAGAGTTAAGATCGGTGATGTCGTCAACCGTTTCTTCAACTCTTCAAAGGCCTTCTAACATTTCTTCGACCATACAAACTCTTGGTCCTTATGCGTCAACCGCCTCATAGGATCTGGAATCCTTGAGAAGTTTTGCTCGAACCTCCGATAATATCTGACAAGTCCAAGAAAACTTCTGACCTCTACAACTAATGTAGGTGTAGGCCATGTCTCAATTGCAGCAACCTTCTCTGGATCAACTGAAAGTCCTTATCCCGAGATAATATATCAAAGGAAAGGTACTCTATCTAGGTAAAACTCGCATTTGCTGAGCTTGGAGTACAACCTCTCATGCCTCAACATCTCCAACACGATTCTAAGATGTAGTGCCCCGCTCCGCGTAGGCACTATGTACAAGTGATATCGCCTTGCTTGCTCGAACAGAAGTCTTCTCGAAAAG
The DNA here is from genome assembly GCA_036927795.1 of Iris macrosiphon. NCBI lineage: Eukaryota > Viridiplantae > Streptophyta > Magnoliopsida > Asparagales > Iridaceae > Iris > Iris macrosiphon. Next base: position 81,310,015 of record JAYESA010000017.1, on the reverse strand, counting down.
TTCCCGACCGATTAATCAATGTGAGTGGGCAGAACTGCATTCTCTGATTCTTGCACGACTTAATAATGAATCTGAGTTTTTGAATGCTTGTTTGCTTAAGAAGAATGTTTTCATAAGAGAATGATAGAACCGACTCAGTATGCTAATAAGAGAACTCACATAGCTTGTCATTGAAACGAATATGTTGCCTAACTAAGAGAATATGAATGCTTGTCAGAATAAGATAGAACCATTGCTATGCTAAAGAGAATAAGAAATATTGCATGCTTAGAAACACCGACACAGCTATCAAACGAACCTTTGCTATGCTAAGAAGATAAGTAAATGAATCGTTCGAATATGTCCCTTTGTAATATGCTAAGAAAGAGATAGCTTTTGCATGTTAAATATGAATCAATCGTGCTTGCCATTATATGCTTCGTCTGTCTGCTTGCTATATCGATCTGCTAAGTAAAAATGTGTGAATGCAGTGACTAATAGTGTGCCCTGAGGATACGGCTCGCAAGAGTCTAGTGGGGTGTGCTATTAGTATTATGATAAGATGTGCTTCGTATCGATAAGATGTGTTTCGCTAGACCGCATATGTTTTGCTTGATCATTGTTTTGCTTGCACTATGTGTTTATGTCATTGCATTGGTCTCGGACAACTTGTGCACAAGGTCTTGTCTCTCGAACGATTCCTAGGACACTGGAAATTGCTCGGTCCGGAAGAGATTTTTGGATCGCCCTAAGGTGTACGGCTCGCAAGGGTCTAGTGGGGCAATATGTCTATTAGTGTGGTGCAGAACCCATGATGTCACAGCTGCTAGTACTCGGGTGTGTTGGTGAAGAGCTGAACCTTGGGTCACAGCTGTCGACACCCGCGCGTGCTAGTGAAGAGCTGAACCACTACTAGAATAAGCGGGATTAGCGACGTATTTTAGCGACTCCTAGTAAAAATGTCGCTAATTTAGCGACTCGGTAAAACTCGTCGCTAGGCGTCGCTAAATGGCAACATTTAGCGACGTTTAGCGACTTTTATTAAGATTTTAAAAGAATAGTCGCTATAAGTTCAATTAAGGTCGCTAAACGTCGCTAATATATCTGTATTAGCGACGTTTAGCGTCGTAAGTAGCGACGTATCTATCAAAAATATTTAGCGACGTACATAGCGACGTCTTTGGCGTAGCTAATTTTTTTTAGCGACGTTTTTATTTGACGTCGCTAAACGTCGCTAAATTTTGGTTAATTAGGGCTCAGTTTTCTTTTCTCCATCTATCGAAAATTTTGAAATCGTTTCGATTTCCCCCGCCCCCCCCCCCCCCTCCGGCGACCGGGTCTCCACGGCTGCGCCCCCCTCTCCGGCGACCGGGTCTCCACGGCATCCCCCTCCTCCTCCTCGAGCTCTAGGTAATCTCTCTCTCTCTCTCTCTCTCTCTCTCATGTGACACTGACATAAGACACACTTGACAGACACGACACACGCACACAGACACACACGACACACACGACACACACACAGACGCAGACACACACACACGACACACACACAGACGCAGACACACACACGACACACACACACGACACACACACAGACGCAGACACACACACACGACACACACACAGACGCAGACACATACACGACACACACACACGACACACACACACAGACGCAGACGCAGACACACACACAGACGCAGATTAGGCTTAGGGTTAGGGTTAGGGTTAGGGTTAGTACATTCCATTATGTGATTTCATGTCTTTCATTGGCTACGTATCTTTTTTTAATTCAATTCCATTGCTAACATCTGTTAGTTCACATCTAAACCATCTAACCTCTTCTTCTTAGCCTCGGTTGAACCTACCACTTCCTGTGAATGCAGTCATGCATTTCTTATTTTAATTTTATCATATTATACTATTATTGTTCATTCATCCAAATTTCATGTTTCATTAGAATATAGATCAAATCTAATCAAAAGAGCAAGTCCATCTTTCATTGATGCTAGACATAGTCACATATATAGTAAAAATTAGCAAGACATGCACGCGAAGAATAATGTACAAGCAACTGAGAGAGAATTGAATACCTGATTAGTTAGCTTACATTAATAGCAAGGACACTCAATTTCTTCGAACCCGTCCTTAATAGGTTCTGTAACTTCTGTTGTTTCTCAACTCAGTAACACTAAAAATGTCTGTCTTAACACAAATGGGACCTTCAAGTACTTGTTAACTTCAGGCTCACTGTTTACCCGTCGCAAAACTGAGCTCATGCTCTACTAAAAATGTCTGTCTCAACACTGTAAAACTACAAGTTGGAATTAAATAACTAGACAGGTCTGTAACACTAAAAATGTCTGTCTCAACACAACACACATTGCTCATAATTCAATTTCAATTTCAATTTCAATTTCAATTACAATCATATAATTTAATATTGGATCATATTTTCAAACTAGTTCAATAAATCGGTCATTTTATTTTGTGATACGTAGGATATAAATAAGATATTATGGTATCATTATTATACTGCAACAAACAGCTAATTCTTTGTGAGTCATCTAATTCTTCCGTTCCGGTCCAATAGCTAATTCTTTGCTAATTCTTTGTTTTCATCTATCTTACCAGATGGCACCCAAGAGAGCGACACATCCTACTGTTAAGGAGGAAGTGATGCCTCCTACTGTTAAGGAGAAAGTGATGCCTCCTACTGTTAAGGAGGAAGAGATACCACCTGCGGGGAGTTCCAGTCACCCAGCACCTATCGCGGCTGTATCTCAGACGGGGAGTTCCAGTCACCCAGCACCCATAGCGGAGCTTGATAACATAAATGCTGTTTATGCGCAGTATTTGAGGGACTGGTATCTGCCCCATTTTGGAAATCCTCGAGATCGATACTATAATATTTCATATACTTATATATTATGCATTTTGTGTTACTGTGATACTCTGATACTTATATATTATGTATTTTGTGATGCTGTTTATGCCCATTTTGTGTGACTGTGATACTGTAATGACTGTGATACTTTTATTGTCTGTCTATAATATTTGTGTGTATTAATTGTATGACTGTGATACTCTGATACTTCATATTAAATATTGTTAATCCGGTGTTGAGTGTTCCACCGAAGGGGTCGGCGAACCCATAAAATTCAACGGAGGGTTGCTCCGGGTCTATTTTTAATTAGAAATTTATAAATTTCAGGGATAATAGTTTGGAACAATTCAGTTTTTTTTTATTTTTTTGAAAATTTAGCGACGTATTTAGCGACGTTTAGCGACATCTAGCGACATTTTTATAAGTCGCTAAACAAGTCGCTAATTAGCGACATGTCAGAAGCCGTCGCTAACGACGTCGCTAAACGTCGCTAAATATGTCGCTATACGTCGCAAATTGCTGACATGGCAGTACTGCCAGGTCATTAAAGACGTCGCTGTTACGTCGCTATATAAGTCGCTAATGAGCGACGTTTAGCGACTTTAATAAACGTCGCTATTTAGTGACGCCGCGTCGCTACACGTCGCTACATTTAGCGACTCAATAAAGTCGCTAAAAAACGTCGGCATAGCGACGTTTAGCGACATTTTTTCGTTCAGCGACTTGGTATCTTCCGACTGCGTTACAACGTTGCTAATTCGTCGCTAAACGTTTTTAGCGATGTTTTTTTGTCATTTGGCGACGTTTTTGGGCGTCGCTAATTTGACTTTTTTTGGTAGTGAACCTTGGACAACTGTTGCTAATTATGGGGCAACCCATGGACCGTCATATAGATAGGGCGCATGCTAGGTTTACCTTCTTGCATACCTATCGATTGATGACACCAGAGATTGATACATAGTTATGAATATGCAAATTATGACTAACTTGTGTGTCTGCTGCAGGGATAACCGTTCGGCTATGAGGTAAGATATGAGTTTATACATAAGCCTGCTTGTTCATTTTGTCTGCATCGTAGAGATTATCTGTTAGTGCTTCATGCATTGCATCGATCAGACAATGACTATTAGTGCGGGAGAGCTGAACCTCAATCTCAGCTGCTAATAGTATCAGAATGTGAGTCATTGGTTAGCTGGAGTACCGCTACCGATCCTGAGTTTCTCGGGGACCGAATTCATATAAGCTAGTCCTTCTGTGTGCTTAAAAGTATGATAGTCCATTTGATATGTTGCCTTAATTCGATATATTTCAGTCTGCTATAAGAACTTTGCCCCAAAGAGTTAGATTTGTGTTGCACAATACATATTGCGCACTGCACGTTAGAGCACTGTCCCAATTCATATGCTTATAGTTTGAATATGCAAAACTATTTCAAAGTTATATTTTCAAAGATGTAATCTGACTATAGTTCTGAACTGCATGAAATGAACCTAAGTAAAACTAGCAAGATCACTAGTAATGCAATATTTTGCCACATGAATACTTAGTGTGGGTTTCAGGGGGTGTAGCTTCTGTTCAGTTGTTTTATCTCACCAGTACTTACATAAAGTGCTGACCCACCAACAGTTTGCTTGTTCTCAGGTGCTCGTTCGTCTGAGGAAGCGATAGCCGTGCCTCATCCCAAGAAACCAAAAATCTGGAGTCGATGTCTTGAGCCGTATCGAGATGGAGCTGCTTTTGTATAGAGGGACATAATGTATGGAACGATGTTATTGTAATCGAGAGAAGAGTGCTTGAGCGATCTGTAACCTTGGCCTTGCGCCGCTTGTAACACTTTTGATTATCAATAAAAGCGCTTGTTTTCATATGTCATTGTGTTCTTTACTTTTGTGCAATATGTGTGCCGCTGCTTCAGTATTGAATAGCTTACTTTCCCTTATTCAAAGCTTTGGACTTGTGCAAGCGCACTTTAGGCTTGCACGGCATCACGTTCCGATGAGAACGATGGTCCTACGGGAGAGCTGTAATGTGGTGATTCACATTCAGCAGGGACTATCGAGCTCGCGGGAGATTTGGGGCATGACATAATGGTATCAGAGCGACTCGATTCTTTGCCCTATCCGTTGCCTCCGACTCTGAGTTGTGTTGTGCTGCAATGAACGTTCCATACAATAAGTCCATAGATATTCTCAAAGATGCGCACAAAAGTTTTTTGGATTTGTTTTCATTGCTTGATATGTGATTTGTGATTTGTGAATTTGCTGTATTTTGATTGAGGAAGGTGAGGGATGAGGACTATCGTTGCTCTATGTTTTCGTATGAGTTTCTCCTTGAGTTTCGAGGACGAAACTCTTTGTTGGTGGGTAAGTATGTAGTACCCCGCTCCGCGTAGGCACTATGTAATCGCCTTGCTTGCTCGAACGGAAGTCTTCTCGGAGAGTTCCCGACCGATTAATCAATGTGAGTGGGCAGAACTGCATTCTCTGATTCTTGCACGACTTAATAATGAATCTGAGTTTTTGAATGCTTGTTTGCTTAAGAAGAATATTTTCATAAGAGAATGATAGAACCGACTCAGTATGCTAATAAGGGAACTCACATAGCTTGTCATTGAAACGAATATGCTGCCTAACTAAGAGAATATGAATGCTTGTCAGAATAAGATAGAACCATTGCTATGGTAAAGAGAATAAGAAATGGTGCATGCTTAGAAACACCGACACAGCTATCAAACGAACCTTTGCTATGCTAAGAAGATAAGTAAATGAATCGTTCGAATATATCCCTTTTTAATATGCTAAGAAAGATATAGCTTTTGCATGTTAAATATGAATCAATCGTGCTTGCCATTATATGCTTCGTTTGTCTGCTTGCTATATCGATCTGTTAAGTAAAAATGTGTGAATGCAGTGACTAATAGTGCGCCCTGAGGATACAGCTCGCAAGGGTCTAGTGGGGTGTGCTATTAGTATTGTGATAAGATGTGCTTCGTATTGATAAGATGTGTTTCGCTAGACCGCATATGTTTTGCTTGATCATTGTTTTGCTTGCACTATGTGTTTATGTCATTGCATTGGTCTCAGACAACTTGTGCACAAGGTCTTGTCTCTCGAACGATTCCTAGGGCACTGGGAATCGCTTGGTCCGGAAGAGATTTTTGGATCGTCCTGAGGTGTACGGCTCGCAAGGGTCTAGTGGGGCGATATGTCTATAAGTGTGGTACAGAACCCATAATGTCACAGCTGCTAGTACTCGGGTGTGTTGGTGAAGAGTTGAACCTTGGGTCACAGCTGCCGACACCCGCGCGTGCTAGTGAAGAGCTGAACCTTGGACAACTGCTGCTAATTATGGGACAACCCATAGACCGTCATATAGATAGGGCGCATGCTAGGTTTACCTTCTTGCATACCTATCGATTGATGACACCAGAGATTGATACATAGTTATGAATATGCAAATTATGACTAACTTGTGTGTCTGTTGCAGGGATAACCGTTCGGCTATGGGGTAAGAAATATGAGTTTATACATAAGCCTACTTGTTCATTTTGTCTGCATCGTAGAGATTATCTGTTAGTGCTTCATGCATTGCATCGGTCAGACAATGACTATTAGTATAGGAGAGCTGAACCTCAGTCTCAGCTGCTAATAGTATCAGAATATGAGTCATTGGTTAGCTGGAGTACCGCTACCGATCCTGAGTTTCTCGGGGACCGAATTCATATAAGCTAGTCCTTCTGTGTGCTTAAAAGTATGATAGTCCATTTGATATGTTGCCTTAATTTGATATATTTCAGTCTGCTATAAGAACTTTGCCCCAAAGAGTTAAATTTTTGTTGCACAATACATGCTGCGCACTGCACGTTAGAGCACTGTCCCAATTCGTATGCTTATAGTTTGAATATGCAAAACTGTTTCAAAGTTATGTTTTCAAAGATGTAATCTGACTATAGTTCTGAACTGCATGAAATGAACCTAAGTAAAACTAGCAAGATCACTAGTAATGCAATATTTTGCCACATAATTACTTAGTGTGGGTTTCAGGGGGTGTAGCTTCTGTTCAGTTGTTTTATCTCACCAGTACTTGCATAAAGTGCTGACCCACCAACAGTTTGCTTGTTCTTAGGTGCTCGTTCGTCTGAGGAAGCGATAGCCATGCCTCATCCCAAGGAACCAGAAATCTGGAGTCGATGCCTTGAGCCGTATCGAGATGGAGCTGCTTTTGTATAGAGGGACAATGTATGGAACGATGTTATTGTTATCGAGAGAAGAGTGCTTGAGCTATCTGTAACCTCGGCCTTGCGCCGCTTGTAACACTTTTGATTATCAATAAAAGAGCCTGTTTTCATATGTCATTGTGTTCTTTACTTTTCTACAATATGTGTGCCGCTGCTTCAGTATTGAATAGCTTACTTGCCCTTATTCAAAGCTTTGGCCTTGTGCAAGCGCACTTTAGGCTTGCACGGCATCACGTCCCGATGAGAACGATGGTCCTGCGGGAGAGCTGTAATGTGGTGATTCATGTTCAGCAGGGACTATCGAGCTCGCGGGAGATTTAGGGCGTGACATAAGATGCTCCTCGTATTCTTCGTGGCACTTGGAGTATACCAAGATGTCATCAATAAATACAACCACAAACTTGTCCAAGTACTGGTAAAAGACCATGTTCATCAAACTCATAAATATAGCTGGCTCGTTGGTTAAACCAAACGGCATAACTAAGAACTTATAATGGCCGTACTTTGTCTTGAAAGTTGTCTTTGGTATATCTTCCTTCAGCACTTTGATCTAATGATAGCCGGATCTGAGATCGATCTTTGAGAATACACAAGCACCACTCAACTGATCGAATAGATCATCAATGCATGATAAATGATACATGTTCTTGATTGTTACAACATTCAGGGCTTTATAATCAATGCATTGGCGTACCGTCCCATCCTTCTTTGGTACAAATAAGACAGGTGCTCCCCAAGGTAAAACACTAGCTCGAATAAATCCCTTCTCTAGAAGATCATCACCTTGCTTCTTCAGTTCCACTAACTCCTTTGGTGTTAACCGGTACACAGATAAAGTAATAGGCTCTACTCCTGGAGTCAAGTCTATAATGAATTCTATTTTCCGACCAGGTGGTAAGCTTGGCAGGTCATCGGAAAACACATCCACAAATTCTGATACAACCTTCGGGTACTCTGGCTCCCCTTCTGTAGTGAGTGCCTTAAGGTTAGGCTGAGCACCTTGCTCTCTAGCTCCCCGAAGAAACTCAAACTCCATATGACCAGGCGGTCTAAAGTTAACACGTCCATGCCGGCAATCTAGAGTCACATGGTACTGACTCAACCAGTCCATACCAAGTACAACGTCATAATCCGGCATAGAGAAAATTAATAATTGAGCTCGTATCTCTCGACCACAAACTAATACAGAATAATATCTACATGTGTCACTAACTGAGATGATACCATCTACGTAAGAATCCTTATGTTCTTCGGAAGATGTGCGGTAGCTACTTTATGTGTGGCTACGAAACTAGAAGCTATGGAAGAATGTGATGCTCCTAAATCGAATAATGCTACGACAGGTAATGAAGCTACTAATATATTACCTGCGATGACCTCTCCTGCAGTCTCTGCCTCATCAATAGTATGGCAAAATCCTGACCTCGTCCCTGAGCTGGTGCCCTCTGCTGCTGATGTGCCTGCTGGACGAGTGCTGCCTGTGGTGCCAAGGGTGGCTTTGGCTGATACCCTCTTGGAGCTGGGGGTATAACTCCTCCAACTCCTGTTGGTGGTGCTCTTGGTGTTGTATAAGCTGGCCTAGGTGGCTGTTGGGCTGGTCTCGGTACTGGTAAGGCTGGTCGGTGAATCATCGGTCTCATCTCCGTGGCTCCGTACAGTCTCGTACCGAGTGCTATCCCGATCCGCAAATCAAGCATAGTTCCAGTCTGCATCTATAATCGCTCACGAGATGGCCTTGCTTGCCACAATATTGGCATGTAGGGAGTCTCGGTGGGGCTGCTCTGGGTGGCTGGTGCATATAAGGTCTCTTTGCAGCTCCTCCTTGCTATGCTCGGGCTGGTAATAGTGCATACGACCGCTTCAGGCTGGACTTTCTCCTGATGACGCATTCCATGTGTCGAGCTGCGGCAAGGACATCCGTATAAGAAGTAGGTGCAACTGAGCTAATCTGTCTCTGTAGCTTAAAGCTCAGTCTGTCAAAGAATTTCTTCGTCTTTTCTTCTTTTGTCTGGATTAGTGTAGGGGTAAAGCGGCTCAAACGGATGAACTCATCATTGTATTCCACCACTATCATATTATCCCGAGCGAGGCAATTGAGCTTATCCTGAAGTTTTGCTTGAGTAATAGATGGAATGTACATCTCCTGGAAGAGTCTAGAGAACTTCTCCCAAGTAACTCGGTCTGGACCGAGTCATTTCTCCCCAGTGAGCCACCAGTGTTGCGCATTGCATGTTAGCTGCATCCTGACGACGTGTAAACCCCCTGATTTTTCAGGATTTTTAAAATAGATTTTTCACAATTTTTTGTAAATTTCTGAAATTTTTCTCTAATTAAAACTAAGATATTTTGAATTTAAATAATTTTTAAATAATGTTAATTAATATTAAAATATTATGAAAATAATATTTTCTAGTGTAAAATGAAAAATTAGACATAGGGTAATTTTTTGGAAATTTATTGGACCCCGAAAACATTTTTAAAGACCTAAAAACCAAGTTTTAAATAAACCAAATAAACCCTAAAAATAAACCCGGTTCAATTGAACCAAACCAACCCGAACCAAACCGGACCGGTTTAGCTAAACCCAAATCCAACCTTAGCGGGTCGGATCCGGGTCTAACCCGTCGACCCAAAATCCGCCGACCCGACCCCGCACCCTTGCTTTAGCGGATCGGCCTGGATCCGCCGCCCGACCCACTGGCCAGACCCGACCCGGCCGCCTAAACCCTCTCTCTTTCCTGTAACCTCCCTGCCTCCTCCGCCGCATAACCGACGGCGCTGCTCCGGCTTCCCGCAACGGCCATCCAGCTCCCTCCCTCGCTCTATAAAGCCTTCGCCTCCCCTCTCTCCCCGAGCAGCTCCGGCGAGATCCCCCGCTGCCTATGCCCTAACCCGGCCGCCTCCGTCCCCGTCGAAACCCCTCTCCGCCGTCCTCCAGCCAGCGCCTGCCCCCGCATCTCCGTCTCCCCGCCTCTGCCAGCCCCGAACGCCCTCCTCAGCTGAGCCCAGCTCTGCCCAACCGGCCGTCCCCAGAACCCGACCGAGAAGACCCCGAGCCCCTTCGCCATAGCCGCCCCCTCCTGTGCAGTGGCCAGCTCCGGTCGACTCAGCCCCCAGCGCCGCCTCGAGACCGGCCGCCTCCGCCTCTGTCAGCGCCGCCCTCCTCCGGCGAAGCTCCGGTGACCCAGCCGCTTTCCAACATCGAAACCCTAGCCAGGACACATCCCTGACACAGCACAATGTCTCGTGTCGCCTCGCGGACACGGGAAATCCCGGTTTCACGGAGCCCTGTTCAGGTAACCCATTCTCTCTCCTCGTAGCTCCATTTTTCGTTCTGTCAGTTGTGACACGAACCCTGTGTGACCCTCTCGATGCCCGTGCAATCCGCTTGGTACGTCGCGTCCTGTGGCGATCGCGAACCACGATTCAAAAATAGGAAAAACAACACCCTATTTTCTTCCGGAACTGAGTGCGCCCCGCCAAACAGGACGACTTGGTCGCGTGCGGTCTTCACCGAAAGGTGCGTGTCGTCGATATGGATGTACGAAATATCGTAGAAGTTGATTTGGATGTGCGTGCACACCGGAATCAACCCGTATCCGCCGACAATGTCCCGTATCCGCCTGTTCTGAATCTCGTTGTAACTTTGTGTACACACGTTGGATTGAAATAAAACTTGCGCGGGACTCGTAGCAATACGCTGGTCCTGTGACCCAAGTTTGGTTCTATTCTGAGAACGTTGACAAAATCGCGTATCGTGGGTCCCATGGCTCCACTTGACGGGCGATTTTGTGATCGGCTCATCGAAATCCAATTCGGGAAGTTTTGTTGGGTTCGTATCAACGTTCTGGACCTGTTGACAATAAGTTTGACGGATTTGGAGACCTTTGTTCCTGACACATTTTTTGGTGCGAAGCGGGCCACATGTGGACCCCGCTTTGACCAGAAACTGTCATTTTTGCCCTTGTGTCCAAATTGGACTCAAGGACAGGCATTTTTAGCTATTTGATATTTTTTGAATCTGATAGTAATGTTTATTTTAGCTTTTGGAGGAGTACCGCAATTCCCACTAAAGTCAGAGCTACAGTTGGAGCCAGAACCCCAGGCAAGTGTACCTTGCCAAATCCTGCAGTTCTTGTTACATATTTCTTTGACTTATTTATACATTATTGTTGTACATGTTTAACCTAGGACCGTGTGATTTACTTAGCGTCCGATTAATAGTCGGGTGCCAACACCGTACGCGGAGTTGTGTAACGTCACCTAGAGATGGATATCGTAACCCTTTATATTCTCGTATTTGCATTATTAAGTACATTATACCCAGGACACCTGACACTATTAATGTGACAGAATCTTCCTGAAATATTCAAGATGATTCTGTATAGGTTACAGGATTTATGACATAGACATTATATGCTTAGATCTTATTACGACTTGCTGCATTAGTTTTGATCTTGCGTGTCATGGACATGAGACGTGTGATTACATTGGGTGGGGAGAGACACACAGGCTACAGGCTGATTATATATATATAAAACCCTTATTAATGCGGTGCTCAAGACTCTAAACCCGAGCTTGGCCCACTACGTGATATCACTGCTACCGGCTCCCCGACACAGAGCTTGTAGTGGTTTCAGCCTGAGTTTTAGTGATGCTCTCAACTTGCATATCACTTAGCTGGTTATATAGTTTACCCTATTGTTTCATTTATTTATGCATTATATTTATTTTGGCATGAGTTATTTTGTACCTTGCTATGTCCCCTGAGGACCTGGATCCGGATTATGTCCCCAGGATTAGCAGAGGAGATCCGTCCAGAGGTATACAGTACAGGAGCATTAGCAGGAGCAGAAGCAGGAACAGGTGCATACAGTGGAACAGAACCAGGAACTGAGACTAGGTGACTGCCACAGATTTTCTGAGTATAAGTTTCTTCTATACTCATTCTGTGATGCTATTTACATTCTTGTTTAATGAACAATTGTATCAGACTTGATTATCGGGTTGTTCCCCGATTTAATTACTTGTGACTTGATGTTGATGTTTATATTTCCTTTTGTTGATATTTGATATATTCATTTTGTGGATGAGACTAGAAGACCTTATTGTTGTATTGCAGCTTAAGTATGCCCGATGGATCCATTAAATTGGGTTTGTCCATCGGTGTGTGCTGCTGGCCTTGCCACGTGTCTAGTTCCTCGATATTTTGGGACTGGGGCGTGACATGGCTTTTGTGGTGGCCCATGCAGGTCAACGACTAAATTGTTCGGTTTCAACTTAGGGACCGAACAGGCCTGCAATAAGAATAGGATAAGTTTTTAGGATCTCATCCACTTGCTTGAAACGTTCTTGATATCTATATCGGACTCGAATTTATTTCTTGACTTGCATCCTGCCTTGATTCTTGTGCACCTCTTATAGTTTATTTTGGTTGCAGAAATATGGATCCACAAGCCGACGACGAGACTCATCCAGCAGCACCACAAGGTGTTGTGGTTACCCACGAAGATGAATTGATACTAGTGGATGAAGGTCAATCATCACAACAACTCAGTCAAGTAAGTCAGCATGCCTCGAGAATCCAACAAGACGACCTTCCACCATCGACGTCGTTTACTCCACCAATGCCCTTATTCCCACAAGGGCAGGCTATGGACAACAACAAATATTTCGAATGTTCTACGCGATAATGCAAGCCCATCAGAAGGTTCGTCAAGAAGCTCAGCAAAACCAAGCGGAGAAGTTCATCGACAAATTTAGCTCTGAGCTACGGAAGTTAATCAGCTCCGTTGCAACTACCTTTGACGAGGACGTTCTTGCTGCAGCACTACCCATGGAGTGCATCACAAGGATAGAGTCCAGCCATAAGTGGCCGTATGCATCAGCACCAGACCAAGCACAACAAGAAAGAGTTGTAAAGCAACCACAGATGAATCCACCGCAGAGAGCATCTACACCACTTGCACTAGTCCTACCTATTTGTCACTACTGTGGCAAGGTAGGCCATTTCGCTAAAGAATGTCGACGCAGACTGGGACGATATTTATCTTACGGATCCAAATAGCATTCGGTAAGGGATTGCCCTGAACGTCGAGAGAAAGCTGTGATGATTCATCAAATAGCCACATCAGCACCAGCCAGAGCACCACAGGAAGAAATTGCAAAGAGTTCTCACCTGCACCAGCCACCAGAAGCATCTCCGTAAGCACTGCCTATTTGTCAATATTGTCGCAAGCGAGGCCATATTGAGAACGAGTGCAGATGTAAATTGGGATTATGCTTAATTTGTGCGTCGAACCAACACTTAGCCAAGGATTATCCTCAGCATCGAAAAGAAGCACTAAAGTTACCAGCACCAAGGCCTGTTCATCCAGCATTGGGAGCACCACAAACGGGAGTTGAAGGAGTTCTACCACCTGCCCCAGGAGGGTATCATCCGAGGCCATCATTGGCACCACAAGCAGCACTCTTCCGGCAGGCATAACAGCAACAGAGGAATCATCTGCAAGGATGCGGACAAGCTCTGGCGATGACTTTGGAGGACGCACAGATTCATGGAGTAGCTAATGCGCGTAAGTTTTTCATAGTTATCCGTTTCTAGTATTGTTGTAGTTCGTGCCTATTGGTTCGTGACCTTAGCCTTGACCTAGTAATTTTAAACTTGCTAATAATTGATAACCTAGTGATAACCTAATATGTTTTTCTAAATTATAGTCTTCTAGATTTCCTTCATCTGGGAAATTGCATAACTTTTAATGCTTAGGGAAATAATTTTTCTCTATGTGTTTTGCTTAAACCCTCAACCTTGATTCTTCTTGATTGTAATGTGCTTCGAACAATGTTTGCAACCATGTCATCTCTGTTGACCGGTTATTCTTTGATTGCAAGGACGCAATCCTCTTAAGGGGGGTAGATTATAAACCCCCTAATTTTTCAGAATTTTTAAAATGGATTTTTTACAATTTTTTGTAAATTTTTGGAATTTTTCTCTAATTAAAACTAAGGTATTTTAAATTTAAATGATTTTAATTAATATTAAATATTATGAAAATAATATTTTCTAGTGTAAAATAAAAAATTAGACATAGATAATTTTTCGGGAATTTATTGGACCCCGGAAATATTTTTAAAGACCTAAAAACCAAGTTTTAAATAAACCAAATAAACCCTAGAAATAAATCCGGTTCAATTGAACCAAACTAACCCGAACCAAACTGGACCGGTTTAGCTAAACCCAAACCCAACCTTAGCGGGTCGGATCCGGGTCTAACCCGCCGACCCGAAACCCGTCGACCCGACCCGCACCCTTGCCTTAGCGGATCGGGCTGGATCCGCCGCCCGACCCACTGGCCCGACCCGACCCGGCCGCCTAAACCCTCTCTCTTCCCTGTAACCTCCCCGCCTCCTCCGCCGCATAACCGACGGTGCCGCTACGGCTTCCCGCAACGGCCACCCAGCTCCCTCCCTCGCTCTATAAAGCCTTCGCCTCCCCTCTCTCCCCAAGCAGCTTCGGCGAGATCCTCCGCTGCCTATGCCCTAACCTGGCCGCCTCCGTCCCCGTCGAAACCCCTCTCCGCTGTCCTCCAGCCAGCGCCTACCCCCGCATCTCCGTCTCCCAGCCTCTGCCAGCCCCGAACGCCCGCCTCAGCCGAGCCCAGCTCCGCCCAACCGGCCGTCCCCAGAACCCGACCGAGAAGACCCCGAGCCCCTTCGCCATAGCCGCCCCCGCCTGTGCAGCGGCCAGCTCCGGTCGACTCAGCCCCCAGCGCCGCCTCGAGCCCGGCAGCCTCGGCCTCTGTCAGCGCCGCCCTCCTCCGACGAAGCTCCGGTGACCCAGCCGCTTTCCAGCATCGAAACCCTAGCCAGGACACAGCCCGAACACAGCACAGTGTCTCGTGTCGCCTCGCGGACACGAGAAATCCCGGTTTTACGGAGCCCTATTCAGGTAACCCGTTCTCTCTCCTCGTAGCTTCGTTTTCCGTTCCGTCAATTGTGACGCGAACCCTGCGTGACTCTCTCGATGCCCGTGTAACCCGCTCAGTGCGTTGCGTCCTGTGGCGATCGCGAACCGCGATCCAAAAACAGGAAAAACAACACCCATTTTTCCCCGGAACTGAGTGTGCCCCGCCAAACGGGATGACTTGGTCGCGTTCGATCTTTACCGAAAGGTGCGTGCCGTCGATACGGACATGCAGAATTTCGCAGAAGTTGATTTGGATGTGCGTGCACACCGAAATCAACGCGTATCCGCCGACAATGCCCCGTATCCGCCTATTCTGAATCTCGTTGTAACTTTGTGTACACACGTCGAATTGAAATAAAAATTATGCCATCGGACTCGTAGCAATATGCTGGTCCTGTGACCCAAGTTTGGTTCTATTCTGAGAACGTTGACAAAATCGCGTATCGTGGGCCCTATGGCTCCACTTGACAGGCGATTTTGTGATCGGCTCATCGGAATCCAATTCTGGAAGTTCCGTTGGGTTCGTATCAACGTTCTGGACCTGTTGACACTAAGTTTGACAGATTTGGAGACCTTTGTTCCTGACACGTTTTTTGGTGCGAAGCGGGCCACATGTGGACCCCGCTTTGACCAGAAACTGTTATTTTTGCTCTTGTGTCCAAATTAGACTCAAGGACAGACGTTTTAAGCTATTTGATATTTTTTGAATCTGATGGTAATGTTTATTTCAGCTTTTGGAGGAGTACCGCAATTCCTACTGAAGTTAGAGCTACCGTTGGAGCCAGAACCCCAGGCAAGTGTACCTTGCCAAATCCTGCAGTTCTTGTTACATATTTCTTAGACTTATTTATACATTATTATTGTACATGTTTAACCTAGGACCGTGTAATTTACTTAGCGTCCGATTAATAGTCGGGTGCCAACACCGTATGCGGAGTTGTGTAACGTCACCTAGAGATGGATATCGTGACCCTTTACATTCTCGTATTTGCATTATCAAGTACGTTATACCCAGGACACCTGACACTATTCATATGACAGAATCTTCCTGAAATATTCAAGGTAATTCTGTGTAGGTTGCAGGATTTATGACATAGACATTATATGCTTAGATCTTATTACGACTTGCTGCATTAATTTTGATCTTGCGTGTCATGGACATGAGACGTGTGATTATATTGGATGGGGAGAGACACACAGGCTACAGGCTGATTATATATATATATATAAAACCCTTATTAATGTGGTGCTCAAGACTCTAAACCCGAGCTTGGCCCACTACGTGATATCACTGCTACCGGCTCTCCGACACAGAGCTTGTAGTAGTTTCAGCCTGAGTTTTAGTGATGCTCTCAGCTTGCATATCACTTAGCTAGTTATATAGTTTACCCTATTGTTTCATTTATTTATGCACTGCATTTATTTTGGCATGAATTATTTTGTACCTTGCTATGTCCCCTAAGGACCTGGATCCGGATTATGTCCCCAGGATTAGCAGAGGAGATCCGCCCAGAGGTATACAGTACAGGAGTATTAGCAGGAGCAGAAGCAGGAACAGGTGCATACAGTGGAGCAGAACCAGGAACTGAGGACTAGGTGATTGCCACAGATTTTCTGAGTATAAGTTTCTTCTATACTCATTCTGTGATGCTATTTACATTCTTGTTTAATGAACAATTGTATCAGACTTGATTATCGGGTTGTTCCCCGATTTAATTACATGTGACTTGATGTTGATGTTTATATTTCCTTTTGTTGATACTTGATATATTCATTTTGTGGATGAGACTAGTAGACCTTATTGTTGTATTACAGCTTAAGTATTCCCGATGGATCCATTAAATTGGGTTTGTCCATCGGTGTGTGCTGCTGGCCTTGCCACGTGTCTAGTCCCTCGATATTTTATGACTGGGGCGTAACACAACGTCATCCAATGCTCCCTCGGATGCTCAACTTCTTCCGATTGATATTGGATATTTGTATGACACTCATGAACTTCAGTAGGCTCCTCCTTGCCCGAAAAGGTACGTAGCTTTAACTGACAGAACTCTGAGATGGATCTCGTCGATGGCTGTCTAGTTGGTGGGGTCGCCTGCTCCAGTGTTGTCACTATACTGTCCCTCAGGTTCTCATCCTAACGTTGTTGGGCCTCTTGCAAAATCTGTTGCTGGACTTTCATCATTGCATAGAGCACCTGAAATAACTTTTGTCCTTCCATAGGCTGCCCTGGCAGAAAAATTGGTGGTTGTGGTATCGGTGGAGTGAATTATGGTGGTGGTGGAATGTCGTCTCTCTGAACCTCAAGGTGCGCTGATCCGCCGGGTTACTTTGTTGAGTGGATGGATCTCCACCCAATGGCATTACCCCGTCGTCGTAAATAACCATAGTACCCTGTGGTGTATCTGTGGGAGTCTCGTCGCTAGTTCATGGATCCATTACTCTGCACATAAAGTAAACTACGAGGATCACACAGATGAATCAAGGCATGATGCAAGTCAAGGAATTAATTCGAATTCGATATAGAGGTCAAGAACGTGTCAAAATGTGGATGAGATCCTATAAATTTATTCTATCCTAATACCAAGCTTGCTCGGTTCCATAATTGAAATTTGAAGCAATATATTTGTAGGCCTGCATGGGCCACTACACGCCCCAGTCCCAAAATACGCAGGACCTGGTATACGTACACATGGCAGCTGTACAAACAAGTATAGGAACCTAATTTAATGAACCTAATCAGTCGTAGTACGCTGTAAAATATAACTAAGTCACAACAACACATGTAGGTATAATCTAGTATCGTCCACAAATATCACAGAATAAGGAACTGAATTATTAGATAAGTCTCAAGTCCACTACATATAAAGTCTAGTGGGGAACAATCTACGAAAAATGAGTACAAATGATTACTGAAATAATACAACTAAGTACTAAAGAAATAATGAAAATAGTTCGGGCGTCAGGTAACTAGATAATGAACCCAAGACTCTAAGCAACTGTCGTCCATGACGCTCAAGGAAACTCCAGTAGCTCCACCTTAAGGTCTTCATCAGCAAGATCTTCAACTCCGTAATCTGTCGAGTACAAGTGCTCGTCGGAATCTGGAAAAGGTGCCAGGTGCTCAGAGGGACATAACAAGTACACAAGAATCGACATGCATGAAAGTAAAGCACTAAACAATAATAGGTAACTAACCATCTATGTGACATGTACTCGAGACATCTCTATTGGCGCATGAGGGAAGAGAAATAAAAGAATAGTCATCCCACCAAGCATCCAAAAAGGACTCGGGGGTACACGAGTTACACCATATATACATTAGAAACATAAATTTCATACGCTCACTAGTAGATTCTTCCCTCCCAATGTAACCATATATGCGGTGTAGTCATAATGCAACGACGTCAATAATATAGACAACAAGACCAACACTAACTACCAACACAAGACGCGAACTCACGTATCAATGGCCAGTCAACATGGTAGTCCATGCACTACTCACTCAGTAAACGTGTTTAAAACAATGTCAGGTCAGTAGATAACAAGTATCTTCACAACATAACGAGTAAGTCTACTACTCTAAACGCATGTACACAACTAAAAAAATAAAAAGAGCTAGGCATATGTAAACTATACAATACAAACAAGCAAGGTGTACTTGCCTTCCAAGCCAAAATGCGAGCACAACAAATCTGGTCCGGAGCTCTCCACAGGAATATCTCGAACACCTATCAATTAATTATTACACTAATTAGACTTTTACTAACTAGTCAAAATTAGGTTATTAACTAGTTTTTAATTCTACGTTGATTGGACATACAAGTAACTAGCCCTCAAAATAATACTAGTCGTTAAACGTTACCAAAAATTATTTTTAAAGACTTTAATTAATAAAAATAATAATTCTGGAATTAATCATAAAAATAAGCAAAATAATGGTTTTCCTTCTACAAAGGGTTTCTACGAAGGTTGGCAACTAGTCATGCTAATATAGGTGCTAAATAGAGTTTTTTTGACATGCAAGTTCTCAAAAAAAAAAATCATAAAAATATTAAATTCTGGGAATAATTATAAAATATTATAAAATAATAATTTAATGAGTCCCTACATGCATCTTTATCTGTTCTATTTATTGGTCTGTCCGTTGGACACATACTAGTCTTCTATCAATAGTATTGACAAAAATTTGCCATTATAACCCTACTATTATGGTTTGCATAAAAATTCAAAATCGTAATTAATTTTGGAAAAATAAGTTTTAGAACATAAATAATAGGGAATACATTCATATATGGCCAAAGAACAAGTTACAATAGATTTATATGAAAACTATGTCAACTAGGTAACTTTTTATGCATACAAATTATTTAAATCAAAAAATAATATTTTTGGAATTATAAATTAAAAATTGAATTTAATATAGGTTAATAACATCAAAATTTAATTATTTACAAAGTTTTAGAAGGGTTCGATGCGGGATTTTGGAGAAAACATAAAACTAGGTCACCATTCCCATTGTACATGCAATTTTTTTCCAAAAAAAATTTAATAATCTGGAATAAACAGTAAAAATATGGATAAAAATAATTTAAACATCAAAATTTTATATTAATAACAAGTTTTTATCAAGGGTTCTACCTCTGGGTGCATACATGCATTCATGGGTTCAATTCTTTACATACAAACTCTAAAATAAAATCCTAAAATGAAGAACATGGCAATGGATTACAAATAAATATAAAAATTATTTATTTATATATAAACAATAATTATGCATGCAATCATACACATATAGTTTTTGGGAAGAAGGAGACTTACTAGAAGAAGAAGGATGAAGAACTAGGGTTCTTGGATGATGGAGGTGATGTTGTCCACGTGAAGGGGGGGTCAGTCTTGGTGGTGATGGTGGCGGCTAGGGTTCTTAGAGGTGGGAAGAAATTAGGGTTTTGAAGGAGAATTGTGGTTAGAGTTTTTAAAAGAAAAGATGAGAAAGAGAGTATATATATATATATATATATATATATGTGTGTGTGTGTGTGTGTGTGTGTGTGTGTGTGTGTGTGTGTGTGTGTGGAGACAGAAAAAGAGAGAGGGGGGTCGCGTGAGGTATACACAGGTTTGAGGGGGGTAGCCGCGGGTATTGGGGGTATGGGTATGATTAGGATTAGTTGGTAGTTAGTTAGTAGATTTTCTAATTAGTTTGCTAGTTATTTAAAAGTCAACAACTAACCAACTAACCAACTAACCAATTAATGACAAAGATTTGATTTAATTCTATGGGATTAAAAATAGTAATAAATAATTAATTAAATCCTACAAAAGAGGGAAGTGGCCTAATTTGGCATGAATAATTAATGGGTTGCTTAATGAAGAAGGTTGGATTGGAAAATAATTACATAGGAATTATATATATAAAAATATCTAAATTTTAAACACAATAAACTACGGTTATTACGCTAGTGCCATACTAATGCTAAATGGTCAAATTTTGTGTCATATGAAGATTCTATGGGTAGCATCTCTCGTGTAGGCTACTTTCTACGAAGGGCGATATAGATTTTGGGGTCGTCCTATGTCATTAATGTTCAAACTACGGTGAAGTATCCTAATACAATAATTAGATTTAAATTAATTTTAAAAATAATCTAAATAAACACAATAAATATAGAATATACACAAAATACCTATTACTGGGTGAGGGGTTTTACAACCTACCCACCTTAGAAAATTTTGTCCTCGAAATTAAGAAAATGACACGATCTAGAAAAATAATAATGCAGTATGTAAAGTCCATACCTGAAGACTCGCGTAAGTAAGAAAAATGCTCTAAGATCAAATTATCCCGCTCCCAAGTCGATTCATTCGATGAATGATGCTTCCAAGCAACGCGGACTAGTCAAATGGTCTTCCCCTTTAGCACCTTCTCTCTGCGGTCAAGAATCTCAATTGGTTGCTCCTCATAAGACAAACTTGGTTCTACAGTGATCTCTGAGTGATCCAATACATGGCTAGGATCCGCCACATACCTTCTCAATTGTGAGATATAGAACACATCGTGGACACCCTCCAAGGTCTGCGATAATGTTGGTCTGTAAGAAACCTCTCCAACTTGTTCCAATACGTCAAACGGTCCGATGTACCTCGGACTAAGCTTTCCTCTACCTCCAAATGTGATGGTTCCTCAAGTAGGGGAGATCCTTAAGAACACATGATCTTTTGACTTGAAATCTAGGTGTCGAAGGTGTGTATCTACACACTGTTTCTGTCTATCCTGTACTACTCGAAGTTGACTTTGTGTAAATTATAGCTTGGGGAGTTATTGGTTACATCAGGAGAGCAGTTGATTTGGCAGACAAGATGGATATATTGGCATATTGTGAGTAGATACATTAGAAGGATAGCGAATGTGTTGGACGGAGTTTAAGATTTGGCTAAGAATATCAGAGAGAACGTTACACGAGTTGCTCGTACAGTTAATGAGTTGAACAGATTTGAGTAGTGACTTGGAATATCAGGGAGAGAGAAAGTTGCATGAGTTTCTCATGGAATAAATATGTCAAACGGTTTGAAAGATAGTTGGGAGTATCAAGAATGGAACAGTGCACAAGTTACAACGGACCAGATCAACAGAAGTGTAAGATGGTTCATGCATTGGCTGAGTTTCGTGTCAGACTTTGAGTAAACGGTTGACTTATGAACGACGGGGTGACCGTACAATGGATTGCTCGAATGATGTTGGATCAGCACAGAGAAAAGTGCGAGGCAAGGAGTGACTTATTTTGAAGTGGTATATGGTATACCACGTAGTGATCGTGGCATCGGAATATTTGGATAGGCATTCAATGGATTTGGCAATGGACGTGGATAATAGAAATGTAAGTTGGTTTGTGCACATCGGCTGAGTTATATTTTAGAAATTGGAGCAAGCGAATGTTGAGATGTGATCGGCAGGATCACCACTACGAAAAAGTCAGTTTGGAGTAGATATTGGTCGATGCAGAGTAGAGATATGGCACGAGAGCAACTCGATTTCCAAGTGGTATATGTCGTGCCACGAAGTGGGGCACATGTTGGAAAGGTTTGGGAATGGATGAGCGATAGGTTTGCTAACAACTGATGAGATAGTATCAAGATTTAGTTAGAAGTCGTTATAATGGAGTTTGACTTAGGGATTCTTTGATGCGACCAGGAAACTGACTTGTGTAAATATAACTTTTCTTGGACGAGAACGGAACAAGTAATGAAAAGATTGTCTATAATTCGAAGAAGTGATGCGGACCAAGTTTTGAAGATAGGATGAGATCAGCCAAACGGGAAGTTGAATATCAGAATTTTGCGTGCTAGATTTGGAAGTTCGGTGGAGCATTCGTTGATGCAAAAAGTTGAGCACAAGGAACAAATAGTTGGTGCATCAGTGCATGAACGATGGACGTATTGAAGAGTAGCGAACATAAACTATGGATTTTGGTAACGCAAAGGAACAATTGGTCGGGCAAAGGAACACGTTCAATTTTGAAGGAACAGTGCGATTGAGTCACACTGAACTTAAAGGATTCGGATATTAGTGCTCGAGAAGTTCGACTCAGAGTGTAGTGAACACAAATTTAGTGGAATGGTACAACGAAGTAGACTTATGTTGGGGTTGGTGTGCAAGTTGTCGAGATCGTGCAGATGTACCAAAATACATAAAAAATTAAGGCGATGCAAAGGAATAGAACAAGAACAAAGATTTTGACGGATGGACCTTTGAAGCTAACGAAACAAAAAGACGACGTCGGAGTAAATCATCGTATAGCTCGAGCGAATTGGACATACATTATTGAAGCATGGCATACGGATAGGAAATGAAACAATCTTATAGATTCAGAATGTTGCAATTATTGGTGCGAGAAGTCAAACAAGGCGGTTCAAAATTTTGATAGATTCAGGACAGAATATCAGAGTAATGGAAGACAGTTTCAGCAAGTACAGTTCCTCGATTAGTTGCTTAGATAGATAGTCAGACTCTAGGTAGTTAGACGATGTTTGGTTAGCAGATACGTCAGCGGTAGTGCATAAAATGCTCGAATTCAGAAGTGTGTTTGGATTTGGATTGTTGGGTTTTACAGATGGGACGTAGCATGGTTCGTAGTAACTGTCCATCGTGATGACTTACAATTATCGAACTTAGATTCGGGACAGATGATCCTAGCGACTTGACCGTCCAAATTAAAGTAAATATTGTAGAACCATAGAATGACCCTTATGGGGGTAAATTTGGGAATGGGTATATGGGGGATATTAAGTGGTGTATGTTGGAGATAGGCCTAGGTGGCTGAGTATGGGTTTGAGAGATTATTGGAATAGCCTTCATTTGAACATGCAGCCAAAATATCTAAGATATTGTGAAAATGGCCTAAGTCAAGTGATGAGATTCGAAGTCGCAGATTATCGAAGATGGCATCGCCTATGACTCGTCGTGCCCCAAAAGGGAATAACAATCATATGAATTGACGACTATGTAACTAGCTTCAAGAATTTAAAGCCGCGACTTGAATAAGTGTTCACCTATAGAGGTATTGAGATTGAGGCAGAGGTATTGGGCCGAACTGATCTAAGAGTATAGTGCGATATTGGGTAAGTCGCTTAGTTAGGGTAGTATCAGATATGATGATCGTTCAGAGCATAAAGATGATATTTTGAGATGGTGTGTACGGAATATGGTACGATTGAAGTCAAGTTAGAGTTTGGTTGAGCTCGGACGACGCAAGCAAAAAATTCATAAATAGTTGGATGATAGGGCCTTGCAGAATACTCGTTGCGCTTGGATATGCAAGGACTTGAAGTGTGTGTCAGATCTTGCTAGGGAATGGATTCAATCAAAACACGAACTAAGTTAGGTTAAGTGAAGAGAACGTCAGTGGAGAATCATCATTTCGAAGAATAGCGCACATGTGAATAAGTTGTAGGATGAACGTTATGATCGATTCAGTCGGAAGTAAAACAATTGGTATTTTGGACGTGAAGATATCCTTCTAACTTGGCTAAATTCGTTATTTCTAAGCTTTAATGCATGTATTTCGAGGATGCCTTAAATATATGTATGATCCAAAACTAAGCGATATGTTGAGTTTGAATTGAGCTACAAGGAGGACTTAGGAATATGGAATTGGTGTGCGAGCATTCAGCACGAAGAGAAGATGATGAGTCTGGATCAGTGAAGTATGAGTTACTTGGAGCAGAGTTTATGAAATATGCAAGCGACATACGAGAAAGTAATTGGTACTAGTTTGGTTCGAGGATGAACCTTATTATAAGTGGTATATTATGTAATGCCTCGCACCCGCACGGTGCATTATGCTGAGTAGGATTGAAATAGGACAAATATTTGGTTGCATTTTATTGAGTTAGATTTGGGAGCAAGTAATGATTTAAGTTGGTTTCATGTGCATATCGCGTGCGAGGTTCAGTGAGACCAGAGTAGCACCTCGCAACAGGCTGAGGCATGGACGACGTGAATGGAATCAGTGTGTTCGTTCGGAGCAAGTGCAGAGATAGCAGAATTAGAGTGATAATTTCGTCTTCTTTAGTCCGATCGGGTCAGATAATTTGGAGAGCATAGCCTCCTCGTACTGTCATACCAATTGAGTAGATCGTGCTTCGTATCGGACCACAGATTCAAGGAATCGATCGTATCGACAAGGTAGAGTGCTTAACGGATTCAAACTTGGTGAGTAGTCTATGTCTCTTCTCCTCTACTCCTTCATACCTAATAATTGGAATACAAAAAATATCTTGGATACTTGGACTAGAATATTGGAAACACCACACTGTGGCGTCCATAGAGTGTGCGCCGTTCAAATAAATATGATTTTTGGAATTGAGTTAAAATATTTGGTTGGAATACGGGAATACTTCATCGAGTGAGTGTCTGTTATGCATGAGTATCAAATAGAATGCTTCGTTAAGCGAAGCATGTAGTTGTGGTTCAAAATAAGGCAACTGCATCGGAGAGGGCATTGTGCTATTGCTGGAGAATTGTGCCACGAAGCATTGAGAGCGAGGTATTGTACCCAATTGGAGCACTGTGTCAGAAAGCGACATGGTGCATAGTGGAGGTAATTTGAGAGTGGTACTTTGGGCTATAATTTGAGAATGGAGAGAGTGGATCATATAGAATGGGACGAGTTTGGTATGGTGGGGCGAGAAGGCTCAATTCCTCGCTGTACCTATATTATCGGAGTATTGCATAGTCACGGATAACCTGTTGCGCACAGGATTTGATTTCCTCGAACAGGATAGGCACCAGGGCACCGGGACCATTCAGCCATGGAGGAAATATTGGAACATGTTTTGGAAGCATGGGTGTTGCGAACACACAGTTAAGGCTTGCTACCTCGGATAGATCGGGCAGTCAGAATACTTGTAGTTCGAAACCACCAGGCGAGCTTGCAACTCAGCATTGGATCGGGTCAAAATGCCTCGGAATAGTCCTTTATGGCTTGGCCAGTGACCTTTATATAGATATGTATCGCTTTGAGAGTGTGTGTTTGAGTAGGCGGTGTGCGGCCACCTTGCCTCGAGCAAGAGTGTTCATATCGAGATTGGATTTGAGACTTGGAGTGCGATATGATTCGATAGGTTCACGTCTTAGTTACGGGATTTGAATCGATCGAATTGCATGCTTAGTCTTATTTGAGTTGGATATAACTGCTAGTATGTTAACTTGAGTTTAATGGTTGAATGCTTAACCTGCTTTATAGCTTTCCATAACCTGTCATGCCCCTTTCATGAAATGAATCTAGGTTCAAGTAGAAAGATTGCCATATAACTGCTTGTATTCACTATCTACTTAGTATCAGTTTAGACGAGTGGGTTACCCCGCTCACCAGTACAGCTGTGTACTAACCTATGTTTGTGGGCATTATTTCTAGGTACGCAGGTGTAGTGGCTTAGCTTGGATATACGGGACATGATGTATGGAATGGTATGTACCTTTGTGGACAAGAGAAATAGAAAGAGTATTGAAAGCCATTGTAGCATTCTCCTTTGTAGCATTTTTATTTGGACCCTTTGAGAGCTTTGCTGCGTATACTCTGATGTGATATTATTTGTAACAATACTTGGCTTTCTCTGTAACTTGGTCATTTCGATGATAACCATGATATTTGACGTCATTGCTGTCATGCCCCGATCTCCCGCAGGCAATCGGCCGTTCCCGCTAGGCGGGAATCACCCTCGCTAGCGCTCCCGCGGAACGATCGCTTAACCCATCCGGGCGTGATGCCGTACGAGCGTGAGCCACGCCCGTGCAAGGCCATGGTTCATTGGCTGGCGGCAAGAGTTCTAAGCCACAGAGTCACACAGATTGTCCGAGTGCAGCGGAGTTTAGGAACGCATAGCGATTCGATAACAGGTTCACTGAGTCGACAAATATAGCGGAAGCATCGAAACAAGTAAAGTAATCTCTTTATTGATATAAAACATGTATTACAGGCGGCGTATAGCCGAGATTACAAGTCGCTCAAGCCTCTCTCTCTGAAACAGTAAAAGCGTGCCAAGTGACTACAACTGTGGAATGATTGTACAGGCGATGGTCAGGCGATGTTCACAACTTATGTCTTATATATATATATATGCTTCAGTCCCGGACGCACCGTTGCAAGGCTTCAGAGGGAACTCCTGGCCTTAGCACGCACGTTGGAGGCATCCGCACCGAACGAGGTTCTCCCGCACCCTGCATACAAACTGGTGGATTATCAGTACATTGAATGCACTGGTGGGGAAGATACTCGCCCGCTCGACAAATCCAAACACGTAATACAGGTTTCATGCACAACTACTAAGTTGTCTTTCTAGTTGCCTTAGGATCAGTTTCATGCAGATATTGAATAGCCTAACGTGTCGGGCAGTGCGCCGTGCGATGTTAGAGGAAACACGGCGAGACTTACCAACTTACCATCTCCTTCCCTGTCCAAGGCAAACATTGAGGCAAACATGTTAATTCAAGCAGGGGCATGTATAAACATTCAGGAGGCATAGCATATGCAAACACGAGTACTTATTTCAAGATCGTTCATGTGTTCAGTTTATTTGTTTCATACGATACAGTATCTCGCACGCGGATAGCCGCTAAGCGAGGATGAATGGTTTATCTTTCGTTTACAAGCAAGCATGCAACAAGTTAGGTACAAGGTGATCACTGGCGTATGCCATAATGGACACTAGTCTGTGACGAAGATGGTTTGCTACGTGCAAGAACGTTAGGCGCCGCATACCACCCTGTCCTAGTACGTGAGACTAAACGTTAGTTCCGTCCGGAGCCGGAATGGTGCCAGTGCCCCAGCAGCCGCCCGCAGGAACTATACCTTGTGCACAAGTTGTCCGTGATCGAACAATAACATTCATTCGCCCGAAGGCTACGTGATTATCACCCGTAGGCTACGTGCGCCCGTAGGCTACGTGACTATCGCCCGTAGGCTACGTGAATATCGTCCGTAGGCTACGTGCGCCCGTAGGCTACGTGATTATCGCCCGGAGGCTACGTGAGTACAAGACAAGCAGTAGCATGATTCATTTATATTGCATCTACGTTCCATTCATGCGTTCAGGATTGCTTAAACATTGCACAATATAATAACGTTAGACATTCATAAGCAGACAAGCATGCGTTTCTAAGGGACACAAGTAAACACGATTGCTCGGACCCGTAGGTAAGCCGAGAGATGAAACCGTTAAGGGACTTAGCATACGAGGGTCTGTATATAAGCAGTATTTCATTTCCATGTTCTAGCATAGCAATACAGGTTGGGATTATTCCCTTAGCTAGGTGCGTTGGATTTATTAGCATGCAGGGGGTGATTCACCTAGCGACTAGCATGAATATTCCAGATTTTATATGTGCTGGCTAAGCAAAGACAAGTTCACCGTAGCCACCCACCTTAGCGATGATTCGCCTCGGTAGAGCGATACGTCTGAGCGAGCCTCTGAAAGCCTAAGCCAGATTCCTTTAGGGACAAGTCTGGATATCCTTTGCTTCTTGATCGAGGCAAAGCGGGTCGGGACAGCTGCACGATTGCCGATTGAGACGGCAGTCCGCTTGAACGGAATGGGGTGTTACATCCTACCCAACTTAGAAAAAGTCTCGTCCTCGAGACTTACTAAGGACAAGCAGTAATCTAGGGTTGAGGCAATCCTAGACAAGTCGTTTGTACTTGTTTTATTTGGATATTCACTTGCACAAGCTTCGAAATCAGCATACCGCTTAGACTGGATTATGCGCACCTTCGACATGCATTTCTAGTGTGAACACGTCAACCAGCTCAGTGATAGCGAAGTCTTAGCACTCGAGTTTCACCTTTTCTTAAGTCTTGGATGGTGCACTAGTTTAAGACGTCCCTCGAATAGATGCATTCAACCAAACTTAGGGTTAGTGAAAATCGGACAAGCTACTAGCGATACTCTCAAGGGTTCGCACAGGTTGGCACAAAGGCCACTCGCAGCATACAACCAGACAAGCAAGCATATCATTCAAAACGTATTTTGAAAGTATTTAGACTTATTGTTGGAACATCCCATCGAGGCATTGAGAGAGAGCGTGCACATAACCCACGAATGAGTTTTCGAAACAGAGATATCGAATCGAAGTCCAAAGGCGTAGAAGCCAGGCTCTGATACCAACATGTCACGCCCCGATCTCCCGCAGGCAATCGGCCGTTCCCGCTAGGCGGGAATCACCCTCGCTAGCGCTCCCGCGAAACGATCTCTTAACCCATCCGGGCGTGATGCCGCACGAGCGTGAGCCACGCCCGTGCAAGGCCATGGTTCATTGGCTGGCGGCAAGAGTTCTAAGCCACAGAGTCGCACAGATTGTCCGAGTGCAGCAGAGTTTAGGAACGCATAGCGATTCGATAACAGGTTCACTGAGTCGACAAATATAGCGAAAGCATCGAAACAAGTAAAGTAATCTCTTTATTGATATGAAACATGTATTACAGGCGGCGTATAGCCGAGATTACAAGTCGCTCAAGCCTCTCTCTCTGAAACAGTAAAAGCGTGCCAAGTGGCTACAACTGTGGAATGATTGTACAGGCGATGGTCAGGCGATGTTCACAACTTATGTCTTATATATATATATATATATATATATATGCTTCAGTCCCGGACGCACCATTGCAAGGCTTCAGAGGGAACTCCTGGCCTTAGCACGCACGTTGGAGGCATCCGTACCGAACGAGGTTCTCCCGCACCCTGCATACAAACTGGTGGATTATCAGTACATTGAATGCACTGGTGGGGAAGCTACTCGCCCGCTCGACAAATCCAAACATGTAATACAGGTTTCATGCACAACTATTAAGTTGTCTTTCTAGTTGCCTTAGGATCAGTTTCATGCAGATATTGAATAGCCTAACGTGTCGGGCAGTGCGCCGTGCGATGTTAGAGGAAACACGGCGAGACTTACCAACTTACCATCTCCTTCCCTGTCCAAGGCAAACATTGAGGCAAACATGTTAATTCAAGCAGGGGCATGTATAAACATTCAGGAGACATAGCATATGCAAACACGAGTACTTATTTCAAGATCGTTCATGTGTTCAGTTTATTTGTTTCATACGATACAGTATCTTGCACGCGGATAGCCGCTAAGCGAGGATGAATGGTTTATCTTTCATTTACAAGCAAGCATGCAACAAGTTAGGTACAAGGTGATCACTGGCGTATGCCATAATGGACACTAGTCTGTGACGAAGATGGTTTGCTACGTGCAAGAACGTTAGGCGCCGCATACCACCCTGTCCTAGTACGTGAGACTAAACGTTAGTTCCGTCCGGAGCCGGAATGGTGCCAGTGCCCCAGCAGCCGCCCGCAGGAACTATACCTTGTGCACAAGTTGTCCGTGATCGACCAATAACATTCATTCGCCCGAAGGCTACGTGATTATCACCCGTAGGCTACGTGCGCCCGTAGGCTACGTGACTATCGCCCGTAGGCTACGTGAATATCGCCCGTAGGCTACGTGCGCCCGTAGGCTACGTGATTATCGCCCGGAGGCTACGTGAGTACAAGACAAGCAGTAGCATGATTCATTTATATTGCATCTACGTTCCATTCATGTGTTCAGGATTGCTTAAACATTGCACAATATAATAACGTTAGACATTCATAAGCAGACAAGCATGCGTTTCTAAGGGACACAAGTAAACACGATTGCTCGGACCCGAAGGTAAGCCGAGAGATGAAACCGTTAAGGGACTTAGCATGCGAGGGTCTGTATATAAGCAGTATTTCATTTCCATGTTCTAGCATAGCAATACAGGTTGGGATTATTCCCTTAGCTAGGTGCGTTGGATTTATTAGCATGCAGGGGGTGATTCACCTAGCGACTAGCATGAACATTCCAGATTTTATGTGTGCTGGCTAAGCAAAGACAAGTTCACCGTAGCCACCCACCTTAGCGATAATTCGCCTCGGTAGAGCGATACGTCTGAGCGAGCCTCTGAAAGCCTAAGCCGGATTCCTTTAGGGACAAGTCTGGATATCCTTTGCTTCTTGATCGAGGCAAAGCGGGTCGGGACAGCTGCACGATTGCCGATTGAGACGGCAGTCCGCTTGAACGGAATGGGGTGTTATAATTGCCTTGTGCGAGAGAAACTCCAGGCTCGTACGATATTACGCCCCGATGTGAACGATTGTTCTACGGAAACATTGTCGTGGTGATTTCACGTCCAGCGGGGACGATCAAACTTGTGGGAGATTGGAACGTGACATTTGCTGTCAAAAGCAAATTTATCGGACAGTTATTGGGGGTAAGGCTCTCAATACAATTTCTTATATTATTTTTATCTCCTATTATGGTACGACAAAGAACCATCATACAGTCACTTTTAAGTATTTGGTTGTAAGGCCTTCTTGCATGTACCGAAGGACGAGAAATCTAAACTTGAGCCAAAGATGAGGTAGTACATTTTTTTTGGTATACTTGGGATACGTTTGGTTATAAACTCTATGACCTTGTGGAAATAAAAATCTATAAAAGCAATAATGTGGTATTCGTCAAGGATCGGACCATAACCAACACTCAGTATTTTGAGATCTCTTTTGATGTTGTGAAATTGTCTATATTAGAGTCACCACGCTTCGAGTTATTTTTAGAGGATACTGTAGAGAGTCTAGTTATGGGAGGATCTAGTACATAAAGATGCTACCAACCTTGATCATCAGCCTACTGATAGTGGTTAAGGTGACCCTCAAAAGGATAAGCATGTCGAGGAGGCAGTTCCTTAAGCGAATGAGGCTGACAGTATACATCCAACACTAGAGGTTTCATTGAAGATGATCATGAGAGAGCGCCGATCATCCATGAGGTACTCACCAAATAAGTATATGCTATTGACCAACGGGGAGAGACCGGAAGCTTTGCAAAGGCGACGGAAGACGAATTAATATAGGAAAAATTAGATGCAGACTATGCAAGAGAAGATGAGTTTCTTACAAACAAGCTTTACTAATGAGTTAGTACGGTTACCAAAGGGTAATAAGGCTTTAAAGAATCAATTAGTGTTCAGAGTGAAGAAGACAGAAGATGTTACTCGCCTTGATACAAAATAAGGCTGGTAATTAAAGGCTACAGTCAGCAAAAGGGAATGGATTTTGATAATATCTTTTTGTCGGTCGTCATGTTGTCATCTATTCAGGTGGTGCTAAAGTTAGCCATTAGTTTCAACTTAGAGGTTGAGCATATGAATGTGAAGACAAAATTTCTCTACGATAATTTAAAGGAGGAATTATCATGGAGTAGGCAAAAGGATTCTGTAAGAAGAAAAAGTCATATTTAGTCTATTAGTTGAAAAAAACTTTGTATGGTCTGAAGTAGGCTTCAAGGTAGTAATACAAAAAGTTCGAGTCATTTATGGAAGAGCATGGTTATGCAAGGACGACATCAAACCATTATGTATTTGTAAAGCATTTTTCGAGGATAATTTTATTATTTTATTGCTCTACGCGGATGATATCCTATTGGTGCATCAAAATGTCACCAAGATAGCGGTATTGAAGCATTAACTGGGTACGACCTTCTCTATAAAGGATTTGGACACAACGAAGTCATTCTTGGGATGGAGATCACCAAGAGAGAGAGAAAGTCCAAGTTACTTGTCCCAAAAGAATCATATTCACCGGATAATTCAACATTTCAGGATGGGCGGGTCGAATAAAGTAAGCAACTCTCTTGCAACTCATTTTAAGCTCACTATGGAGCAGTGTATATTTACCGATGACAAAATGGAAGATATAGAGCAGGTTCCTTATGCTTCAACTGTGGGAAGACTTGTGTATGCCATAGTGTATAAGGACAGACATTTCTCATGTAGTTGGCATGGTTAGCATATAACTTTCTAACCCAAAAAGGGTACAATAGAGTGTGGTCAAGTGGATTCTCCGGTATCTTCAAGTCACCGCCGATTGGAAACTTTCATTTGGGATTGACGAGCAGAAGTTGGTTGGTTATACCGATACTGATATGACTAGGGATGTGGATACCAGGAGATCAACTTTGGACTATATTATGATGTTTATTGGTTGGGCAGTTTCGTGACAGTCGCGGTTACAGAAGGGTGTTGCCTTGTCTACGACAGAGGCAAAGTTCACTACGGTGATAGAGGCTTGTAAGGTGTCACTATAGATGAAGAAATGTTTGTAAAAAAATATGGCTTAAGAAAGAGCAATATATTTTATTTTATGACAGCCAAAGTGCTATCATCTTGGGAAGAACTTTTATAGTCGGACCAAGCATATTGTAACTCAGTATCATTGGATACGAGATCTGCTTGAGGTGAAGGATGTGACACTTGAGAAGGTTTATACAGAGGACAATGGAGCAAATATCTCACAAAGGTTCTACCAAGAGAGAAATTTGAGTACTACGAATGATCGACAGAACGATGAGCTCCTCCACCTAGTTGGGAAGGAGGAGAATTGTTGATGTTTGAGGGAGTTCCCATCTTATGTGGAGAATACCCTGGAGTACGATGAGCGTCATTCGTGTGACAGAGAAGTCCGGGGAGTCAGAGGAGACGAAAAGGAGACAAAATTCAGCATTTATTGGGAGAGTACATTGCGGCTGGTATACTGCAGTATATTAGCGGTACACCGTCGATGTACAGCTAGTGTACCATCGGTTGTACCGAAAATACGATTTTTTCCAGCAACTTTTTTTTGCCAACTTGGTATACAGTGTCAGGTGTTGAAGCCTACTTTTGGGTGTTTTTTATCATAGTAATGCTAAGTTTACTACCAAATGCTTACAACCTTCTTACAACCCTCTCACCCCCTCCTACTATGTGGGCCACCCTTGGCCCCACCTCTCCCCCAATAAACGACCGCCATGTGGCATTCCGGCTACGTGGCGACCACCCGGACAGTCATCGGATCCCATCTCTCTCCCCTCCTCCAATGGACGGCCGCCACGTGGCCGCCATATGGTCCGTCTTTTTGCTTTGGGCGAATGGTTTCCACATTTTGTTCCCAACAATTTGTACCGAAATTTGTACAGACAGATTGTGAGTCTTCTTTGGTTAAAAGTCATCTTAGTCGAACTCGATGACCATAGATTTGACAGTGGATCTGAGAGTCTTTAGGTCTGATTACAACACCATATTCTCATAAGTGGAGAAGAAAATCCTCAACATAGTTGCCATATTTTCACCATAATTTTTGAAGAAGAATTGAAAGATAAACTTTTTAATGTCAAAGATTACAACTTATACTCTCTTAAGAGAGTTCGAGTTGCATTCTAGGAAAGTGAGTCGATGAAAGTCCGATCTGCAGGTGGTTACTTTGTTCTATTGATGATCGAACGTTGAAATTCGTCTTTTTCTTTTTTTATTTCTTTTGAGACAATCATCGGTGGGTTCTTCTCAGATGCTTCCAAACTCGTGTAGTTAAAGGCTATGCAGAGCCTACAAAGTCTCTACAAGAACTCTGTAAAAAAAGTCGGGGTGTTCGAACCCTTTGATAGTATTACGGACTTAGCTCTCAATGGAGGAAAGGTAAGAAGGCTTGCTAACTTCTATGGAGGAAGTGAAGGGGGGGATTATCTCTTTTGTGCTCTAATAGTTAGTTGCTCATCGATGATTGGAAGCTCCTCTCCATATTCAAGCCCATTTGTGGGCTATTGATAGAGCCCACAAATCCCCTAAAAATACTGTAACAACCCATGTTGCGGGGCTACCAGCCTATCGTGAGGCTGGCTCACATGGCTAAGGAATAGGCAAATGAAGCAAAATAGGGAATATTGTCCCTTCACGATTCCAACCGATCGGGATTTAATGCTATTAAAATTTATTATTATCCTATTAAATCAGGGATATGGGTATAATGACCCATTAATAGGTAGTTAATCTAATCTGTGCAGAGCTAGCCAGCCTGGCTGTGAATTGCCCATGCGGCGGAGTCAGAGGAGAGGTGTTGCGAGCAACATTGCACAAACAAAACAAAGCCCTCATGCCCACTCACTTCGCTCACCTAATTAATACGAAAATGAAGGCGCTGTTAAGCCCAAACATCAGAGTGAATCAGCTCCGGCGGGCGAGAAATGAAAGACATTTCATCGGAAGCCCTATACCTTTGAGGATGGATCAACAATGGCTTCTGAATGCGTTTTCCCTTTGCGAGATCCGAAAGTGGAGAAGGCATTGCCTTTTCTGGGCACATAGGATCAAACGTCAAGCAACGCAATGAACTGAAACTTCTCATGCCAAAGTCAAAGGCTTCTTCCTTCCTCGCTGAGGAATCCGCACCCATTCCTGTTTGCTGGTGGGATCTCTAAAGCGGTTTGGCTTGGAAAAGCCTGAAGGCTCTCTCACTGAACTTATTCACACAGGTCCAAACCAGCTGAGCTAGAAAATTTAACTATCTTAACTCCCGAGCAATCGCACCGAAAACTCGAGTTTTTTTTTTGGATTTCCTTCTTGTTATAGCTTGTGAAGTTGCCTATGATGTGGAATTAGCCAATTTGGCTTATTTGACCCACCTTTGCTTAGGGGTTAAGCCAGTTTGGCTTGTAATTGACACGCATATGCTGTGGTGTTAGCTAGTTTGCCTTATAACTAACCCATATTAAGTTTAGAGGGTTTATATCAGTCCAAGTGGCCATGCAAGAGCCTGGCATTTTACGGGTTTTGCATCTCTTAATAGTGAAGAGGGCATAAAGGCCAAAGAGTGGATAAAGCAATTCCACCAGAGGTATGACTGGTTGTCGACGAATTTTATAATATTATTTTTTAGGAACTTTCTGGAGGACTATAACCCATGCACGACATCCGACATCTTATTGATCTTGTTCCGAGAACGAGTTTGTCAAACTTGTCATATACCACAAGTGTGCCGCAGTGTTCTTTGACGTGCTAGCTGGGGAGTCGTAGCTACAACGAACAGATTCAGGTGATTGATAGGCCCGAATGCCTTTGGGAAACAAGGGAAGACCAGTCGGATCACTTCATTCATGAGAAGGATTTTCTTCGGCATAGTTGTTATTACATACCAACTTGGTTTGGTACCCCTTATAAGATCCGTCAGGTTGGTTGCTTTACTCTACCAATCTCCCTTTAAGAAAGTTTTAGGAAGAAAAAAAAAGGAAAGAAAGATGATGGACCTAAGATCAGAGTGAAACACCTTGCTTATGTTAGCTATGCTTGAGCAAAAGCTCAACTTCCCTCTTTCCTTTAGTCCCATATCGGTTGGAACACCCCCTCCTTGCATGTACATATTAGCTCTTCTGCATTGCTTTCTTAAAGAATTGTGTGGGGGACCCCTTGGGCCACACGCGCGCACCGCCGCCGCCACCCGGCCCTGCTCGACTCGGTTCGGTTCGGTTCGGTTCAACGCGTAACGGGTGCGGGTACGTGCCCACATCTGCGGGCGCCGAATGCCGATCCAATTTACTCTTCGGGCTGGGATCAAAAAATCTTTTTGCTCCCCTTTAATTTTTGAACCGTTTTGATTCATTCATTTTTGAACGTTGAGGCTCATATCCAGTTTCTTTGAACCTTGCAACAGCTCTATTGACAGTCATTCCTCCATGTTTTTATTATTCCTTAATGGTCTGTTTATGAGCCATTAAGTATCCTGTCTGTGGCTGTGTATTAGGTTCTGCCTATTTAAAGTGGTCTCCTCCTCCTTTATTTGGGAATAAAAAATTCTCCTACGTGAAACCTCTCTCCTTCAAACCATATTCTGGTCTCTAAATGCTTGCTCTGGGCAGAGCTAAGTTCGGTCTCTCTCTCCGAGTTGTGTGCAACGAAGAGAACCCATAGTCAGGGGGTTTTACCACTAGGAGCTTCCGAGAAACGTCTGCACATAGACCTCGGATCAACTCTTAGGGTAGTGTTTCGTGCACGACTTCCCCGGAGGCCGGTAATAATTTTTTTTGTTTCATTGTTCTCTTTTTAACTTCTGGAAAATAATATATATATATACATATAAAAACTAGTAACATTCTAAGAGTTGAACCGTACATATATATATTATCTTTGCCAAATAGCATATTCTGTGAGCATATATTTTTTGTAGCAATTTTATAAAACATATACTGTAGCAATTATTCGAGCTTAGCAAACAAAGGTTTGGTATTCTGTGAGCATACATTTTTTTTTGTAGCAATTTTACTATTGAATTTTGATTTTTTTTCACCAATATATTTGTCACCACTAAAACAAATATTGTAGCAAACAAAGGTTTTTCTAATTGCTTACCAAACAAAGGTTTTGTTTTATTAACAAATATTTATTGTAGCAAACTTGTAGTTCACTGTTCATTTAGAAAATTTGTTAACGAGTATTACTGCTTACATACCAAAGTGCAACACAAATTTTAATTATTTTAAATTATATATTAATTAAGAATTGGTATTAGAAAATTACTATTCAAAGGACTATTCTGTTAATAAAAAAAATCCTAATTTTTGGTTGAATATTTGCCAACAAATATAATCTTGTGATTCAATTTAGCTACTGTAATTTAGTATCTGTAGCACATAAAATCTTGCTTAATATATATACGATCATTGGTATTCATTATTATTATTAGCTCTTTATTTACTTATTGTTAACTACAATATTGTTTATTTGAAATGAACTCAAGACAATAATAGTTAAGTATAATTGTAAATCTCTTTGAGTCTGGATTCTAAAAGTAAAAAAATCAATTTGGGAACAAGCTGAAAGGGTCATTCTGTCAACCGGGTGTAAATAGCCCTAAGCGACACGGTATTTAAGTGTCTTCGGACCACCGCTAGCTGGGAACCGACCCCTACAGCTAATCCAAATTAATCTACACTTAATAGACTAAAGATTTTAAGATTGGTTAGCAAAATTACTTGAACTATTATTCTAAATCATTGGACATTATTATTGAGTAATTTCGTATCTTTCAGACTTTCCTCATTAGCAACCATGACTGGCAAGGATGAGACTTTTACTGCTAAACCTGCAAAATTCAACGGGACCTACTTTAAGAGATGGCAAAGTCAGATAAAATTTTGGCTCACTACCTTAGGATTGATCTCAGCCATTGATGATTCTACACCAATCATAAATGACTCTGAGGACACTGAGTCTGATATAGGTGTATCCAAGTCCTCTGGTTCCACTAGACCCAAGATCCCTAAGGAAATAGACTAACATTGCTTCCATAGAATTCTAAGCGCTTTGTATGAATCACTATATGACATATTCTTTGAATACAAAAGTGCAAAAGAACTTTGGGATGCCCTGGAAGATGAATATAGCTGTGATGATGCTGTAATTGAAAGATTCAATTTCTCCTCATTCAACAGATACTTTATGGTAGATAACAAACCTATAAATGACCAAATACATGAATTCCAAGAATACCTTAGGCATATTCAAGCCAAAGGTACTTTCTTCTCTACTGAGTATAAAATAGCCTGCTTAATCGACAAGCTTCCTCCTCCTTTGTCTGATGTCAAGAAAGACCTCATTCATACTCAGGATGACCTTACCTTTGCTCAAGTCCTAAAGAAAATTAGAACAGAAGAACAAATTAGGCTAAGGTCTAACCTTAAGTCTGAGTCTAAAGCTAAGGTAAACCTAGTAGAATCCCAAGGCAAACTCAAGCCTCATCATCCCCACAAACCAAAAAGGAACCTCTTCAATAAGAAGCAGAACCCTCAGCCTCACCACCAAAACCATCACCATAATAAACCAAGAACCTTTGGTCAAACTCAGGATCAGAAGAGATTTTGTTTTGTGTGTGGTAAAACAAACCATATAGCCACCAACTGTTTCCATAGGAAGAAGGAAGCTATCCAGACTTCTTACAAAGGAAAACGTCTAGCCAAACCAGAAGCAAACATGCTTCTCAACGGCTCTTCTAGTTCCTTCAGGTCTGTAAGCTATCAACCCTTAGTCAATATTTTTTACCATTCTGACGATTGGTGGTTGGATTCTGGAGCTAATATTCATGTTTTCTTTGAGCGCTCCTGTTTTTCAAACTATCAGGAATCATGTGGAGGAGGTGTAACTCTAGGAGATGACTCAGCGGCACAGATTATAGGAAGAGAAAGAATATATCTAAAGATGACATCAGAAAAAACTCTAACTCTTCATAATGTATTACATGTGCGGTCTATCAAAAAAAATTTAGTTAGTGGGTCTCTTCTTGTAGCTTTAGGGTACAAGATTGTTATAGAAGCAAATAAAGTAGTATTTTCTAAGAATGACTCTTTTATTGGAAAAGGATTTGTAAGAGATGATCTTTTTATTTTGAGTACCGTGAATAAAATTTCAGATCATTCCTTTGTTGTTTTCAATATAGAATCTTCAAATGTGTGTCACAGTAGATTAGGTCATGTGAATCTAAGTTCCCTAAGAAGGATGATGAACTTAGATCTTATTCCTAAGACTCCAATAGATGATAAACACAAGTGTGAGATCTGTGTTCAAGCCAAACACATAAGGCTACCTTTCAAATCTGTAGAAAGAAACTCTGACCTTCTAGAGCTAGTTTATAGTGATGTGTGTGACTCAAATAGGGTTTTGACCCGAGGTGGTAGAAAATACTTTATTACCTTTATAGATGATCATTCAAAGTATTGTTATATATATCTTCTCAAAACCAAAGATGAAGTTCTAGACAGATTTAAAGTCTATAAATCTGAAGCTGAGAACCAGTTAGAGAGAAAGATTAAGATTCTTAGATCAGATCATGGTGGAGAGTATACATCAAATAATATGATCAATTTATGTGAAGAACATGGAATAATCCATGAGGTAACTGCTCCATATTTACCATAGTCCAACGGAGTTACTGAAAGAAAGAATCGTACTTTGTTAGACATGGTAAATGCCATGCTCCTCAGCTCAGGTGCTCCCGATAGTTCGTAGAAAGAAGCATTATTATCGGCCTGTTACATCCTTAATAGGATTCCTAGTAAGTCTAATGATAAGACTCCCTATGAATTATGGAAAGGTAGAGCTCCTATGATCCATTATCTCAAAGTTTGGGGATGTCTGGCTAAAGTAGGAATTCCTGAACCTAAAAAGAGAAAGATTGGACCTAAGAGTGTAGATGCTGTAATCATAAGATATGTCCTAGATAGCAATGCCAATAAATTTTTTGTTACTCACTCGGAAGTAAATAAAATTTCTAACAATACTATTATAGAAGTAAGAGATGCAGTTTACTTTGAGAATATATATCCTTTCAAAGATAGAATTTATTCCTCTTCCTCCAATCCCTCTCTTACTCCGTCCACCAGCTCTCATGTTCAAATATCTAATTCACAACTCGAACAAAATATAGAACCTAGAAGGAGTAAAAGAGAAAGAATTAAAAAGAACTTAGAAGAAGGATTTTTCACCTTTGTGATATATGGTGATCCCTCAACTTATGAAGAAGCAATATCTTCTCATGATGCCCCTTTCTGGAAAGAAGCCATTAACAGTGAGTATAACTCCATCATAGAAAACAATACTTGGTTTCTAGCAGACCTACCTTTAGGTAGTAAACCCATGGGTTGTAAGTGGATATTCAAAAAGAAACTTAGAACCGATGGTACCATAGAGAAATACAAGGCTAGATTAGTAGCCAAAGGTTTTACCCAGAAAAAAGGATTAGATTATTTTGATACCTACTCACCTGTAGCTAGGATCACCTCTATCAGAACCCTTCTAGTCTTAGCATCCATTCATAATATGCTAATCCATCAAATGGATATAAAAAATAATATTTCTAAATGGGGACCTAGAGAAAGAAATCTACATGGAGCAACCTGAAGGTTTTATTACTAAAGGCCAAGAAAATAAAGTTTGCAGATTAGTTAAATCTCTTTATGGCCTAAAGCAAGCTCCCAAGCAATGGCACAATAAATTTGACATGGTCATCTCGGAATATGGTTTTGTGCCAAACGAGTATGACAAATGTATATACTCCAAAATTTTATATGAAAGTTGTGTTATCTTATGTTTGTATGTAGATGATATCCTTATTTTTGAATCATTACTAGAATTTATTACTAATACCAAGGACTATTTATCCAGCCAGTTTGATATGAAAGATCTAGGTGAAGCCAACTTGATTTTAGGCATGCAAATGTCCAAATTCAAGGAGGGTTATACTCTATCCTTAGCACACTCTATCGAGAAAATGCTAAGAAAATTTGAGTATTTTGATAAGAAACCTGCCCTTACTCCTTATGACAGTAGTGTTGTTCTCAAGAAGAATGAGGGTTCTTCCATAGAACAATACAAATATTCTCAGATGATAGGTTCTCTCATGTATATATCAAACAGGACCAGACCTGATATTGTATTTGCTATTGGGAGACTAAGTAGATATACTAGTAACCCAAATCAGTTATATTGGACAACATTAGAAAGAGTATTTAGATATCTTAGGGGTAATCTAGATTATATGTTGCACTATACTAGACACCCTGATATCATAGAAGGTTATTCAGATGCAAACTGGGTAACTGACTCACATGATATAAAATCCACTACTGGATATATTTTCACTCTAAAAGGAGTACAATCTCCTAGGGCTCATGTAAACAAACTATCATTGCTAGGAGTACAATAGACTCTGAAATGATAGCCTTGGACACTACATGCACAGAAGCCGAATGGCTAAGAAACCTTATTATGCATATACCTATTTCTATTAGTCATGTTCCTGCAATTTCTATAAATTGTTATAATAAATTTGTTATGGAACTACTAAAGTATAATTTTGTGAATGCTAAGATGAACAGGCACCTGCAGCTGCGCTTCAAGTCTATAAAGAGCCTATTGGGCAAATATGTGGATCTTGACTATATAAAGTCAGAAAAGAACCTTGCAGACCACTTGACGAAGGGTCTGTCTAGGAATTTGATCCTAGAATCATCGAGGGGGATGGGGTTAATCCCATAAGTAAAGTCATCAGCAGTGGCAACCCAACCGAGTCTGACTGGAGATCCCAAGAAGCCGGTTCAATGGGTAGAAACAAGCTAGACTTAGGTGACTTTTATGGAACTCTGACCCGAGATTAAAATCTTATTCTATAATGCCCAAGTGGCTGTACATACGTACAATGATTCCCCATCCCTATGGTGATAATGTTCTTGAGTGATATGGTTAGAATGAGTTTTAAAAACTCTTAATAGGTTCAAGCTGATATGCGGGGTTGACACCTATCACCAACCCTTAAGGACTTACCTATATGAGAGGTCGTGAAGGCCGTGACTATGGGACAGGGCGATCCCAGACAACTCTCATGAATTTGGGATTAGTGCGCATGGCCAACCAAAAGTGCCACCCGTTAGACTCACAACCTCTAGCATACTATGCGTGCTATTTTCTGAATCTGGTAAAAGAAGTCTGATTCAAGGCATAGTCCATCAAGCACTTCTTCAGACAAAGACAATAGTCACTAAGTGAGATTCAAGGCTGTAGTCCATCTCATCTATGCATAGTATATACCCGCCTAAAAAATCTTCCTTTTAATTTTGTTGTCACTTCTATTTTTCGGAACTTGACCTTTTCTTTTGGGGGGGGATTGTTAGCTATGCTTGAGCAAAAGCTCAACTTCCCTCTTTCCTTTAGTCCCACATCGGTTGGACCACCCCCTTCTTGCATGTATATATTAGTTCTTCTCCATTGCTTTCTTAAAGATGTTGTGGGGGGGACCCCTTGGGCCACACGCGCGTGCTGCCACCCGGCCTGGCTCGGTTCGGTTCAGTTTGGTTCGGCGCGCGTAACGGGTGCGGGTACGTGCCCACACTTACGGGCGTCAAATGCTAATCCAATTTACTCTTCGGGTTCGGGCTGGGATCCAAAAATCTTTTTGCTTTCCTTTAATTTTTGACCCGTTTTGATTCATTTATTTTTGAACGTTGAGGCTCATGTCCAGGTTCTTTGAACCTTGCAACAACTCTTTTGACAGTCATTCCTCCACGTTTTTATTGCTCCTTAATGGCCTGTTTATGAGCCATTAAGTATTCTATCCGTGGCTGTGTATTAGGTTCTGCCTATTTAAAGTGGTCTCCTCCTCCTTCATTTGGGAATAGAAAATCCTCCTACGTGAAACCTCTCTCTCTCTCTCTCTCTCTCTCTCTCTCTCTCTCTCTCAAACCATATTCTGGTCTCTAAATCCTTGCTTAGGCAGAGCTAAGTTCGGTCTCTCTCTCCGAGTTGTATGCAACGAAGAGAAACCGGTAGTTAGGGAATTTTACCACTAGGATCTTCCGAGAAATGTCTGCACATAGACCTCGGATCAACTCTTACGGTAGTGTTTCGTGCACGACTTTCCCGGAGGCCGGTAACAATTTTTTTTGTTTCTTTGTTCTCTTTTTAACTTCTGAAAAATAATATATATATATATATATATATATATATATATATATATATATATATATATATATATATATATATATATATATATATATATATATATATACATATAAAAACTAGTAACTGCTTAATGGAAAAATTTTGCTAAAAAAAGAATTCTTCAAAAGCTTCGATAACTGTAAACCACTTATGCAGAAAGAGGTGCTTCAGATTCAACATTAGTTTAGTCAAAAAAAAAGATCTGGAGGTCCCTCATGAGCCCTAAGGAGAATGAGATTTTTAGGAGAAAGTGGAGGACTTGTATAATACAGGGAACATTATGGAGAGCTTAAGCACATGCGCGGTTCCTACCAGATTGACATTGAAGAAGAACAAAAGCTGGCAGATATTATGTATAGACAATGGTGCGATTAACAAAATTACTATTGGCTACAAGTTTCTGATACCGCGATTGGATAACATATTAGAATAAATGAGTGGTGTCAAAGTCTTCTCAAAGATAGATGTTCAAAATGGCTGCTAATGACCATGTTTAAGACACAGGATGGAATATTCCAGTGGTTGGTCATAATGTTTGGGTTGTCCAACGCACTCCAACATTGGGAGTACTATTTGAAATCTTTGTACAAGCTCATACACAAAATACAGAATTTCTGCAACCCGGGAC
The DNA here is from genome assembly GCA_036927795.1 of Iris macrosiphon. Lineage (NCBI taxonomy): Eukaryota > Viridiplantae > Streptophyta > Magnoliopsida > Asparagales > Iridaceae > Iris > Iris macrosiphon. The sequence continues at coordinate 81,266,452 of JAYESA010000017.1, read as the reverse complement.
ACCAACGCATTTAGTAAAAGAGCTTCATTGCTAGCCATGCTCAATTAGAAGGTGGTCAGGTTGGAGTACATCAAGGAGATCTACATGGAAGATGAAGATATTACGTAAATATGGGAGTAACTTAGTCAAAACATTTTATCGACGACTTTAACATCCGTAACGATTTTGTGATGAAATGAGATCAGCTTTGCGTCCCTCACCAGTCTTTGAGGGGAAAGTTGATTAGCGAGCTACATGGTAGCAAATTGGTGGCACACATAGGACATGACAAGATCATTGGTCGTACTTGAGGTATCGTGCAACGAGCTTTTGTGCCAAATCGCTAAAGGGAAGGCACAAAGTACGGTTCTATACAGCTCATTAGTGGTCCCGAAGAATATTTGGGGAGACTTATCCATGGATTTTATCTTGGGGCTTCCGAGTATTCAACAGGGATCTGATTGAATGCTCATGGTACTAGGCCAATTTTCGAAGATGGCCCATCTCGTATATTGCAAGAGGATGATGGATAAGTTGAACATGGAAAAATTGTTCCTTCTTGAAGTGGATCATTTCCATGAGGTACCAAACGTCCCACCGAGATAAAACATTCTTAAGTACATTCTAACGAAGTCTTTGGAGCATGTTTGAGTCATCATTGGAGTTCGTTAACGATGCTTAGGCGCATATAAATAGTTAAACTAAAGTGGTCAACAAGATGCTAGGACGAGTACATGAAGAGAGAAGCCGAAGTAATGGGACTTCGCCTTGATGCAAGTGGAATTCGTGTACAATAGCGTGGTTCATTCATCTATAGGGGAGTCTTCGTTTACTATTGTGTATTCCAAACCACTTGACTATGTTTTGAATTTGCAAACTTTGCCAAAGTAGTCGGAGAAGAGCACGACAGCCAAAATTTTGATGAATGAAATCCACGGAGTTCATAGGGAGGTTCAAAAGTGGCTGCAGAAGGCTAGAGTGAGGTGGTACAAATTACTACAGGAATTCCAATACCAACGTCGTAAACACAAGGTTTCAACATTTGACAATGTCATACTGTTTTGAAAGAAGATGTTATAGGTTAGGCATTACAACAAGCTTCAACCGAGAAAATTGGGACCGTTCAAAGTGCGGAAGAAAATAAAGTTCAGTTGGGCCCGACGATTTGACTTTATGGGCGAATTTGTGATAGGCTCACCGGAATCTAAAATTGGACATACCGTTGAGTTTGTATCGACGTTTAGAATTTATTTGATCTATAATCTATCCCATTTAGCGACCTTTACCCCTGGCACGCATTTCAGTATAAAGTGGACCACTTGTGGACCCCGTTTTGACCTGAAATTACCGTTTTGTCTGTGTCCAAATTGGACGAAAGGGTAGTATTTTCTAGCTATCTCGCTTATTTCGGGAATGTTGGTGATGTTTATTTCAGCATCCGGAGACGTTTATTCTGATGCCATAGTTTCTGATCCCTTGTGCCTGACGTCTGGACGCTTACACTTTACAGCTTTCTTGCCAGGCAAGATACCTTACCAAATTGCTTATAGTACTTTGCATGCTTATTATATTTTTATATATTCATTATATATGTGTTTTCTTTCAGTCATAATTATATACTATATATATGTTGACACACACTTGATACATAGTATCATGGGAGGGGAGGACAATCAGTAGGCATATGGGCTACCCACTCTGGTAAACCATAGTAACTAGCATGCACTACGGGAGTTGTGTCGCGATGGTTGCTACCCTCGCGATATATCGATTGATGGTGTCACGATAGTCACTACCCTCGTGGTATGACGGCTGATGACGTTCATAGACGTGTGTGTGAGTTGTGAGAATAGATAGAGTATCCTACACCTACCCATATGTCGAAATGGTTATCCTCATTATGCATATTCATATAGATTGTCTAGTATATCGTACTTATATATTTTTTATCTATTATGTATGTTTTATTGTATTCAATTGGCATACTTTTATGTATCTTGTTACGTCCCTCTGAGAACCTGGTCCCTTTCCAGGTGTAGAAGATCATGACTATTCGCAGGAGCACGGATCAGGACTTGCTACTTATCTATCTTTCGAGGAGGCCTTCTCTTCGAGTCTCATTGTTCATTATATGTGCTTATTTGGTTTCTCTTATATTCTAGTTTGGTAGTGGATTTATCTTCACCCAACTACTTGTTCTTATCAAGCATTTTATACTTGATTGAGTTATATAGTTGATTGGTTATTTGATTCTGTGGATGAGATCTAGTTATGCTTGTGACTTATGACATAAAATCTATACCACTTGTGAATTATTATTCATAATACAACATATGTATGTGTTATGGTTTCAATATATTGGAGTTGCCATATACATACGGCTGTCATGCTTACGTATTCTTAGTCCTACATATTTTGGGACTGGGGCGTGATAGTCTATGTGAATGCACTTTGAGAACAACTTTCCAACACGTGGGCTATCTGGCTAAAATGGGATTGGCATGATTCTCTCAGAGAACTAGGGGCCTAAAAAGTATGACATCTTTTGAACATCAGAGGCCGCATGCAGATATATAATATAAGGGTCATCTGATCACGCATCTCCGACGGAGCGTACGGGTTACATAAGGAAAAGTGCAAAGGAGCCCAAATGCCTTACTTTTTGTTCTCCCTACCCCATGCTATATTCATTCCATATCCATGACACGATGATATCTCTAATGACTGACAAGGCTTCTAATCATGCAATTCTATCAGCAGTTTTCCCTATCTGTCGCATATCCTATACGCACCGGTGGCCATCCGAATACGCAAGTTCGTGTCCTACATGAGACTAACACTCGTGTAACAACTGTGTTATGGCCAATGAAACATAAGAATGCCTCGCGATAATGGGGTGGTCTCATAAAACTAGGTCAACATACATAATATATAATAAAGATAAAATACGATGCCACCGTCGTTGCACCCAAGTTATTCTTGGACGCGCAGTTTATATAGCAGTTAAAATATATGAACTAAATAATAGAAATAAAATGCATGCACCATATGGAATGTAAATCATAGTACAATGGCAAGGTATACTTGCCTGACATGAAAGCTGCGTAATATAAACGTCCAGGCGTCAAGCACAAGGGATCAAAAACTATGGCCTCCGAATGAACATCTCCGGATGCTGAAATAAATATCACCAACGTTCCCAGAACCAGCGAGATAGCTAGAAAATACTATTCATTCGTCCAATTTGGACACAGGGACAAAACGATAATTTTAGGTCAAAGTGGGGTCCATGTGTGGCCCACTTTGCACCAAAATACGTGCCAGGGATAAAGATCTCTAAATCGAATAAATTATAGATAAAACAAATCCTAAAAAATGATACGAACTCAATGGTATGTCTAATTTTGGATTTCGGTGAGTCGATCACAAATTCGTCCTTTAAGTCAAACCGTGGGGCCCACGAATAGGCGGTTGGTTCAACTGTCTTAGAATCGCGTAAAACTTGGGTCACATAGCCAGCGTGATACCACGAATCTAATGGCGTAAGTTTCGTCGTATTCTGACGAATGTATACAAAGTAGGGTGGTTATTTACAAAAGTTACGATACGAAAACTTTTTACGGATACGGGTTAATTCCGACGCGCATACACGTCCGAATCAACTTCCACAAAAGTTTGCACATCAGGATATACCATACGCGTATTTTGATACAATTGTTATGTGACGAGGCGGTCTCGTTTGGCGGAGCGTACTCCGTATCACAAAATTTTAGTTTTGAAATACCAAGTTTTTAGTCATTTTGGAGGTCGAATAATTTAACAAATAAAATAAACTAATAAAAACTAAAAGAACAGTAATTTTTTTGGTTATATTGAGAAGAAAACCTTTCAATTATATTTTAAAATATTTAACAGATTGGTGGCAAATTGGGCATGAACATGGAGGTTTGGGTCAAATTTCTGGACTGTTCTTGGTCAATTTTTTGGCCGATTTCCGGTCGATTTTTTGACCCATCCAGGGCACAAAAACTCATCCCGCTTGGAGAAAATCCTAGAGGGTTAGGTTGTGAACGTATACGAAGAAACCGGTCGAGAAAAGGATGAGAGATGAGAGAGATATTGGACCTTGAAGTAGGGGTCACTGCTGTTGGTGTGCGGCGCGCGCGGGCGACTGATCGGCGGTTGTTGTCGGCCTGGGCGGCGGTCGCCGATGTCAGGGGGGGTCGACGGCACTGAGGGATGGCCGCCGAGGACTGGGGTAGGGGTAGGGTTTGTAGAACTAGATTTTGGGTTAGGGTTTGATGATTACATATTTACATATATAGAGAGAGAGTCAGGGAGAGGGGGAGATCGCGATGTAGGGGGGGTCGCGAGTTCTAATGGGGGGTCGGGAATGGTTAGGTTAGATTTTAAGTAAAATTTTCTTTTCCTTTATTTTTTTTCTTATATATATATATATATATATATATATATATATATATATATATATATATATATATATATATATATATATATATATATATATATGAGGTTATAAAAAAATCCAAAAAGAATATTTGCACACAAATATAAATTTCAGAAAATCTATCACCCTTTAACAAGACTCCGAAAATAAATAAATAAAGTTTTGTCAAATAATTCTAAATGAGTATTTATATAAGTAATTAAATCAATAAATTTTATTTTCTAATTAACTAAGAAATAATCTAAAGAAATTCAATAAATAAATAAATAAATATAATATTTAAAATTATAATTAAAATTTAAAATTAGGGGATTTTACATGTTTTGATGCAGAAAGGGAGAGTGATAGAATATGATTCTCGGCAGCTCAGAGATCACGAGAAGAACTATCCAACTCACGATTTGGAGCTAGCAGCAGTCGTGTTTGCACTTAAGCTATGGAGGCACTACTTATATGGCGATTAGTAGAAATATTCACAGATCATAAGAGTTTAAAGTATGTATTCATACAGAAGGACCTGAACATGAGGCAGAGAATATGGCTTGAGTTTATTGAAAGGCTATGACGTGGAACTTCAGTACCATCCATGCAAGGCTAATGTAGTAGTTGATGCACTTAGCAGAAAAGGTGAAGAATTTATGTTGACTACTCATAAGCACATTCTACAAGACTTAAGAGAGATAGGTATCGAGATAGTACTTCCACAGAGTATAGGAGTTTAGGCTAGCCTACAGATTCAGTCAACTTTGGCAGATATAATTAAGCTAGCGCAGGCAGAAGACCCAAAGATTCAAAAGCTACGAGAAGAATGTGAGTTATATCTTCGGAAGGAGTTGACAATACATACGGATGGAACGCTAAGATTTAGGAATCATCTATGCGTACCAAACGGGGATATTCGGCAAGAAGTTATGACTGAAGCACACAGTTCTCAGTATTCTATTCATCTGGGAGGCACGAAGATGTACCAAGATATCAAGCAACACTTTTGGTAGAATGGAATAAAAAGGGAAATAGCACGCTTCGTATCGCAATGTCTGATATGTCAGCAAGTGAAGGCAGAACAATAGAGACCGACAAGATTATTGCAACCGCTTCCTATTCTAGGGTGGAAGTGGGAGCACATCACGATAGACTTTGTGAGTGGTTTACCTAAATCACCGACTGGTCGAGATACAGTTTGGGTGATAGTAGATCATCTCACAAAAGTAGCTCACTTTTTTTTTTTTTTTGAGTAGGAGAGTCTACAGAAAAATTGGCTGAAATATATATGTGACAGATAGTGAGACAATACGGTATCCCAGTAAGTATCGTGTCAGATCGAGACACTCGGTTCACTTCTCATTTTTGGAAAAGTTTACACCAGAGTTTGGGTACCAAGTTAATATTCAGCACCGCTTACCACCCCCAGACAGACGGACAATCAGAGAGAACCATCCAGACCCTTAAGGATATGCTACGAGCCTGTACCTTAGATCTTGGTGGATCTTGGGAGAATCACCTTCACTTGGTGGAATTCTCTTACAAAAATAGTTATCAGGCCAGTATTCAGATGGCACCTTTTGAGGCACTATACGGCAGGAAGTGTAGATCGTCGTTGGCTTCGGATGACATTGGTGAGCAAAAGATGTTAGGCCCTGAAATGATCACGCAGACAGTAGAGGTTGTCAAGTAGATCGGAGAGCGACTTCGGGTTGCACAAGATAAACTTCGACATTGGGCATATCAACATCGTATAACTTTAGAGTTTCGTGTCAACGACCACATATTTTTACAAATTTTGCCTACCCGTGGAGTCATTAGATTCGGGGTTCGCGGAAAGCTTAGTCCCATATGTGTAGGTCCATTTTATATTCTCGAGCGGGTAGGCGATGTTGCTTATCGTCTTGCCCTTTCACCTTCGTTATATGAGGTACATGGTGTATTTCATGTGTCTCAGTTGCGTAGATATGTTCCAAATCTGAGTCATATCCTCGATCACTCTGATTTAGTCGTTGGTACCGACTTATCTTACGAGGAGCAACCCGTATCCATATTGGATCGAATGGAGAAGGTGCTCAAGAACCGGACTATTTCTCTTGTCCGGGTTGCTTGGGGATATCACAATCTTGGAGAATCGACGTGGAAGCGTGAGAAGGATATTCGGTCTCGGTACCCGCACATGTTCGATTCTGAAGGTATATTTTACCTTATGCCTTCATATCTAGTTTCTTTAATTTGGTGATCACCTTTATGTTGTGATAATATTTCTTGCATGTGTAGTTGCTAGTAGATTTGTATCGTGCTTGTCCTGATTTCACTAGCTATTGCTTGGTTTCGAATTTTGAGTACAGAATTTTTCTAAGGTGGATAGAGAAGTCACTCCCTGTTCCCGATATACGTATTTGGAACGTATTTTTTTTAGCATGGTTGCATGTGCATGGAGACTAGACTCATTCTTTGGTTTAACCTGGTTCATGGTTTATTTAGTGGGTTGGTTCAAGTCTTGAGAATATTTGGTTCAACCCTCAACCCTACCATATATAACCCAACATTTTTCTCTCTCTTTTTTCACTTCTTTATTACTTCCTATTCTTTAGTTTCTCTCCCCATCTCCATAGGCAAGTACACCTTGCATAATAAATTGAGACAACCTCCATATTATTGTTCTATTATGTTTATTATGTATTTCTAAGCACTTTTAGTTTTTGAAGTTTTCTGTTTTGATGGATGGATTAGTGTAGATCTAAATTTCTGAACTTAGGATTTTATGGATTTTATAAGTTTTTCTTGGTTTTGATCTATTAAACTTGTGCCTTTGAAAACCACTTTTTGTTACATGATGGAGCTTTCAATTTAGAGCATTTTGGCTTTTAGTTCACCCGATTTGGAGTTAAAATAAAGATTTTATGGATAAAATAATATATCAGTTTCTGGAGCATTTCTGCCATGGTTGAACCTCTGTTGGAGAAGATGAAGTCTTCATGCGGCCAGCGAGCTATGCGGCTGAGAGTGCCATATGTCCCGAGAGGGTTATGCGGCATAAACTCTTGCCGCATACTGACAGCATGTGTCCATCTTGTTGGACGCATGACTGCTGATTTGCACAGTATCCTTGAACACCTTGTGCTTTCACTCACTGAACGAATAAAAATTTTGCTAAGTCCTAGAGAACTTCATGCGATATTGAACCCCAAGCGGCACTGACACCCATGCGGTCAGGAGAACATGCGGCCCATATTTCTTGGACGTATGACTCTGAACCGTTGGCACTTATTTCTATAGTTTTGTCTTTTCTTTCTGACACACTTTATGGTCTTATCTTTTCTTCTTGACACGCTTTATGGCTTGTCACATCAGTCACATCAGTCACTTTATGTCTCATCTCTGACACTTTATTTATTTGACTGTCACTTCAACACTTGTCCCAAGGAGTAGACTTAACCTTGGGCATGCGGCCAAGTGGTCAATGCGGCCTGACACTTCATGCAGCATGACTTTATTCGACCTGACTTCATGCAACATGATTTCATGTGGCCTGACTTCATGCGACATGACTTCTTACGGTCTGACTTCATGCGTCCTAGAGACTCGTGTTGTCTTACTTATTTTAATTGAATATTTTCCTAACTCCTGTGACCTAATATATAATTGGTAATTGGACTTGAATACTGTATCCGTGCTGATACCACTATTTCCTGATTATTATTTATGATTTTATGTGCACCGATGAGCGATACATCATATCACGTATTAAGTAATTATATTTGGGTTGTGCATCCAAATCCCTAAACGCATGATATTATATATATATATGTATATTGTTTTTCCAGCACTGACATAATAAGCGAGTCAAACTACCAAAGTGTGGCTAGGTTATTGATTGTATGAATGTTGCATACACGCTCGGGTGAATCCAGATTTGACTTCCATGAATTCATATCTAGCATGTCCGTACTTTGTATGACATCTTAAGAGAAATTCTCATGTGACCACGCCTTGAGATTTCAAACACAACATAGGGCTAATTAAGTAACTAAAAGTGGTAGTGACATTTAGAGGGAACGGTATCCCGAGATCATGCCAACGAACCTTCCCACAGAGATTCATTCTAAGTGTGATGTGGGCTGGCCACCACAGATATTGTATATCATCTGTCTTAGTGGAGTGCAGTATCTGAATAATATTATTTTGCAGAGCCACTGTTTCAATATAGGAACACTGGAACAGCTAATACCATATTTTTAGCACAGTGGCCCTACGGAGGACTGGTGCATCCTTCAAGTGCTTATTTTATTATATTGTTTCGGTTAGCTCATGTTCGGCACTGGTGTGATCTGAGGATACTTATTATGCATTATTCTGAGATAATCTCAGACTCCATAAAATAGTAAGCCGTACAAATAATTGGCCGATATAAGAAATGGACTTGGTTGTGATTGTATTATTCGGCTAGTAGCCTAGAAAAATGGACTATCATAGTGTAAGGATTCAACCCTTGTCCTTGTTTAGCTGTAGGGTTGAGCCTTAGTGCTAGGATATACCATGGACCTAAGTTACGATATTGAACCTATATATTATTATATTTTTTTTTGGGTTTTTGTTTCTCTATTTTGTGCTTCCTTTGTAGTACTTGTTATTTGGGGTCTAACCCCACTGGTTTTGTATGGCCAGATTTTGAGCCAGCACCTGAGGATCCACCGTACTTTCTTCCAACTCATGGCGTACACCAGAAATATGGTCGCAGAGGATAGCGAGTGAGTTTTTTTTCTTCCCTGCTCGTCTTGCACATTTACTTCTTTTTGGCGTTTAGCTACTGGTACCTGTTAGCCGGCTTGTCTGGATATTAGTTTTCCTTACATGATTGTAATAAATCAGACTACAGCTGATCACTGTCATGTACTTATGTTACTCTTACAGCTTCTTATTTTGCACAGTTGGACTCCAGAATATTTTGAGAAAGTGTTTAGGACGCCTTATCGCTTATCATATATGCTCTATGCTTACTGTTTCTTGTTTGAATGATTGAGACATAGAAGTTCTTGACCATAGGAGACTTGATTGTAGCATGAACCCCTTGTCTTATACAACCGTGATCACCGTACGACGCATAACACCTTGTACGGGGTAGCTGGCCATATCCGTCTCCGTATTCCAGTACTGGGGCATTACAGGTTACATTCATGTGCTTCTATAAAAAGATTAAGAAGGAGAAGGAGATGAAGGCAAGTTACCTAAGTTCAATGGGAGGGAGTGAAGCTCGGGTGGAGGTGCTCGGTTGGAGGAGCAGTTGTGCTCGGTTGGGGATGCTCTCGGTTTAGAGGGTGCTCGGGTCTGATGGGGGCTTGCTCAGGTGGAAAGAAGAACAAGAACTGCAGTAGTAGAAACACCCGCAGTAGCAACAGCAACCCTAGCAACAGCAGAAGTAGAAAACCATAGCAGCAACAACAATAGTTTTCGTATAGTACCATGCACAATATCAGCAGTAGCAGCGGGTGTGAGGGGGAATGAGGGTGGTGGTGGATGGTGAAGTTGCTGCTGGTGGTAGAAGTGAGGTGGTCGTGAGGTGGAGTAGGAAGCTCGGGCTGGTGGATTTGAATTGTGGTAGTGATGGTGTGTTATGGAAGAAGAGGAGTGAGGAGGAAGAAGAAGTAAAGAAGAAGAAGAACAAGAACAAGAACAAGAAGAACAAGAAGAACAAGAAAAAGAAGAATAAGAAGAGAATGGGAGGGGAGTGGTGGTGGTGGTGTCGGTTTTAATGGAGAGGGGGAGGTGGTGGCCGATTATTTGAGGAAGGGAGAGAGAGATGTGTATTAAATGGAAGAGAGAGAGAGGAGGGTATATGGAGATTAGGGTCGGCTCCCTTCCCTATTTCTAGGAAAGTGTGTAGTTTATCATGAAGAAATGGGTGGTGGTAATATATTGAAGTTTGAATGAAATGCTAGGATGGAAAGTAGGCATAGTTGCATAGTACCATGCAAAAAGAAGAGTGAGGGGGTATGTGATATGTCAAGACATGACCAAGGGCTTTCTTCATTAGTTCCAACCAATAGGAGGTGGACACATAGATGTTTATTTACAGAAAGGTCCATATAGTTTAGGATTTGCACAAAGAAGGAAATTTGGATTTGATGTGGATAGAAGCCATATTTGGTGTGTAATAGTGGGAAAAATTGGTTTGTGGTATTTTGTATGAGCCATGAGGATGTGAGTGTGGGTTTGGGTTGGGGTTTGGTTTAGTTTTGGGTTATGTTGAGTCGGTTATCCTAAAATAAATATAAATTATGTCATAGGTGTTCTTTAATAAATTGGGAGTGCATAGGATCTCAATCGGGGGTGACACAAGTGTCATGGACATAGTAGACTCGGAATAGATTATCGTCATATATTGGGTTACAAGAAACGGGTCAAAGTTGTGTCTCCAATTTTAATTGGAACAGACATAGGTGCAAAATTTAGATTTAAAATTAGATATTGTTTGACGAATGTTATGCGATTAAAACAAAGCATAACATAGGGCATTTATGATTGACACAACGGTCAGAATGGAAGACTGGCACGTCTAGGTCAAGAGTGTAAAATTTGTTTGAAGGCAAAAGTTAGAGTAGCCCCTCCAAATATTGAAGCAATGACAATGTGCCATGAATGAATTAAATTAAATGAGGTGAATTATAACTCCATTAACTAATTCAGAATAACCCTAAATAAATCATAATCCTAGATTTAGGTCGGGGGGTTTACACTAGCTTTTTTTAGTACTGAGTTACTCGTGCTTCCTGTTAAGCACACCGTTCCAAATGATCAAGAACTCATTAAGGTATAAAGTCATCCTCTCACAGGACTTGCTCGATATAAAGAGCAAACATTAGAACATAGAGGTACCCGGATACAATTCCAATAATGTTTCCAAGGACTAACCTCTGTACCTGATATTTTCCTGTCAATGATTCTTCATTGAACCAAAAGCAGAATTTATAGTAGATTTATCTTTGAATTAATAGCACAATACTTTATGGCAGAATTACAAAGACTTTATATCAGAATTTTTTTAATTACATTTTCTGTTATGTGTTCTCGACTAGCTGACGCTTGATGTCTTTGGTAAAAGGATCTGCCAAATTATCCTGATTCCAAATATCAATTACTACAATGATGCTATCCTTGATGGCTGATTCAGAATTGTGTATCTAAGCACATTTCTCTTCTTACCATTGAAGAGATCATTGGATTCCACTACTGCAGTTGCTTGGTTGTTGCAATATATTGGTATAGCCATAATTTGTGTCCCAACCAAAGGTGCATGAGCTTCTGAAGTCATTCTGATTCATCTGCTGCAGCTGCTAGAGCATGAAACTCAGACTCCTTAGATGAGTGAGAGAACAAAGTCTGTTTCTTCGACTTCTACAATATAGCAGCTCCACCCATGCATAAAGAAGACATCCTCCTGTGGATCTTTCGCTCTCTTCTTTTGAGCAGAAACTAGCATTACTGAAGCATTCCACCACAGTCGGATAACCATTGTAGTGTAATGCAAACCTCTGAGCACTCTTGATATTCCTCATAACTATTTTTCACAACTTTTTAGTGTTCCACACCTGAATTGCTCGTGAACCGACTCAACATCTCTACGATGAAAGTAATGTCAGGTCTGATGGCACTCGTAGCATACGTCAAACTTCCAATGACAAAATTCGGGCTCCTCTGTGTACTCCATATATGCAAAAAAAGAAGAAGACAAGTTTAATTATCAAATTAGGTCCCCATATAGAAAGATTTGATCTTTATTAAATCCTCTCTCAATGTAGATCTAATAAACATATATTCTTCTATAATTAATTCCAAAATTAACTATGAGTTAATTAGACGGGGGATAGTACATATTCCAATTTTCAAGTTCCTATTAGGTTTTGAATGCTAGTGCACCAATAAACTTGGTTCCAATTTATTTGGGTTGGTCTTGAACCTCTTTTAATCTAATTTTTTCCAAGTCAAAACTTGATCCCCCATACTAGGTTGGACACATCCTATTGTGTGTGACCCATTAGACTCTACAAGAATAAGCCTAAGGCAAGGAATGAGCGAGTTCAATCGGATTGGTAGGAATGTCCCACTTAACAGCTTGAAGCTTCTTGTTCGTCTAAATATGGCCATGCCCGTGAGGAAAATAGCAAAAAATCATAGCATAAGGAACTATTCGTATAAATTAATGTAGAATAAACAGTGAATAAGTTAGAAATACCTCTATGTGCTTTAGCGATGGCGGTCGACAACAAAATTAAGTTGTCTCCGAGTTGTATGCTTCACCAAACTTGAGCGCTCTTCTGCACCTCGAGATTCTCCAACAAGTTGAAGAGAGCCAATTAATCATCAAATGATCTTGGTAGCTTCTCTCCTTTAGGAAAAATGAAGAAATTGTACATCCAACCCTCTTTTGCATTCCGTTTTATACTAGAATGAGGAAGTGGTTTGCATATTAGGGGGCGTTTGATATGGATTTTTTTTTTTCCGAACAAATTTAAAATAGAAAATCCATTCTTATGCTTGGTTTAGATTATAAAATTTTATTTTTGAAAAATTATGATCAGACAAATAATTTATCCACAAAATATGCAAATTTTATTTCTTAAGGGTATGGTAGATTTTTTTTTTGCCCGAATAAATTTGTTTTGTTGTTTTTCGAGTCTTTTTTTAAAAAAAATATTGTTTTCCTTTTCTTATTTTTTTTAAATTTTTTTAAGCATTTTTTAGTTTTATGGCTTTTTTCCACTTTTTTTTTTCCTTTTTTTATTTTTTTTGCTTTCTTTGTATTTTGTCATATTTTTCGGTTTTCAAACTTTTTTAAATATTTTTAAATATTTTTTTCGTTTTTATTCAATTTTTTTGTTCTTTTCTCATTCTTTTCAGTTTTTTTCTTCTTCTTTCATTTTTAAGTTTTTTTTTTTATTCTTTTTCATTTTTAGAATATTTTTTTGGTTTTTTTTCATTCTTAAAAGGGTTATAAACACAAATTGTCCCTATGTTTTCAGTTTATAATATGGGATACTGTCACGCCCCAGTCCCAAAATGCCGAGGGACTGGAGAAGCGTGGCAATGGCCAGCAGCACGCACCGATGGACACCCAATTTAATGGATCCATCAGGGCATGCTTAAGCTGTAGTCTAGCAGTAATAAGTACAAGTCTCAGGTATTTATAATCACATCCACAGAAATAACACAGATTAATGCCAGGAAATAAATGCAATAGAAATAAATATGCAATATCAAATTAGGTTATCTCGGAAAACAATCCGAGAATATGTCTGTTACATTTAAGGAAAAATAGACAGGGAAATAAAATTCTGAAATGGAAATACTGTGTAGATGAAGCCGGGCTCAGGAGAAATCTTCGGCCACTATCTCGTCCTCTATTCCTGGTTCTGCTCCAAGGAGTGCTCCTATACCGTACACCTCTGGGTAGTTCTCTTCAGCTGTACCTGGGGACATAATCCGGATCCAGGTCCTCAGGGGACAGCAAGGTACAGAAAATACAAGCCAAAATAAATACAGTGTAGCAGATAATTAAACAAGAGGGTAAGCTATGTAACCAGCTAAGTGATATGCAATATGAGAGCAGCACTAGAATTCAGGCTGAAGCCACTACAAGCTCTGTGTCGGGGAGCCGGTAGAGGCAATAACTATGAATTACACTATGATATATACTATGTTTTATATATTATCAGCCTGTAGTCTGTGTGTCTCTCCCCATCCAATGTAATCCCACGTCTCATGTCCACGATGCCTCATGTCCATGTCACGCACGATTATAACTAATGCAGCAAGTCTGATAGCTATGAATCAATTGTCTAAGAATGTAAAGTCTATGTCATAACCATGCATCCTATACAGAATCACCTTGAATGTCTCAGGAAGACTCTGTCTCAAGAAATAGTGTCAAGTGTCCTGGGTTCTGGTGTACTTGATAGGATAAGTACGAGAATTATCGGGTCTCGTTAACCATGTCTATGTGACGTTACACAACCCCGCGTACGGAGTTGGCACCCGACTATGATCGGACACTAAGCACGTCACTCGTTTCCTAGGTTAAGCAGTTAAAACAAGTTTATATTTAGTTCCACAAGAAATCAAGTAAAATACTATGTCAAGAATTTCTGAGATTTGGCAAGCTTTACTTGCCCACCATTGCATAATTAAGTCCAGAAATAATTTGCAAGCTGCAGGGTTTGGCAAGGTACACTTGCCTGTGGTTTCGGCTCTGATTGCGGCTCTGACTTCGGTTGAATTCGCAGGCGGTACTCTGGTTGCTGAAACAAACATCACCATCAGATCCAGAAAATATCAATCAGCTAGAAACGCCTGTCCTTGGGTCCAATTTAGAGGCAAGGGCAAAAACGGCAGTTTCGGGCCAAAACGGGGTCCACCAGTGGGCCCGCTTTGTACCGAAAAACGCGTTAGGGTCAACGGTCTCTAAATTTACCAAACTTAGTGTCAACAGGTCAGGAACGATGATACAAATCCAACGGAACTTCCAGAATTGAATTCCGATGAGCCGATCACAAAATCGCCCGTCGAGCGGGGCCTATGGGGCCCACGACACGCGATTTTGTCAACGTTCTCAGAATCGAACCAAACTTGACTCACAGGACCAGCGTATTGCTACGAGTCCAATGGCACAAGTTTCGTCTCGATCCGACGTGTGTGCACGAAGTTAGGGTAAATTGCAGAAAAGTCAGATACGGGGCGATGTCCGCGGATACGCGTTGATCCCGGTGTGCACGCACACCCGGATCAGCTTCTGTGAAATCTCACACGTCTGTATCGACGATACGCACATATCTGTGAAGACCGCGCGAGACCAAGTCGTCCCGTTTGGCGGGGCGTACTCAGTTCCGGGGTAAAACAGGGTCTGGTTTTTTCTGTTTTTGGATCGCGGTGTGCGATCACCACAGGACGCGATGCCCCGAACGGTTTGTCCGGACACCGAGAGGGTCATACAGGCTTCGCAACGCAATTTACGGAATCAAAAACAGAGCTACGAGGCGAAAGTTACACGCACCTGAAGGGGACCCGAAGAACAGGGTCGAGTCGTGTCCGACACGTGTCGGACACGCGGATCGAATTAGGGTTAGGGTTACGGCTCGGGATCCGGCGAGGGGCGGAGGAGACGGCGGCGTGGGGGGGCTGGCTGCGGCGGTTGGGGGCCGGGGACGGCGCGGCGAGGGCGGCGCGGTGGCTGGAGGCTCGCCGGCGGCGGCGCTGCTCGAGCTGCTGCGGCTTGCTGCTGTCGTCGACGTCGCTCGACGGCGGCTGGGCAGCGTCGGGGTCTGCACGGCGGAGAGGAGGGGAGGAAGGAGGAGGTCGGCGGAGGCTGGCCGGGGTCGGGTGGCGCCGGAGCTGGGTGGTGTACGGTGGGGGCACGGCGGAGGGGTGCGTGGTGGTGGAGGGGTTCAGCCGAGAGGGGGGGGATTTAAAGGGTGGCCGGAGGCGGTTGGGGGCCGAGATGGGCGGAGGAGGGGGCGTCGTGGGCGAGGTGGCCGGAGGACGCGGCGGGCGGCCCGGGCGGAGCGGCGCCTGACTCGGGCAGAGGAGAAGTCGTGGGGAAGAGAGTGGGGACGGGTCGGGTTTGCGGGTCGGGCGGCGGATCCGATCCGACCCGACCCGCTAGGCAAGGTTTGGGCCGGGTTGGGGCTGGGCCCGGTGGGCCGGGTCCAGCGGGCCGCGGGCTGGGTTATAAATAATAATAATAATAATAATAATAAAATAATTAATAAATAAATAAATAAATAAATAGTTTTTAGGCCTTTAAAAATAGGTCCGGGGTCCGATAAATTCTAAAAAAATTGCCCTAAGTCCAGTTTTTCATTTTACACCAAAAAATATTATTTTCATAATATTTTATTATCAATTAAAAATCATTGAATATTTAAAATCCTGTTTTAAATTACAGAAAATTCCCAGAAAATTCCAAAAAATTGTGAAAAATCCAGTTTTGAAAAATTTGAAAAATCAGGGGGTTTACAATCTACCCCCCTTAAGAGGATTATGTCCTCGCAATCAAAGAATAACTGGTCAACAGAGATGACGCGGTCGCAAGCATCGTTTGAAAACACATCACAAGAGACTTCAGGGAAATTACCGTCTCCCTAAAAATTAAAAGTTTACACTTTCCAGGAAATCTAGTTAAAACTATAACTTTTATCCAAAACCAGGTTGTTATTAACAAGTTACAAATTACTAGGTTGGGGCTGAGGTCACGAACCAATAGGCACGAGCTACACAAGACTAAAACAGATAACTATAAATCACTTACTCGCATCGGCTTCATGCACAGTCAGCGCATAAGCTTGCCCTCGTCCTTGTGGTAGGTTCCTCTGCTGCTGTTGGGCTTGCTGGAAGAGTGTCGCCTGAGGTACCAGAGGTGGCCTCGGTGCTGGTGAAGCTGGTTGGTTTGCCCTTAGTGCTCCATCTCGATGCTGGGGACAGTCCTTGGCTATGTGTTGATTGGTGCCACAAATCAGACACAATCCCAACTTGCGTCTGCAGTCCTTCTCAACATGGCCTATCTTGCCGTAGTAGTGACAGGTAGGAAGGGTCTGCGAAGCTGTCCTCGATGGCTGGTGCGTGTGAGATCTCTTTGCAGATTCTCCTGGTGATGTTCTGTCTGGTGCTGAGGTGATTGGCCGCTTGTGGCGAGACTCCCTCCTGGTGACGCGTTCCAGGCGTCGGGCTGCAGCGAGAACATCTGAGTAGGATGTAGGTACGACGGATCTGATGAGTCTCTGTAGCTCAAAGTTCAGTCCGTCGAAGAACTTCTCGGCCTTCTCTTCCTCTGTCGGGATCAGGGTTGGGGCGAAGCGGCTCAGACGAATAAATTCTGCGTTGTACTCTTCCACCGTCATAGAGTCCTGAGTGAGGCGATTGAATTTGTCCCACAGTTCGGATCGTGCAATAGCCGAAATGTACATCTCTTGGAAGAGCCTGGAAAACTCTTCCCAAGTGACTCGGTCTGGTCCGAGTCGCACCTCCTCAGACAACCACCAGTGGTGCGCGTTGTCTGTCAACTGCATTCGGACGGCAGTCATCCAGCGGTCCCGTGGAAGCTCAACTGCTTCAAGTTGATGCCGAATGTTGGTGAGCCATTCATGAACTTCTGTGGGCTCTTCCTTGCCAGAGAAAGTGCGGGGCTTCAGTTGGCGGAAGTCAGTAATAGAGCCTGTAGATGGACGTTGAGCTGGTAGGTTGGCCTGCTCCAGTACAGTTACGATGCTGTCCCTCCAGAAGTTAGCTTCGCGACGCTGAGCCTCATGTTGGACTTGTTGCTGAGCTTGCATCATCGCGTAGATCATTTGGAATACCTGCTGCCCGTCAATTGGCTGTCCTTGTGGGAGTACGGGCGTTGGTGGAACGAACTGCGGCGGAGGTGGAATGTCATCGCGTCAGAATCGGGAGGTAGGTTGACCTGCCTGCTGGCTTTGTTGAGTTGAGGGAACTCCTCCGACTGGTGTCACTTCGTCGTCATAGGTGACACCTGTAGCTTGTGGTATTCCGGAGGGAGTCTCGGTGTATTCTTGTGGGTCCATTTTCCTGTATCCAAAATAACCAATAAGAGGCGCACAGGAATCAAGGCAAGATGCAAGTCAAAATTAGTTCGAATACGATACAGATATCAAAAACGATTCAGGCAAGTGGATGAGATCCTAAAAACTTATCCTATTCTTTATTGCAGACCTGTTCGGTCCCTAAGTTGAAACCGAACAATTTAGTCGTAGACCTGCATGGGCCACCACAAAAACCATGTCACGTCCCAGTCCCAAAATGCCGAGGGACTGGAGAAGCGTGGCAATGGCCAGCAGCACGCATCGATGGACACCCAATTTAATGGATCCATCAGGGCATGCTTAAGCTGTAGTCTAGCAATAATAAGTACAAGTCTCAGGTATTTCTAATCTCATCCACAGAAATAACACAGATTAATGCCAGGAAATAAATGCAATAGAAATAAATATACAATATCAAATTAGGTTATCTCGGGAAACAATCCGAGAATATGTCTGTTACATTTAAGGAAAAATAGACAGGGAAATAAAATTCTGAAATGGAAATACTGTGTAGATGAAGCCGGGCTCAGAAGAAATCTTCGGCCACTATCTCGTCCTCTGTTCCTGGTTCTGCTCCAAGGAGTGCTCCTATACCGTACACCTCTGGGTAGTTCTCTTCAGCTATACCTGGGGACATAATCCGGATCCAGGTCCTCAGGGGACAACAAGGTACAGAAAATACAAGCCAAAATAAATACAGTGCAACAGATAATTAAACAAGAGGGTAAGCTATGTAACCAGCTAAGTGATGCAATATGAGAGCAGCACTAGAATTTAGGCTGAAGCCACTACAAGCTCTGTGTCGGGGAGCCGGTAGAGGCAATAACTATGAATTACACTATGATATATACTATGTTTTATATATTATCAGCCTGTAGTCTGTGTGTCTCTCCCCACCCAATGTAATCCCACGTCTTATGTCCACGATGCCTCATGTCTATGTCACGCACGATTATAACTAATGCAGCAAGTCTGATAGCTATGAATCAATTGTCTAAGAATGTAAAGTCTATGTCATAACCATGCATCCTATACAGAATCACCTTGAATGTCTCAGGAATACTCTGTCTCATGAAATAGTGTCAAGTGTCCTGGGTTCTGGTGTACTTGATAGGACAAGTACGAGAATTATTGGGTCTCGTTAACCATGTCTATGTGACGTTACAAAACCCCGCGTACGGAGTTGGCACCCGACTATGATCGGACACTAAGCACGTCACTCGTTTCCTAGGTTAAGCAGTTAAAACAAGTTTATATTTAGTTCCACAAGAAATCAAGTAAAATACTATGTCAAGAATTTCTGAGATTTGGCAAGCTTTACTTGCCCACCATTGCATAATTAAGTCCAGAAATAATTTACAAGCTGCAGGGTTTGGCAAGGTACACTTGCCTGTGGTTCCGGCTCTGATTGCGGCTCTGACTTCGGTTGGATTCGCAGGCGGTACTCCGGTTGCTAAAACAAACATCACCATCAGATCCAGAAAATATCAATCAGCTAGAAATGCCTGTCCTTGGGTCCAATTTGGAGGCAAGGGCAAAAACGACAGTTTCGGGCCAAAACGGGGTCCACCGGTGGGCCCGCTTTGTACCGAAAAATGCATCAGGGTCAACGGTCTCCAAATTCACCAAACTTAGTGTCAATAGGTCAGGAACAATGATACGAATCCAACGGAACTTCCAGAATTGAATTCCGATGAGCCGATCACAAAATTGCCTGTCGAGCGGGGCCTATGGGGCCCACGACACGCGATTTCGTCAACGTTCTCAGAATCGAACCAAACTTGACCCACAGGACCAGCGTATCGCTACGAGTCCGATGGCGCAAGTTTCGTCTTGATCCGACGTGTGTGCACGAAGTTAGGGTAAATTGCAGAAAAGTCGGATACGGAGCGATGTCCGCGGATACGCGTTGATCCCGGTGTGCACGCACACCCGAATCAGCTTCTGCAAAATCCCACACGTCCGTATCGATGATGCGCACGTATCTGTGAAGACCGTGCGAGACCAAGTCGTCCCGTTTGGCGGGGCGTACTCAGTTCCGGGGTAAAACAGGGTCTGGTTTTTCCTATTTTTGGATCGCGGTGTGCGATCACCACAGGACGCGATACCCCGAACGGTTTGTCGGACACCGAGAGGGTCATACAGGCTTCGCAACACAATTTGCGGAATCAAAAATAGAGCTACGAGGCGAAAGTTACACGCACCTGAAGGGGACCCGAAGAACAGGGTCGAGTCGTGTCCGACACGCGGATCGAATTAGGGTTAGGGTTACGGCTCGGGATCCGGCGAGGGGCGGCGGAGACGGCGGCGTGGGGGGGGGGCTGGCTGCGGCGGTTGGGGGCCGGGGACGGCGCGGCGAGGGCGGCGCGGTGGCTGGAGGCTTGCCGGCGGCGGCGCTGCTCGAGCTGCTGCGGCTTGCTACTGTCGTCGACGTCGCTCGACGGCGGCTGGGCAGCGTCGGGGTCTGCACGGCGGAGAGGAGGGAAGGAAGGAGGAGGTCGGCGGAGGCTGGCCGGGGTCGGGTGGCGCCGGAGCTGGGTGGTATACGGTGGGGGCACGGCGGAGGGGTGCGTGGTGGTGGAGGGGTTCAGCCGAGAGGGGGGGGATTTAAAGGGTGGCCGGAGGCGGTTGGGGGCCGAGATGGGCGGAGGAGGGGGCGTCGTGGGCGAGGTGGCCGGAGGACGTGGCGGGCGGCCCGGGCGGAGCGGCGCCTGACTCGGGCAGAGGAGAAGTCGTGGGGAAGAGAGTGGGGACGGGTCGGGTTTGCGGGTCGGGCGGCGGATCTGATCCGACCCGACCCGCTGGGCAGGGTTTGGGCCGGGTTGGGGCTGGGCCCGGTGGGCCGGGTCCAGCGGGCCGCGGGCTGGGTTATAAATAATAATAATAATAATAATAATAATAATAATAATAATAAAATAATAAATAAATAAATAAATAAATAAATAGTTTTTAGGCCTTTAAAAATAGGTCCGGGGTCTGATAAATTCCAGAAAAATTGCCCTAAGTCCAGTTTTTCATTTTACACCCAAAAATATTATTTTCATAATATTTTATTATCAATTAAAAATTATTGAATATTTAAAACCCTGTTTTAAATTACAGAAAAATCCCAAAAAATTCCAGAAAATTGTGAAAAATCCAGTTTTGAAAAATTTGAAAAATCAGGGGGTTTACAGATACTCCTGCTTTTGATCAAATTATACTGACCATCCTTTCCTTTAGAAAATAAAATAAAAATAGGGATAGTTAGTGTCATAATTTTTTACTTTTATCTTAAAATAAATGTACCCCGTATAAAAACTAAAAAACGTAGGGGTGCTCAGTGTAATTTTTTTAAAAGTAGGGGTACCCCGTGTTATAAACCAAAAATATAGGGATAGTTAGTGTAAATAATCCTCTTTTTTATTTTATTTTTATTTTTTTTAAAATGATTTTTTTCTCCTTTCATTTTTCTTCTTTTTTTCTAATTTTCCTTCTTCTTCTTTTTTTCATTTTTTTGGTTTTTTTTATCATTTTTTGTATTTTTTGGAAAATTTATTCGTCAAACATGAAGAACATACTTTTTAGGGAAAAAAATTAATTTCATAAAATTTAATTTTCAAAAATATAGAATTTTCAGTTATATAATATTTCGCATACCAAATCCTCGTTGGCGAGATATACTAGTCCCACGACTTCATGTTTTTCAAAGAAGGAAGAAGGTAGGTAGAGAGATCAATACATAAATAAATAATTAAATAAAAAATTCAATCATGACAACATTTAATTTGAAGGGTAAATTACGTACTAAGGTCATTTCCAACTCATTCTCTCCAAAATCTAATTGAGAGAATTTATTCAAAATTCTTCTCCAACCAAACCTCAAATTGATAGAATTTCCTCAAAAATTTTGAGTGAAGAATGTTGGATCCTCAAATTTGAAGGGGAGACAGAAAATCCTCAAATTTGATGATCCACTATTCATGACAATTTTGTCTAATTAACATACCATATGGTCTAATTTATAATTATAAATAATATAATAATTATATCATTAAAATGTTCTTGTTGAGATCTTTCAATAGTCTAATATTAATATTGAATATATTTCTTATTAGTATATTTTTATTAGATTCATTTTATTAATAAAATAATATTTAAATAATTTGGCAGAAATTAATTGAATAACATCAAACTTTCTAAAATTAAAATACATTGACTTAAAAAACATTAATGAAATAATTGTGAAGAAATAAATTTATATAGAAATAAATAATAGTTGTTTATTATTTGAGGATTGATGGATTGAAGATGTAAAATTTTAAGGATAACATAATATAGGAATATTTCTTTTTTAGTCCTCAAATTATGAAATTTTTTGACGATGGATTGGAAATGGTCTACAAAACTATATCTTTACTCTTTATAAAGAAATTTGAAAACGACTTAAATTGAGTTGTTTAAACCGTATGTATATTCTCAAGTAATTAAAAAAAAAATTCTAATTAATTGTTTAACATTCTAATATTATCTAATTATAGCCAAATATTTCTAACTTATCTGTACTTATCTACTCTTATAATGAGGCTTCAAAACGGCTCAAAAGTGAGCCGTCTAAGCCTTAATATTACGTATAAGAATTTATTGAATAAAATTAAATTTGTTATAAATAATGCTATGAGGAATCTAACTTGACCAACCAAGAAGAATACATCACATCTTAACCACATGAGCTAAAAGAGATGTTTGGCTATAGCTATATAATATTGTGTAGTTAAACAATTGGTTAAAATTTATTTATTCAATTTTAATTACTTGAGGATATACGTACGGCTAGCTTTTTAAGACTTTTTATAAAAAATAAAAATACATCTATAACAAATGTAATTAAAATATATTTAAATATTTAAACTATTTTACAATAATATTAGAAAAAGAAATTTTACGTTCAACGCACGTGTATTTACTAGTTTGGTTAAGGTGGCTAGATGAATTCGATTCCAATGACAGTATTATCTATAGTAAATTTTAATTTTAATTTTAAATTTTTTTTTTTTTTTGTATGTAATTCAATATTTTTTTTACCTTCATCTGCATGTCCTAGTATATAATAAAAAGTGGCATAGTTTTTTTTTTTTTTTTGCTCTAGCAATATTTCCCACATTGAAGTATATATACACACACACAAAAAGCATTGGTCCATCAAAAAATAGTATAATGGATCGTAAGTTCGTTAACAAGATTATTGCGGCCTAATAGGTTTTCCTTGCACGCAACTCGAATTTCAAGCAAACCCGACCCGAAAAACTCTATTTCAGAGTATTGGTACAAAACTAGTCTAGTCGAGAGTTTTGAGTTCAATTTCGGCTTTTGATGATTTTGATCTCGAGCTGTCGTACCATAAACGAGCCAGCCGGATTTGAAACCGCCTCATCACCCTTACTTTAAGGATATTTCTATTGACATATCAAAAATTGCTTAGAACAGACATCATGACAGTCCAAATTTTTATAATTTTTATTCAGAACAGTTTCAAATTTACCTTGAATAGTTCAATTTTCTTTCTTTTCTAACCCAAATTCTAATCTAACCCCAACCCCAATCCCAACCGCCGGAGGAGGAGGAGGCACTCTAACTGGCCCCTCCCCTCCCCGGCTCTCCCATGGACCGCCCTCTCTCCTCCTCCTCCCCCACCCTCCGTGTCCGCCTCCCGACCCCGACTACCCATTCTCCCTCGACTCCCGCCGCTTCTCCTCTTTTCGCGACCTCCTCCTCCACCTCCGGGAGCTCCTCCTCATCGGTGCGCCCTTCCTCCTCACCGCCCCCACCCCCACCCTCTGATCCGATGCTGTCCTCGCCCTCGTATCCCTCCTCACCCTCCATGTCGACTTCCGTCCCTACTTCACCACCCACGAACCCAAGCTATCGTCGTCGAGTACTGTCAAAATATTTGGCAGTTCTAATTTTTTAGGATTGTAAAAAAAATTTGATAGTTCTAATTAGAACTGTCAAATTTTGTTTACAGTCATAAAAAAAAATTGACTAGCCTGAAATAATTTTTTCGATAACAAATTTGTAAATAACTAAAAAAAAATTTATACTAGTCTAAATAATTTTTATAATGCCTATAAAATTAACCTACTTTAATCCGACCGACCCAATCCGTCGAGTCAAGACACAAGAACGACCACTTTAGCTTTTCTTTCTCCCTCACAAAAGTTTCGTTTCCTATTCTATCAACTTGGTAAAGCGAAAGAAACCCTAATCAGAACTTCTTCTTCTTCTTAGGGTTCTAATAATCAATAAAAGGTTTTTTTTTTTTGATTGGTTGCTGTGGAATATTGGAAGTAGAAACCCTAATTTGAAGAATTGATCTAGCTAGCATGGGTTCTGCTGAGGAAGAGATGATCGAGCAGGCGAGCAATGCCCGTAGAGAGAGGCTGAGAGCTCTCAGGGCCGCCAAGGACCTATCAGACATCTCCGAGGACGACTCCGCAGATCTTCATCAACCCACCAACACCAACACCAACACCAACACCAAGTAAGAGATGATTCCTCTCTCTCTCTCTCTCTCTCTCTCTCTCTCTCTCTCTCTCTCTCTCTCTCTCTTCCCTGGCCTGAGCAAAACAAGGCCTGTTTATAATTAGAAATAAAATTAGAGATCCTCAACCTCAAAACTGTTCTATTTTGCAATGTTCCGTTATAAATTAAGTATTGAGATTGGATTCGAGGCACGTCACAATCACACTGTTCTTAGAATAGATTTCGTCCCCCCTTATTGGTGTTGCAGGGATGATAGTGATATACCCCCGAGAAACAATCGCTTCACCATGCACTTTGTTACGAATCCATTGATCAATCAACAAGCCCTGTCCAATGGTGGAGAAAAGCGGCGGAGAAGGATGGTGGAGTTCTTGATTTACGCCTGGAATTTTCGATCTCTTTATCTTGGGAAGAAGGCCAATGGAAAATCTCCATATATCCTCTCAGATATCTGAAGTATCCGCAGTTCAGGTTTTTTACCCATGTATCCATCAACGGGTGTGAGAATCTTGGGCGCGAAAGACCATGAATCATAATCCGAAAGGAACAAATTTTGTTGTTGTTAAATTACCTTTTTACCCCTGGCTCGTACCGCGTGAGCCAAATGCTAAGTGCGTCAAATAAATGTATCAAAAGTGTGCATGAATTCACACATCCGCACTCAGGTTGTACCCGTTAAAGGGATGGAAGTAAATATAAGCAAAGGAGAATTCTTTCTCCTATCCGATGTGGGACTAAAAAAACCTCCATATTGAATGACATCGGAGCAACAAGATGTTGCTTCTAAGCAACAACACCAATACCCTACATGATTCAATCATGGATAAACAAAATAATTAGAACATGGATAGAATAATAATTAAGTACGAAAGAAAGAAGAACAGTATTTGGACAATCACATTGTGTATCAGAAGTTTCAGACTCGAACTTTTCCTTAGTGTTATATGCTTCATATATATAGATCCAAAGTTACATAAGTTTTGAACTTAGGACCTTACTCATATAAACTCGACATACACACACTTTGTGGGCATTTGATCGCGTCAATAGTTTTGCACTTTTTGACTGCACATTTTGGTTTCTTAAGACCTCTAGAGAGCATCCTGAGTTCCTAAAGAAAGCGACCCTACTTTCACTCTTAAATAGATAAATCCTTCAAGGATGTTCTGTAACATACATCCCCTGGTTTACAAGCTGCTGACTCATTAAGATTTACAATCATCCTCTTATTCATTGCAGATCAACATTATGTTGAAGATGAACGGATAATCACAAATTATAAATAGTGTTTAATTGTCACTCATCATTTTTTATTACCCATCTTTATTCATGCTTCAAATCCAAGTTTGGATTACCTTTGAGGTGTCTCAAGCTATTGGCTTTAGCCTCATTCCTCTTGCCATCTCTAACACTTGTTTTCTTGAAAGACCTTTAGTTAGAGGATCTTTAGTTAGAGGATCCTCCAAGTTCTTTTTTATCTTACATAATCAATTGCAGTTACTCACTGGACAACAATTGCTTTACTTTATTGTACCTCAGACGTATATGTCTTGATTTTCTATTATAATTAGTCATTTGAGCATTTGCTATTGCACCTTAGCTCTTACAGTGTACTAGGATAGCAGGGACTAGTTTTCTCTACAAAAGAATTACCATATTCCCGAGCCAGTTTGTCACTAGTGAGGTCAAGAGCTATGAACTCTGCCTCTATTGTGAACCGAGAAATACAGGTTTGTAGGGTAGAGTCTCAAGCGACAATAGCTCCTCCCAATGTGAATACATATCCACTTGTGGCTTTGGCCTTATTTGTATTTGAGATCCAACTTGCATCAGTATACCCTTCTAATACATGTGGATATTTTTGAACATGTATAGAATATCTCATGTCTGGTACGGTTAACAATATAGTTCATACATCCAATCTACTGAGAATATTTAAACTGAGCTACACATTTCCTTTTGTTCTTTTTTAACTTGCTACTTACATCATAAGGAGTGCTCTCAAGTCTATAATAAAAGTAACTATTTTTTAAGAACTTTTTCAATATAATGAGATTGGAATATATCAGTACCCTCAGAAGTGTGAATTAACTTGCATCCTAAAATAACATCAGTAGAATCTAGATTTTTCATATCAAAATTTTGAGATAAAAAGGATTTATTCATTAATAATATACATGTTAGTTATAAGCACAATATAACGCATGAGTACTATCATCTTTGCTATATACACATTATCAGAATCATTAATAACAAAACCATGAGATAACATTTTATCTTAGCAATCCATTACTTTGGCGCTTGTTTCAAGTCATAAAGAGATTAAATCATTTTGCATTTCTTATCATCTTGTCCTAGAACTACAAACTGTTCAGGTTGTTCCATATAAATCTCTTGCTGTAATGCTTCATTTTAAAATGCAGTTTTTTACATTCATTTTATGAATAAAAAATCTACACACAAAAGCAATAGCAATTAATATTCTGATAGTTGAAAATATAGTGACATGTAAGTAAGTGTCAAAGAAGTCTACTCCTCTATTTTGTTTGAATCCTTTATCTACTAACATGGATGTATCTTTCTCAATAGAACCTTCGGATCTTTAACTTCTTCTTGAAGATCCATTTGCATCTTATTGGTTTGCAACCTGCAGAAAGGTTAACTAGATCTTAGGTTCTGTTGGACATAACAAAGTCTATTTCACTATTTATGTCCTCTTTCAAAAACAAGAAATCAACATAATACATCACCTTGAATAGTGATTGGGTCCTTTTCTATAAGGTAAGTGAAGAAGCCTTCACCTAGGTTGGGTTCTCTCAGTATTCTAAAATTCGCTATGCAGATTCGGTGCGGAGGAGGGGCACCTAGGCTACCCAGGCGCCGAACAAATATCAATTTTTTTCATACTCCCTTGTAACAACTGATATAGCGTTATATCATAATGAAACACACTTACTAAAAAATTCATTAATAGGTATTATATCATTATCATGATTCATGAAGACATCATAAACATTATTTCATAATGTAACACACTTATCATCATATCCATAATATAAATTTTAAATTTCAAATGTTCTAAATCCAAATCCAATGTTAAAAATCCAAACAACATATCTACAATACAACTAAACATAAAAAATTATAAAATTCGAATAGCCGCATAGGGCCGAACATGGACGCATAATCGCATAAATCCGCCGAACATGATGTTTTTGGTTCGGCCTATGACTGCCTAGGCGGCCAGACAGCCGATTATTAGAACATTGGGTTATCTTCTAGTTTTTTAACTTCTTCTAGGTTATATTTGAATGATGTCCTCGTGAGGTGCACTATAGGTTCCATTGTGACATGGTGCAGATGCATAAGACCTAGGAGTTCTAGTTTTCAAAGGAAAACATTTTCAAAGAAAGTAGCATTCTTAGATCCCATAATAATGTTAGCATCAATACCAGTCACCTCATTTTTAATAACAACATAACAAAAAAACCCCACACAATCTACTATCTTGGGTCGTACTTTCCTTTTCTTAATAAGAGGAACAAAGACCTTAGCTTGGTACCCCCACACTTTGTAATATTTCAAAGGCTTTCTATCATTCCATAATTCACAAGGGTCTTATTAGTCTTCTTAAAGGGCACTTTATTTAAAATGTAATGTACATGAAGTAAAGTTTTTCTCCACAAGCAATTAGATAAACCAGGACTATCCAGCATAGCATTAATTATATCAAGAAAAGTCCAAAAAAATTTTCTTTCTGCTATCCCATTTTGTTGAGAAGCACAAGGAATAGTTACTTCATGAATTATACCATGCAACTAACATAAAGAATCAAATTCAATAGAGGTATGTATATTCACTCCTACGATCAAACCTTAGATTTTTGATTTTCTTTTCTAGTTGATTCTCAACATCAACTTTAAACAATACAAATTTAGAAAAAGCTTCATCTTTAGTTCTAAGCAAATACACACGACAATATTTTGAAAAATCATCAATAAAAGTAACAAAATAGTGAATATGAATACCATTTAGTTCACATATGTCGCTATGAACAAGTTCTAAAAGTTAAGTGCTTCTTTCAACTGAATGAAAGGGTTTCCTTAGTTGTTTAGCTTGTGTGCACACCTCACACTTCAATTCTATCAACTTTAGGAATAAATTGTAAAGATAACATTCTCTTTAAAGCGCTAAAGTTAACATGATCTAAACGACCATGCCACATCACAATTTTCAATATTAGAACACTATATTTGAATCAGAAGCTGATATTATTTAAACCTTGAAAAACTATAAAGCATATCAACTCTGAAAGTTTAAAGAGACTCCCACAGACATAGCCTTTTCCAATAAAATTATCATTCATGGAGATTACAACTCTACAAGACTTGAGTATAAGTTTAACCATACTTATTTAGCAAATAATCAGAAATTAAGTTTCTATTCACGTCTGAAATGTGCTACACATTATGCGAAGGGAGTATATTGTCCGAAGAAAACTTGAGATTAACTCGTCCCCTTCCAAGCACCTTCCCATTGTTACTAATTCACCTTCCTCAACCTGTTGGTAAGAGGAATCAATATTAGGGCATACATAGATGTTTGCCCTTGTATCAATTCATAGATCAATATGTTGATACCTCAAAAACAGAGCATACAATTACAAATCTCTTATCGTCGCTTTCGATAAAATCGGTCCTGGCTATCACAACATGTGCCCGAGGTATAACATGAGCATTTGGTGCAGGAGCTCGGCGATCATAATTTTGCCCTGACACTGCCTAGCAAACTGGCAAGATTTGCCACAGTTGTAACATTTATGCTTCGTCCTGTTATCTTTTCCGATTTTGGGCTTCGGCTTTAGATACTATTTCATTCTGGGGTTTCTCTTTTGGGGGTTATTATTTCGGGGATGATAGCAGAATGTCAGAGCTTGTTGGGTTAAACATGAAAGAATCTTTTGTCATCTTCCATATGCTGGCTAATTCAAATGTTACTTATTTTCTGATTATGTGTGTTGTCTTCCATATATATATATATATATATATATATATATATATATATATATATATTTGAAGAAGGTAAATATTATTGATCAACGATAATTACAACTTAGATCTATCCCCGATTACAAAACTCATCTGGGGTCTAAAATATCTATGTCAGCATCTATATTTCTTTGTACAACAAAAGTACTAAGGGATCCTCCCTCAAAGATACGTCGGTTGCTTTCCCTCCAGACGTACCATACCACCGTCCCAAAAATTAATCTAAGTCGGCAATAACCTCGCTCTCCCTTCCCCTTCTGAGCTTTAATATCATTTAAGATCGCATCAAGCTCTCTACAATGACCATGTGTTTGTCCCATTTTTTGTATCTGCGCACTCCAAATCTCCTATGTGACATCACAAGCGAAGAACATATAATCCCTGGTCTCATCATGTTTACCGCATAAACAACACTTCATGTCCTCGCAGGGGATGTCAAAATTGCTCAATCTATCTTTAGTAAGGAGCCTATTTCTGATCAATTTGTATAAGCACAACGACATCTTGACTATAGTCCCTTTGGTCCAAACCATGTCCGCCTATTCAACCTCTTCATGAGCAGTCCGTATCTGATTCATGGTTCTGAAATTAAAAGTGCATTTCTCTATGTCTGTCCAAGTCCAGTAATCCTCCACCGCTTGTCTATCAATCTCCACTGTCCGGATATCATCTGCATGTGCCGCCTCGATCAAATGGTCCCGGATATTTCACTCTTCTTCCTGGATAAGGCTGCTGACCATTTCCGTGTAGCCCATCAGCTCATAAACATGCCATTCCATCCTCTCAGTCAGGCTAGTGTGTCCAATCCATGGATCATGCCAAATGTTGGTTTGGGTCCCTGAGCCTATGATACTAGTCAACTTACCCTTAGTCTTGCTTCTCGTCTTCAACAAAGCTTTAACGGTGACCGAGAAGTTGTTGCTACAAGCTGACCAGAAGTCCTATTTCGGAAAGTATCTTCCCTTGATCCATTCAGCCAAAAGAGATTTTTCATTGACGAATATCCAGAACAGTTTGAGAAAAGCAGTTTCCCGGAGAAGCCCCAAAGATCGCAATCCAACTCTACCTTCCTTTTTAGGCCGACACTCCTCCCAACTGATTGCATGTATGCTTCATTTCCACAAGAAGTCCGCACACATGCTTTCAATTTTTTTCATTATACCCTTGGGTAGCATAATGGCCTGGAGCCAGTAAAGAGCAACCGCCTCTATTACGACTTTAATAAGTTTAATCCTCCCTCCAAAGGACAACATCTGCGTCTGCCATCTCTCTAGTCTCAATTGCGTGTAGTTGAGGAGACCTTCACACTCCGCATTAGCAGCATAGTTGGTTGAAAGGGGGAGACCCAAGTATCTCACAAGAAGCATTCCTTCCACAATGTCCATTTTGGTCAGCAATGCCTCCTTATTCTCACAAGTATGATTCAGGAACATCTGGCTCTTGTTCTTGTTCAGCTGCAAATTCGACCATTTTTCTATGTTATCGAGTATACCCTTTAGATTGTCTGTCAGATGACTCTACGAACACCAGCAGGTCATCAACATAAATTAGATGAGAAACCACATGATTCACCTTCTGAAATATAGGGGTAATCAATCCATCCAGAATCGCATCATCCAAAAGACAAGTGAGGAATTCTATGACCATCGCAAAGAGATATGGAGAGAGGGGATCCCCTTGTTTGAGGCCTCTGTTGCTTCCGAAAAATTCCTCCGGCTGGCCCCTAACTATTATCGAGAATGATGCAGAGCATACACACTCCCTTACCCTGTCCACCCACCATCGGTCAAATCCTATGCAGATTATGATATGGCAAAGGAAATCCCAATTCACCATATCATAGGCTTTCCTGAGGTCCAACTTAAGACACGTTTTGTTACCTCTCTGCTTATTGAAATCCCTAACAAACTCATGAGCCAACAGACAATTTTTCGAGGTGGAGCATCCTTTGAAGGCAGTCTGATTATGGGAGATAAGCTCTCTCATCACATCCCTCATCCGGTCACACATTAGGTGTGTTATAATCTTGTATAAGAAATTATAGCATGCTATCGGCCGAAAGTCTTCCAGTGAAGTCGCACCCTCCAACTTAGCAATTAAGATCACAAAAGTGTGGTTAAGCTCCTTGAGTAGCTTACCAGGGGTAAAAATTTCTCTCACCGCATCCAGGACATAAATCTTAATCATCTTCCAGTGTTTCTTGAAGAAAGTCGTCCCAAAGCCATCCGTACCTGGCGATTTGATAGGGTCTGCATTAATAACAATAGAATGTATCTCCTCCATTGACACCGTTGTCCGTAGGATATCATTACCTCGCCGAGAGACCATCTTCTTAAAAACAATGTGTGGAAAGACGTCCGGGTAGGAGTTCTGGTTGTAGAGATCCCGAAAATATGGCACCGCCTCATTTCAGATACCATCATCCCCAGTAATGAGACTTCCATCAGGATCAAGCAATCCGTGCATGTTATTCCGACTCTGTCTAGCCTTGACAGTGGTATGGAAGAATTTAGAACACTTATCTCCATCTCTAAGACAGCTGCATTTAGCTCTTTGTCTGATGTGGATCTTATCTAATAATGTATCCTTGCGCAGTCGATCTTGGAGGGCTATCTCCTCTTCCGTGAGGGCGGTCTAGCTGAACCTTCAGTTGAATGTCAGCCAACTTGTCCTCCAGTTCTTGGAGAGGAGTATGAGGTCTGCCTTTATTCCAGGTCTTGAGTAAGCCTTTAATAGCTTTCAACTTTTGAACCATCTTGAATTGAGCAGATCCAGTCAACCCAACCTCCCAATCTTGCTGAACTACCTCCTCATAACATTCCATATGAATCTAGACGTTGTTGAATCTGAAAGGCCTCCCTTTGATAACTGACACTTCTGCTAGTCTTATAACAATAGGGGAGTGATCACTAGTTCCAGGAGTTTAGCATTCCGTCCTAGAAGACTGGAACGCTTCCAACCACCTCCCGTTACAGAGAGCACAGTTAAGCTGAACGACAATCCGATTAGTTATCGCCCTGTTATTCCACGTCCATATGTCCTGTCTTATCCATACACCTGAGCCCAGAGGATAAGAGACAATGTTGAAATTCCGATAGAATCGCTTGTTGCACTGGGCGGCCTCCTATTTTTTTATGGACGAATAAGGTAGCATTGAAGTCTTCTACCACAACTAACGACCATCTATATCCAATCAGTGTGCTGGTCATAGTAATGTCATTCCACAACCCTAGATGCATGATTCTGTCATTATGACCGTACACCGCTCCTACCACAATCTGAATGCCCTATTTGTTGGTGAATTTAATGGTGAGGAGTTGGTCAGATTGTTGTATCACATCTCCCTGCCAAATCCTGGTGTCCCACATAACCCATTTGCGAGCTATATCGCTACAATCGAGATTGTGAACGGAGGACCAATGTGTCGGAGTACGCCTTTTAATCAAAATTTTCGATCTCACTTTGGATTCCAAAATTTTGATGATAGAGCACTCAAATTTATTGCTGTACCGCAAAATATCCCTCCATCTACCTATCGAATTCGTCCCTCTCACATTCCATGTGAATATAGTCATAAATTACGTTGGTGGGTTCCCTTGTTGATATGCGAACTCTCTCTAAGAGGAGGGGAGAGTCCATCATTTTGTCGGTTATGAGCTTTGCCATCTCCTGCTTTGGATTCCACTTTTACCTGCCAGATAGGATTCGGGTACGTCAACGGTTCATGGCTAGGTTGCTGCCCGTCAAGTTGTCCGACATCTTTGCCTGGGGACTTTGAAGATTTGTCCACAGGTGTAACTATACAGAGCGCTCCTCTACTTGCCAGTCTCCTAACTCTGACATGATTACCTTCTTGGTTAATCGCCTCAGCACTAAACGTGACCAGGCTAGAGTTGTCTTCCCCCTGTTGGTTGTCAGCGGCGAACACTACCATCGCATGTTGTGCCCCATCATTTCTTCCCCCCTCTCCCTTCTTTCTCATTCTCCGCTCCCATTCTCTTCCCCAGCAGAGAGGATTGGGGAGCCTCCTGCAGGGCTGGCTCATCCGTATCGATACTCTTTTGCTCCACACTTAAGTCAACTTCCTCTCCCCGCAAGCTAGGGATAGTTGTGCTGGCTCCAGTATCTCTAGTAGGCGTTGGCACCTCTGTACTAGAGTAGGGGACTTGATTAGTGGCCTCCGAGTTGACTCTAGCGTCCGGATACTGGGCTATGGTGTGTCCAAAGCTATGACAGAAATTACAACAAGGCGGTACCCTTTCATACTCAACTTTTTGGAAAATGGTTTCGTCTGTCGGAAGATCAACCTCCAGCTTGTCAGGAGCTTGTCTGGAAGCACTGATCTCAACAAAAACTCTAGCAAAGGACAATCGATCTCTATCAGTCGTGTATTTGTCTGGCCGTAGGGGTATTCCAATTCCGCTAGCTAGCTTCATAATAGCTGGGACACTCCATAGTTGGGGTGAAAGTCAAGGGAACATAATCCAGATAGGGACAGTTGCTAGCCGATCCTGTTCAAAGTTAGTAGAGGGGTCCCATCTTCTCAGGACAACCAGTCTCCCATCGAATGTCCGAGGGCCATTTTGGATCACCTTTTCTAAATCTTCCGACATCCCAAACTTGATAAAATAGAAGCCATTCTCCCTAGAGTATATTTTCATGCTCCCTTTAGGTCTCCACATTCGCAAGACGAATCCCTTTAGTTGACCGAAATAAAGTCGGGCTCCCATAACGTAAAGGACAATAGTGTTCTTCCAGAACTCTTCTGTTTCGACTATGTCCTCTTTGGTGATAGAGATGACTTTCTTCCTTATTTAAGACGGGCGCGACGAAGTGCATCTCGATATCTTCCCTCGCCAGGTCGGGCCTGCATCTATCTGCTCAGGTGATAGGAGCCACTCTATCTCAATTTCTAGTTTTCTACTGCATCGGCATGAGAGGGTTTATTATTAGCCTACTACCTAGCAACTTTAGATTTTGGCTTAAGTAGTGAGTAGTGCTGTCTACATCCCAGTAATTTAAACAAAGATCCTCTGATCCTCTGCAAAGCTGTTACTGAACTGAGATGATTGTTCAGGCAAAATTATTTTTCATTTCTTCCACATGGTTCAAAGAACGTGAATTAGGGTTAAGCGATTGATTTAGGAAAAATGACCAAACTAACTTTTGTTCAGGAAAAAATGACCATTTTACTGTAAAAACTAACTTTTCTCGTGTTATGCTTTTCTCTGTGCTCTGTTTTATCTATTTGTTCAAAGGTCATGGATCCTGTATATATTTAAATTGTTGGTGGAAGTGTGTATGTAAAGTCATAGGATTAGTTTGTATTGCAGTTACTTTCAATGTTCTAAAAATCGGCTTAGGCGGCGCCTAGGAGGTGCCTAGGCGCTAGGCGGCCGTTGCCCGCCTAGTGCCCCCGACGACCGACTATGTATGTTTTTGGATTTTATGGACAATTGTCACAATTTTAGCATCATTTTTGTTTTTGTTTTTGGGAACCGCTAGAACTAGGCGACAGTCTAGCCGCCTGGTGTCCGTCCGGCTATAACCTAGCGATTTTTACAACATTGGTTACGTTTCATCATGTTTGCTCAAACGCTAATTTTCAGACGGTGCACTGGGCTAGCGTTTCGGGTACTGTTTCTCCCTAAGTTTACATTCCCGCTTGATCCTGTTATCTTTCTCGATTTTAGGCTTTGGCTTTAGGTACTGTTTCTTCCTGAGGTTACTCTTTTGGGGGTTAGAGAATACGGTTGACCCTTAGGCTTTTCTTTAGATTCAACAATGTTCAGTTTAGACTCGAATTTAATATTCTTTATTTCTAGTTCTCCGCTCTTCCTCAGTGCGGGGAAATATGAACAGATCATCTAGGGACATAGGTTCTTTATTATGTTCGAGTCTCAGCCCAAATTCCTTCTAGGATAGAGGAAGTTTGTTGATAAGTGCATCGATTAGGAATTTCTCAACTAAGGGCATGTCTTTCTGAGACATTTTATGGATAATAGTTTGCAGTTCATTAGTTTGTTCGAGGACAGACTTATCATCTATCATTTTACACTCTAAAAACCTATCAACAATATATATTTTAGAACCTGCTCCTTAATTGGAGTATTTCTTATCAAGAGCTTCCCAAAGTTCTCTGGCAGTGACAATAGAGTAGTATATGTCATATAGTGTCATAGAGGCACTTAGAATTTTGTAGCGATAAATAAAATCGGGTTCATTCGTAGGGTTCTAGTTCATAAGTCCTTGCAGGTTCATGCAGTTGAGGTGAGGGTTTCGGTTCATTCAGAACCTTATCCAGTTTAAGACATGTCAGGTAGTGCATCATTCGATGTTGCCATCTCTTAGAGTTTAGGCCATCAAATTTGTCAGGCTTAGATGAATTATGAATGTTATTAGGAATATCATCAACAACAACCTTGAAATAAATGGCACGATTAAAAAACGCCCATCCGAAATGGAAACCATTTGGTTCGTCCCTTGCATTTGGCACCAAACGGAGTCCCGGATGAAATGTAAGTGCAATCCAACATTGCACTATTTTGTTATTGGGAGATTGAGTTGTGTTCAAATAATCCAGTGGTTTAGTTAATTTAAATGATAAATGTTGAATATGAGAAAGTTCTATAATGATAAAGGATAAATAGAGATTTTCCTGATGCAGTGGGCTAGTGCCACGCTCCAAATGTAGAATGATTTTAAATTGATGTGAAGGATCTGCAGTAAAATGTTACTAGAAGTTTTTCAGTTGTATTATTGACCATCCATGTGGCGATCTTTTGGGTTTCCTAGAGTAAACTTTCTGTGTTTGGAGGTGATACACATATCTGATTATAATATGACGTGGTCATGTTTAAGCATTTTAATATCATTATTATATCTTGTCATTTCAGGGAAAATAATTTCTTTGCTTTTTATGCATATAACAGAGTCATGGCTACTGAGGAAGAGTCTGTAGAACAAGCTGCTTCAGCACGTTGTGAGAGACTGAAAGCTTTGAGAGAAGCAAAAGAGCTTTTAAGCTCAGACGAGAAAGATTCAAGACAAAATGGTACTGAAACAGAAGATGTTGAAGAAACGAAAGAAGAGAAGTAAGTTACTTTAGATTCTTGTGGTTGCTTTATAGCCTTTAACTGTATATGTTCCAAATATATACCACTTTATTTATTTTCTATTGCTTATTCTGGTTGACATTGCATAGGAGATAATGCTTTAGTCTAGTCTGGAAATTTTCTATTGCATGATATATGACACTTGTATTTTTCAGACGCCTAACAGTATAAATGTTTTATGATGATTATCTTAAATATTCTTTTGGATAATTCATGTTTTAGAACAGCATCTAAAATAAGGTATGAAGTAGTTTACTTGAGAACTAAATTAAGCTCCAGCAAATTTCTTCTGTTGGAACTTCAACCAGTTATCACGAAGTCTAATGTTGGAATTATAAAGCTAGGCCCGAATCAAGTGTCCAGATAATATTCATACATCTTAGCTTTTAAGCTTGCGATGTAATTCTCCATTTAAGAGGAAAAAACTGTTGCATGAAAGGTTTTTTTAATTGCAAGTCCTCAGCCATAGTAAAAGACGCTTATTTATTGTAGTCATGTAATTTAAAGTAACCTAACTTTCCATAGGGATTGGAGTACTGAGTACAAGAAACTTTGCTGTCAAACACGTCTCATTTGGCTAAGGTGGGAGGCATTCTCCCTGGTTGGGTGGGTTCGATCCCACGGGAGAGCGTTATTTTCCCACAATTTATTCCCAAGTTATGCAGTCCTGTGTGGATTCCTGCAGGGTTGTGCGGGTGTTGTGCGCGTGTGTTCAATAAAATAAAAAAGAAAAAGAAAAATGAATACAAGAAAGTTTCCTGTCTTTGACCAGCCTGCAGAAAGAGAGACAATATGTCACGATCCGCACCCGATACAAGATCACAAGTACGTAGATACGTCCAGCCTACGCCGCAGCTTCGGCGGTAGAACGCTGTTTAGGTCATCAATATCTAGCTATCAATCATACCAATACAACTAGTTCTATCATGTACTCAATCACAATAATCTAAAGGAAGAATGAATAAGAAAGATAAACCAAATAAAATTCTAAAGGAATAAAACTAGACATGATATGGGATAAGAAACACTAGCCTAGATCTCTACAGTTGTCACCTCAAGTCCAGAGTGTAAGAGCAGTCATGTCTATGGCATCACTCTGAAATCCCAGAATAGAGAGCACAACATTCACTGAAAAATGTTATCCAGTCAGGATTTGAGCGAAGCACACCTCAATAGCAGTTCCAATAAATGATAAAGACTATGTAACAGTAAATGACAAGAAATATAGGATAATATAACTAGAACTGGAAAAATGACAAGAATGGAAATGCTGTAAAATAAATACAAGAGCAATGGATATCATATACAAGAATCAAGATATAGAACTAAGTGAGTGAGTACTAGCTTCGACATTTGATCCGCTTGGGAACTTGCACAAGGATAGGGCCTGGTTAATCATACGTGCAGTGTATGATCAATACTCATAAGGACATGCACAAGGAGGGATATGATCACATATCTAACTAACACTCTCCTCGACTAGTATAATGGATCCAGTCATGACACGTTACGACACGGAATTATATGAGAAATAAGTCCTTCTCATGAATCGGTATCTATACATGTACAAGAGTCACAAGACATGTACAAGAGTCACAAGGCATGCACAAGGTCTACCAGAAATAACATCTCATGACGGAATCCAGAATATACCAATCCGTGTAACCACGTGTCAAGAATCAAGTATAACTACGCTAGATACAAGAAACATAGAAGATATCATGTACGAAAAACTATCAGAGAATGTACTCGCCTGTAATCCAGAGCAATGAATGTCAAACTGTGTCCGTATCGGTGCCTCACAGACCTATATATGAAATTTTATGTTATTACAGTGTTTTGGAATCATAAACATGCTATACTAGCTTGAAACTAGGTCTCTAAATCAAACACTAGGTCCAACTAAGTCAAACTAGGTCAAATCTAGGTCAACACAGTCAAACTAGGTAATTTTCTAGTTTCTAGGTTAATTTTACCTATTTACAAGGTTTATAAAGTTGTACTAGGTCTTAACAAGTCACTATTTGGCTTTTGGGTACTAACTAGGTCTAACTAGTCAATACTAGTTAATACTAGGCCAATACTAGGTTTCTAGGCTAGACTAATAAGTTACTAGTATATATTACCCTAATATATACTTCTACCTATAATTTCTAGCAATAGCTTGGCCTATAGCTATTTACCTTATCCCGTATCACGGTATCTTAACCAGTATCACACATTTACCTAATACCTTAGTCCGTATCTCAAATACCTTAACTATTAGTCAATACCTTAGTTCTAGGGTCAATACCTTGGCTAAATTAGGTTTCTAGTCCATACTAGTGAATTCCTTGCTAATATCCAAGTTTCTAGACTAATACCTTAGCCGTATTATCAATACCTCAACTATAGGTCAATACCTTGCTAATATTAGGTTTTAAAGTCATACTAGTTAGCTATGATATACTATATATATATATATACTATATATATATATACTATATATATATACTAATATATACAATAACTTAGTCTAACACTTAATACCTAGCCAATATCTTAGTATTACCTCATTACCTAGCTATTATCTTAGTATCACCTCATTACCTTAACCAATAGTTTAACATATTACTCCGTATCCTAGTTTCTAGACTAATACCTTAGCTAATACCATTACCTTGACCAATACCCAATTCCTTAACTCATACCTTGGTACCTAACCCATTATCCAAGCTAGACACTACCCTTACCATGGTATCTTAATCCAATACCTAATATCATAACCTTACCTTAGTATCATAGTATTACCTTATACTAGTTCTAATATTTTGGTATCTTGGTATTCTAAATACCTTGATACATTCTAGGATACTACACTCTAATTTACTCTACACATATCTTACTTGTTTGTACATAGTACCACATTAGGTATCATATGATACCAACCCCCAAGATACTAACCCATGACCATAACCTACACACTTGATATCCATACTACCTAGACTTATAGGATACACAAAATGTCTATATCGTATAGTCAGTTCTCTACTTGTAACCAATACTGCACCTATTATACCTATTCAATAAATTCTAGGTTTAAAGTATGTCGTAGCCCTTCGTATTAGCTTTCCGAAACTTCAAACGGATCATATTTTCGTGTCTGGAAGCTCCCGGAATCGCGAAAACACCGAAACGCGTTCGTCTTTCGGACACCTGAAACTCAAACAGTTTTACAGAAAGTTCCAGAACAAATTTAGCCTATTAATTTATATATTTGGAAAGCCAACTCCGATACGGTTCTTTAAAAAAAACGGGAGATTAACTGGAGTCCTGAGTTAGGAGTTATGATATTTCTAAGAGTCCGTTTGGATAGTCTTTCTGAAATTTTGTTCTGAAAAGAGTTTTCTGAAAGTAAGTTATAAAGTTGTTTTCTGAGTATAGAAATTTTGACTTTGCGTTTGGTTACTTTCATCTGAAAATTATTTTAGAAAACAAAAATTAAAAATTTTGTTTGGTAAACAATTTTTATTAAGTGGTTTTTTAATAAAATTTTATAAAATAATTATGAATGTCCTGTTTCCATAATTTTGTGTCTAGTCGTATCCGGTTTCTATGATTGTGTCCGATCTCTGTGTCCGTGTTCGGAGCTCTACTCAGTACTCACTGTATGACCCTCGCGCCGCTGCCCCCCCTCAATCCTAACCCTAGGACGCGGCTGGACACGCCGTAGCCGAAGCCGTCCCAACCGATCGAGATCATGTAGTCGTTGATCTCGAGAACCCGTCGTTATCCCGTCGAGGTCGACAAGCTCGATGGCGACCTAGGTCGTCGTCGTCCTCGACAAGCCGACGATGTGGACTCGAAGAGGGGGATCTGGTTCTCCAGCCGACGAAGTCGTGTCTGGCACTGTGGACTCCTTTTCCGCCGACGAAGCCGGCAGCGCCGGTGGCGAGGCAATCCTCCGTCGACGACGAGATAGGGAGAGGAGAGGAGAGGAGGTGTGGAGACATTCGATTGAGCAGCTCCTCCGTCGACGACGAGATAGGGAGAAAGGCGAGGAGGCGAGGCAGGTGCTCTGGTTGAAGACCGTTGATGGTCTATCGAGACGACGGAGGGCATGGCTCCGGCGCCCCCCGAACTGCTTCAGCAGCTCCTCGATCTTGTCGGTCTTCGACGAGGAAGTCGTCCACAGATATGGAAGAAACCCTCTGGAGGAGAAAAAAAATGAGGAGAGAGAAATAGGAAGAAGTTTGGGGGGTTGGGGGCGGTGACAACTCTTTTCCAAAAAGAGTGAAAAGTGCACTCAGAAAAGAGCTTTTACTTGCTCTGAGAAAGCTGTTTTTAAACAGCTGATTTCCAAAACACGTTTTGAAACTTGCTTTATGAAATGTTACAACCAAACACAATTTCCTGTCCATCCGATTTTTAAACTCATAAACCCGAGTTATAAATTACAACCAAACGGGCCCTAACTATGGCGGCTAAAAACGAGGCTGAATACTATGACGAATTTGAGCTATTTTGGACAAAAGAACACATGTATACACTCAATTTACCAAATTCACCTATACGTATCATGGCGTATCATGATACGGACTCTACGTGTCCAATTTTGGATACAAGAACACCTTCACACCATCAAATAAACATCAATAGTCCTCATTAGGGCACGATACACACACTCAATGGACATAATTGGAGTTTTCTCCAAATTGAGCCCCAAAATCATGACACAAACTTAGATCTACCAAATTGAGGGCTCCTAGTGCCTAGATCTACCATTGGAAAGTCAAATCTAACCATGGGAAGGTTCCTACAAGACCAAGGGGTGTTCCTAACCATGAATTTGATGAAATTGAGAGAATTACCTAGTATTTTGGTAGCCTCTTTGGAGAATTTCGAATTTGGACACGGAAGGGATGAGTCGGACACGATCTTCTAGCAAGCTTCTCTCCTATGGATCTTCTTGTGCTTTCCAATGCTCTAGGCCTTCATGATGGTGAGAATGAGTGGAATTGGAAGTGGATTGAGTGGAATTGGTAGGGAATTGGATTTGCTTGGGAAAGAAGAAGCTTTGGGAAAAAATAAGACTAATGAGTGAAATGAAATGAATGAGCCATAAATTGAACTTATCTCTTATAGTAAGGTTTGGTCATGCCAAAATATCAAGTTTGTCCATTTACATTTGTCATGAATGAAATCTAATTAACTAAAGGAAAACGTCTCTACAACTAAGATGAATATTCTCTTCGAGGTAACTAAACTTAATTGCTTTTAATTACTAAAATAATAACTAACAATAATTAGCACTAACTAACCAACACTTGAAAATTC
This sequence comes from Iris macrosiphon, assembly GCA_036927795.1. NCBI lineage: Eukaryota > Viridiplantae > Streptophyta > Magnoliopsida > Asparagales > Iridaceae > Iris > Iris macrosiphon. The sequence goes on along the minus strand of JAYESA010000017.1, from coordinate 81,224,433 downwards.
TAATTGGCTAGCCACTAACTAACACTAATATAATTTTAGGCAATCACCAATATAAAATAATATATAAAAAATTTAACAACATACAAAATTACCAAAATGTTCCTACGGTGGAAAGTGGTATTTACATAGTATCATGTTAAAAGGAAAATAGACATGCTAGTTGTTAAAAAGGGTTTAAACAATTCACTGGCATATTTACTTGTGACTAAATCCACTATTGGAAGGAAAGAGTCCTGTATCAATGAGTAAAGCTTCAAGTCGAGATGACAATACATGAGAAATTCGTTCACATCCATATTTGTATATAATGTTGGGCTTTCTCTGTCACAATATACCTCATTTGCTATGCCAGGGGCAATATAGATTACTTAATTGCATGCTAATATGTTTTCTTTTACCCATATATTCAAAAGTAAAACATTTGAGGTGTAAGCATAGTTTTGCATTGTCGGCCTATAGCGAGACATATCGGCTATGTTGTGTCAGTTTCTGACTATCCTGATATGATACCGCCCCTATCGGTGCCGGCTGATACCGGCATTCGGGCTCTCTTTCCCAGTCAACTCAGTAAGAAACAACTAAAAGAAAAAGAGAAGTATGAAAGATACAGTTTGGTCGAGCCAAAGTTTAATATGCTAAGGTGTGGCAATAAGACATGTAACCATTACAATTTGTTGAAGTTGTATATTTATAAGTTCGCAACATTTATCCATCTTAGTGTTACACAATGCAAAACCATCTATCGGTGGTGTGTTGTCTAAAAGTAAGTAAATAAAAGATAGTATTGCCCAAATGTTATGTCAAAATTTATTGAGTTTGTTAAATCAGTTTTAATTCTTTTGGCTTTAACGGAACGAAGAACTCCGAAACTCTGATATGGAACTGCCGAAATTGATACTGATAAGGTCCAAAAATGATTCCCTTACCGATATTGGAAGCCATGGTGGAAAGTCCCTTAATAGATCATCAAAGCACGATTTTGTTTTCTATGATGTAACAATGAGGTTTATGTTCCAAGTAAATAACATATAACTTGTTTCAAATGGTAACTTTTATGACGGACATGTCGGTCAGTCATGCATGCTGCATGATGTGGCATGGTATCTCCAATACAAATTCAAAGAAATTGTAATCAGTGTAGTCAAAGGTGCGCCTCAGGCGCGCCTTGCTTCTAGGCGTATGGGTAGCGCCTGAGGGCACTCCAGGCGAGGCACAATTCTTAAGGCGCACCTACGGCGCGCCTTTTGCGAGCGCCTTGGAATAGCTAAGGCGCGTCTTGAAAATCTTGTGAAAAAAAAAAACATGTTTAGACTATTTTTTTGAACTGTTGTACTGTTTTTAGACTGTTTTTTGAACTGGTGTACTTTTTTTAACTGTTTTCTCTCTCACTTACTCAATTCAAAGTGATTGCAACCTAGGCATGGGAGAATTTGAAGCACACATGTTTATCAATGTAGAAAACCGATGTGAATATATATATATATATATATATATATATATATATATATATATATATATATATATTGTCTCGCGTCGCTCGGGCGCGCGTCTTAAGTGCGCCTTGCGCCTCGGACGATTTGGACCCTTTGCGCCTCGAGTGCGCCTTGCGCCTTTTACTACCTTGATTGTAATTTACAAATACCAATGAGTGTTAGGAATTTTCAGCTTGCTTCTTCAAATACATGTTAGCTTTGTTTATATGGATGTTTGGTTATGTTGCATGGATACAGATAAGGTGACACCATATGACACGATATGGATACGATAACACGGAATTTTTGTAAAGCTAGGATAAACAAGGCACCCTACAACACACATTGAAATTCTTGCCCTTTTATTTGCTAATAACATTGCAAGCTTGCGGTACAAGAAGGTACCACAATAACTAATAACATAGGAAACATATTAGCCTTAGTTTCTTTATGAACATAGAAACAAAAACTTAAAAATGGAAAATTTAACACAAGTTTAGTTCGTATTGCCACCAGATAGGAAAAGGAAATTTAAAGAAGTATGATAAACCATCATATTTTTATTCTCCTGATTCCTTGATATGCCCTAGGCTTGGTTTGGGTTTGCTTATCTTGGCTGCTTTTGCTTATATTTCTGAAAAGCACACCCATAATCTCTTTGGTAATCGCAGCTTTTCAATAATTTCTTGAAAGCCAGTTCAAACATGGGACAACTTTTGACAGCATGCAAGAGACTACTGTCAAAAGCTGCTTCTGCTGCTGCTTTTTGAAATGCAGCAGCAATCCTGAACCAGGCCTTAGTAGTGTAATAAATTCTAGGATAAGATAGGAAGTGCAACCGACATGTATCCCCGAAGTATCCGATTGGGTACCTACTATGCAGTTAAAAACCGTTATATATCGGTTATATAACCGATATATAACGGTATAGGTTCAAAACCAATTTTTTTGGGAAAAAATCGGTCAAATATCAGAATCGATATTATCGGCCGATATGACCGATATATACTGATATATCGGTTTTAAATCGGTTTTAAAAACACCGATATATCACACTTAGGTTTAGTTAAAACACAAAGGGGGTGCGGGAGAGAGCTTGCAGAGTTTGTGAGGGTAGGTGATGATTTAACTTCGGAACAACTTCGTGCTTCAATGGGTGCCGATGATTTAGGCAATACTTGGTCACGAGTTGTTGAAGGACCAACCACAAGAATACTCCTCGTAAGCCACAAGAAGTTGCTCTCGGAACGTCATGACATTGGTAACATCACTCTTCAATCCATAAGAGAACTCCTCGTAAGCCGCATGGTTTTGCTCCACTTGTATTTTTGCTCCATGTCCGTCATACCCTTTCCCAAGAGCTCCAAGCAAGACACCAACTCGCCACAGGCTAGATCCAATGTTGGCTCCTTGCTTTTGTCCCTCTTAGTGATCTTGTCCCTCTCCTTGTCCCTCCCTGAACGATGCGGAACGCTCCTCGTGGACGATCTCAGATGTTGACATAGCGACGATCGACCTTGGCTCTGGTACTTGTCACGGACTTAGTATTTTTCTTCTACACTTTGATCCGTACGACGCACAAGCTTCCTTCTCGAAGATCTGTGCTAATTTCTATTTTATTGTTTGTTTGGTAGATGGAAAGAAAGGAAACTAGCATGAACCACCAAAAAAATGGAAAGCAATCATTCTACTTTCCATCCAAATAGGTGGAAAGTCGAAGAAACTCATTGAAAGAAATTATGATCTTATTTTTTAATATTACTTATATTAAAGTAAAAAAACACTTATAAAAAGTTCATGTATTATGTCAGTTTCTATATTTTAGTTTCTTGCAAAAAAAAAAAATCAATTGGAAACTATGTTTTCCTTGGATTCTACAAACCAATAGAAAGTGTCTTAGTTCCCAAAAGTTTTCATAAGCCAAACAGGCCCTAAAGGCAGGTGAAAGTTCACTCAGCCAAGATGATGATCTAAAGTCCAAATTAGGTAAGAGTAAACTACCATTACGCCAGAGTCCTTCCCTACAGTCTATGTTGTCATGGGCGCCGCCTAGGCGGCGGTCAGGTCGGGGGAGCTCGTCTCGACCCTGGGAAAAAATGTTTGTGGCAGTCGACGGGCGCCTAGGCGTGCGCCTAGAGGCGACCCGGTGAATTCCAGAGGCACGCCTAAGCGCACTGAGAACAAGTATCACTGAATATATACTTTACATCATATTATACACTTTCTTAATACACCTGCTGCTTGCTGGTTGCTGAAGAGAACACGTATCACTGAATACATGTACAAGTATACGTGTACATCATATTATGCGCAGAACAAGTATGCTTGTTCACTAGTGAATCTTGTATACTTGTTCACTAAATCTTGTATACTTGATCAGTGAATATGATGCGCCTTGTATACTTTGTTCACTGAATACACCTCCTGCTGCTGCTGTAGGAAAAAGTCTGGGCGGACGCCTAGGTGCGCCTAGGCGAGGCAGGTGGCTTGTAGTCTCGTCTCGCCTAGCGCCCAGTACAACGTAGCCTACAATCTCTACTATTTATTACAGCATGCCCAGAAAATAAAGTATTTGGCAACCTAAATCCAAAGGTTTATTAGCAAAAAGATGGGTGTGCATGTTAAGGGGAGGAGAATAAGTATTAAGGGAGGAGTGAGTGATCACTTAAATTAGCCCAAGAATTGCCAGAACAAGAATCCAATGCGAAAAAAGTCCACATACCGAGTCAAAGATGAAATAACATGGAAAAAAAAGGTAAGCCAAAGGCTTATAATGTTTATGATGAAACCTAAGATCAATAATGTAAGTCAAGGCAAAGGGACGGGAAGGAGGACCTAGGTTTCAAGACATTATTCTATCAAGATACAGGTTGAACGTGGTTTCTAGATGTCTCTAAGCTCAAGGAATTTATACAAAAATGAAGAACTTACAGGGTATGATAGATTAAAACTAAACCTACACAGATACATGAATAGCTAGTATAGAATGTTGAAATTCCATTGAGAGCCAGCAACCTATATGTTTCATGATACTTGAATGAAAGAGTAGGTACCCTATGCAGTTAAAAACTGTTTTTTTCATGATATTGGTCCAGTAGAGTTATTGATATATCACCGATATATCGGATTTATAACGGTAAATATCGGTTTGCATTTTTAACACAATTTTTATATATGAACAATATACTTAATAGTTATCTATCATAAAATATACAAGAAGAGTTTCTTAAAGTATTAAAACTAAAAGGTTCCAACATTACAATATAAAGAGTACCACTTCAAAACGGTTCAACTAATATGAAAACAAAAAAGATCCCAATTCAAGTTTCAAGATCTATTAATCTTCATTGGCCTCAACTTCAACTTCATTTTCTTCGTTTTTACCATCACCATCTTCTCCACCTTCTTCCCTAGTTTGTTCATCTTAATCTTCTTCATCCTCCATATATTCATCATCGTGAACAAATGAGGAGAGTGAATCTGTAACAACTCGTGATCTTGTACTTCTTGTGGTTGGTCCTTCAACATCTTCATCTTCTGCGCATAATATGATGTACAAGTATACTTGTACATGTATTCAGTGATACTTGTTCTCTGCAGCAACCAGCAAGCAGCAGGTGTATTAAGAATGTGTATAATATAATGTAAAGCATGTATTCAGTAATACTTGTTCTCTGTGCGCATAAGCGTGCCTCTGGAATTCACCGGGTCGCCTCTAGGCGCACGCTTAGGTGCCCGTCGACTGCCAGAAACATTTTTTCCCCGGTTAGGAGCACCTAGGCGTCGCCCATGACAACATAGACTGTAGGGAAGGACTCTGGCGTAATGGTAGTTTACTCTTACCTAATTTGGACTTTAGATCATCATCTTGGCTGAGTGAGCTTTCACCTGCCTTTAGGGCCTGTTTGGCTTATGGAAACTTTTGGGAACTAAGACACTTTTTATTGGTTTGTTGAAACCCAAGGAAAACATTTTCCAATATTTTTTTTTTTTTTGCAAGAAACTAAAATATAGAAACTGACATAATACATAGACTTTTTATAAGTATTTTTTTACTTTAATATAAGTAATATTAAAAAATAAGATCATAATTGATTTCGATAAGTTTCTTCGACTTTTCACCTATTTGGATGGAAAGTAGAATGATTACTTTCCATTTTTATGGTGGTTCATACTAGTTTCCTTTCTTTCCATCTACCAAACAAATAATAAAATAGAAAATAGCCATAGTTTTTGCACTTTTTAGTTTTTCTTTTAACTTTCTATTTGCCAAACATGCCCTTATAGTGGTATTAGAACTTATCTTTAACGGACATAACATTTCCACCTTGTGTTACGCATAATATTTTTTTTGCCCCATCAAGTCCGATCTGCATAACCCTCATCTGAGAGGGGGTTTTGCTGAAGCTTCCATAATTCTTCAGATTATGGTGGGGTCTTCTTGAAGACTTTTGAAGTCTCCATAGCCTTCTAGAATCTTCTCTTTAAATATCTAGGACTCAGAATATTCTTGTAAATGTCCAGTTGTTTTCTGTAAGGACTTTGAGGCCCTATAAATAAGTATGAGGCTCATTTGCTACTCACCACCAAAAACTTATAAGCATTCTTCAATATAGTGAACACTTTCAAGTTTAACTCTTGCTCCACTACTTTCTCTTTTCTTAGCATTTTGGCTAAGTTAGTTCGGGGAAGGCTTGCACAGATCTTCTAGGAGGAAGCTTGTGCGCCGTACGGATTAGAAAAATACTATGTCTGTGACAAGTACCAGAGCAAGGCCGATCGTCAACATCTGAGATCGTCCACGAGGAGCGTTCCGCATCGTTCAGGGAGGGACAAGATCACTAAGAGGGGCAAAAGCAAGGAGCCGACATTGGATCTAGCCCGTGGCGAGTTGGTGTCTTGCTTGGAGCTCTTGAGAAAGGGTACGACGGACGTGGAGCAAAAATACAAGTGGAGCAAAACCATGCGGCTTACGAGGAGTTCTCTTATGGATTGAAGAGTGATGTTACCAATGTCATGACGTTCCGAGAGCAACTTCGCAAGATGCAAGTCAGGTTCGAGAAGGAATGCTAGGCTGCTCGAGCGGAGATTGCTAAAATGTGCGAGAGAAATTCAAGACCAAGACCGTGATTCTTGAGAAGGCTATCGCCAACGGTGAGTTTTCGAGTAGGGAGGTGACACCAAAGGTGAAGTATCCTGCGCCAAAATCCTTCAAGAGTATTCGAGACGCGATGGAGGTTGATAACTTCCTATGAAACATTTAGTGATACCTTACGGCGATTTGCATTAAAGATGAGGCCGATAAGGTAAATACCGTGTCTTTTTATTTAATTGATGATGTTATGGTCGTGTCGTAGGTGCGTTGAAAAAGAGAAGGGTTTGTACTCGATCAAGATTGGGAGGATCTCAAGAAAGAGATAAAGTCTCAATTCTAACGTTGAGTTTGTGGCAACGAGGAGCTTGCGTCAACTCAAGTACACCGGGTCGATCAAGAATTATGTTGCAGAGTTCACTCGTCTCATGCTTGCCATATTCAGCATGGACGAAGAGGGTCGCTTATTCTTCTTTCTTGAAGGTCTACACAATCGTGTGTGGCACAAGAGTTGCAGAGACAACGTTCCAAGACTTGATGTAAACTCCATTTTTTCAAAATAGATTAATATATTACTAAATATAGTTAATAGATAAACTCTTTAATTATAAGTTAATTAAGAGTTTAGACGATGACATCTCACCCTTCTATACCCTTCCATATCACCTCATCCATGACCTCAAACCCCCATATGACATCATCCATGACATCACTTTCTCTCTCTACACACTTCCTTACACACTTCCTTACACCTCATCACTTCTACACCCTGCCCTCACCCCCTCACATGTCCCCATCCATTCATCTTCTTACATCTCACCACCTCACATGCTCCCACCACCCAATCCTCTCCTCACACATCATCACTCCCCACACCCCTCTCTCCTCCCTCTCTCCCATGGTCCCAACTCCCCTCGCATGGGCCAACATCCCTTCTCCCTTTCCTATATAAAGACACCCCTATACCCCTTCCTATGCCATATCCTCTTCCCCACCTCTACATAACTCAAGAGCCTCATAGTAAAAGCATTGGTTCCTCATTAGAGCTAATTTCTACAAGGTATCCCTTATGTTTTTTTTAAATTTTCATTATAATCCTAACTAGAAACATATAGGTTATATATATATATATATATATATATATATATATATATATATATATGTGTATGTATGGGGGTGTATGTGGGGGTGTTGGGGGGGGGAGGGGAGGGACTGCAGGAGCAGCAGCAAGCAGCAATAGCTGCAGTAAGGGCAGCAGTAGTAGCAAGCAGAAGCAATAGCAAAGCTATATATATATATATATATATATATATATATATATACTCTATATGTATACTATATATGTATACTATATTGTATCTATATATGTATCTACATATCTTATATATATGTATCTATATATGAATTTATATATGTATGCGGAGATTTGGGTCTGATGCTATATTGTATCAGCGGCTGAGAAGCTAATAGAGTATCGGTGGAGCGATACGTCTAAGCCCAAGCAAAAGACCACCACCAAGGCCAATGGTGTCACGCCCCAATCTCCCGCAAGCTCGATAGTCCCCGCTGAACGTGAATCACCACGTTTACAGCTCTCCCGCAGGACAATCGTTCTCACCGGGACGTGATGCCGTACGAGCCTGGAGTTGCGCTCGTACAAGGCGATGTTGTCAAACACCAAATGTTATCATTGAAACAACCAAGTTGCAGCGGAAGTCAAGTATTGTGTACCAAGCACACAATCAGAGTATACGCAACGAAGCTCACGATAGGGTCCAAATGAGGTGCCCCGAGTCAATGCCACAAAGGCGATGCCACGGAGACGATGAAATAACTCTTGCTCTTTCTCTAGCCCACAAAGGTACTTACAGTTCATACATCTTGTCCCGTATATCCAAGCAGCGCCACTACGCCTGTGTACCTGAAATATTGCCCACAAACGTGGGTCAGTACACAACCGTACTGGTGAGCGGGGTAACCCACTCGCCTAAGCCGACACTAAGTAAAATAGTGAATGCACACAGTTATATGGTCATCTTTCTAGTTGAATCCTAGATTCATTTCATGGCATATGGATGACATGTTAAGGAAAGCAGTAAAGCAGTTTAAGCATGCTAGCATTCAATCTCAAACCAAACGACAAGCATTTAATATAAAGCCGACCCGTCTAACTCAATGTCATCGCTTGCACGATAACATATCGAACCATCAGTCTCGCCTCGATATCCATCCAGAACCAATGTTTATATATCCCACTCTCGAGTGCACACTCTTGCCGAGGCAAGGTGGCCGCGCCTATACGATGCACAAACCAACCAATGTAAAGCAAGCCAACATCTATTCTTATATGAAGTCACTGGCCAAAGGCCATAAAGGACGTTGATCGGACAGATCAATGCGGTTCTATTCGAAACAGCGCTAAGTAGCTAACCCACCTGAATCGCATCCAACCGCTGGCACCGCGCCCAAGACGCGTTACCCAATTGTCTCCTCCATGGCCGAACGGTCCCGGTGCCCCGGAGCACTCGTTCGAGGAAACCAAACCCTGTGCCACTCAGGTTGTCCGTGACTATGCAGACACGTAGGTATGACGAGAGGATCGAACATTCTCGCCCCACCAAGCGATCCTAGACTCGTTCCATCAATAATCCAACCAACATATCCATAACCATTCTTCCAACATGTCCTTCCAAGAACCCAAATCTCGACCTCAAAACATAGCCCGAGGCATCAAAATATCAAGTGTTTCATAGGCACGAAGCCTCTTCTCAACACAATCCAAATTGGTGCAACACCTATGCTTAAAGCTAACCCATGGCACAATGCCCCAAAAGAGGCACAATGCCCGCGCCGATGCAGTTGTTCGGTTTCGAACCACAACTGCTCGCTTTGCAAGACAAAGCGACCAAGTGATACCCGTGCACGGAGGCACGCTCGCTCGCCCGAAACCCGATATTCTCAATATTCCCATTGCCTCAATTGTATCATTCCAACTTGTATATTTCCAACCGTCCAAGCATAATCCCAAGTAATCCAACCGATCGCCTCAAATGAATAATCCAGCTATCGTATCCAACTATCCAACACGTAAACCATTCAAGCCACAATCCTACCAAGCCAACGACGCACACTCTATGCACGCCTCAGTGTAGTGCTTCCCGATGTTTCAGTCCAAGTGTTCAAGCCATTACGTGTTTTCCATATTATTAGGCATGAAGGAGTAGAGGAGAAGGGAAAGAGCCCACTCACAATGTTCGAATCCGTTAGGCATCCTGTCCTGCCGATACGGCCAATCCCTTGAACCCGTGGTCCGATGCAAGCGCGATCTACTCAACTGGTATGACCGTGCGAGCAGGCCGTGCTTTCCAAATCATCCGACCGATCGGACTAAGGAAGACGGCATTATCGTTTCCATTCAGCTATTCAGTACTGTTCGGAACGAACACCTGATTTCCATCGAACCCGCTAGCCATCTGCACATGAAACAACTCGATTAATCCTTCTTTCCGAAATCCGACATTTCAAATGTAACCAGCATTTGATTCATTCAGTCCGACTCAGCGTAACGCTCCGAGCGGTTGCGGGCGTTACATAATATACCACTTAGAATCAGGTTCGTCCACGAACCGTGCTGGTACTCATTCTTCACTAGCATGCTACAATCCAATTCCATGGATCTGCTCTATGCAACTCTCATATACACTATTTCTGACACAACATCTCGTCCTGCTGAACGCTCGAATAAATTTCACGAATTCCCACATCCTCCTTGCAGCTCAACCCGAATTTCTCGTATCGCTTAGTTTTGGATCGTACATATATTTAAGGCGTCCCTAAAATACATGCATTTCAGCCGAGCTTTGTGATAGCAAATTTGAACAAGTTACAAGGGTATCTTTATGTTCGAGGCGTCCATTCACTTTGCTCCCAATTGAACCAAATCACGATTTCCATTCCAACACATTCGCTCGAGAACTATTCTCAATTATGCAGATTTTCCACCGACTCAATCAGTTCGTGTTCCAGCTCAATCCATCCCACTATTTCTGAAATCAGTACTAGCAACATCTCCAAATATTATCTCGTGCACCGAACGATTCTCACAACTGATCTACCCCAGCTATGCGACTTACCCAAATATCAATTTGCTTAGATCAGCTCAGTCCAACACATTTCTTGCCATCTCAATATCTCACAGGGTGAAAATCTATATTGAGGTTCGTGTGATCCACGAAGATCTCGCCGCCACGCCAAAGGGATTAGTGTCGCCACGATTTCAATGTGGACACACTCGCCACAATTCTTAGGTTGCGCATGAAATAGTTCTTCGTGCTGCCTCCACTGCCTCGAAGCATAGGATATCACCTTCGCCTTCCGAATGAGCACGCTTCCCAGACTAAGTTCCGAGACATCTTGTAAATCTGAAGCAAATCTGTCCCTTCCAGTATTCGCAAGGATTTGATCTGAACGAGCCGCTGCTTTAACTTCACGAGCTAGTTTCACAGTCGTCAATTCATATGAATGCTATTCCCTTCCAGGGCACGATGAGTCAGAGGCGATGCCATCGATAAAAATCTGCGACTCTGAATCTCATCAGTTGACAAGGCTACTTCCACCATCGCTTCGATCTTCCGGCTGTATCTTCAGCTGAAGGCTATCCCAAGGATCTCTCAAATCCAACACTCAGTCAATAAACCAAATCACATTGCTCACATCTGCCCTCGACGCATTCCCAAATACGCCGCCTCAAAGGTCGTTCTATGGGTCTATCATATTCAATCTCTGATCTGACGGGCCAGTCGCTAGGGTCAGCTGTCCCGAAGCTACGCTCGATAATTGTAATCATCACGATGGACAGTTACTATAAACCATGCTATATCTCATCTGCAAATCCGAATCAAAATCCAACCATTCCATCCGAGCGAACTTCTGAATCCGAGAACTGCGCTCGTTGAAACCTTATTCCATCAATCCGCCGTTCTGTCCTGAATCCATCAAATTTCCGAATTGCATATTCGATTCTCGCACTACAATTTGCAATGATTCTCAAAACCCAAGACTTGCTCCAATTCTTATCCATTTGCTGCGTTCCACAATGCACGTCCAATTTACTCGAGCAGCACAGTGATTTGTTCCGACGTTACTATCACATTTAGCTATCTTCAAGCGTCCGTCCACGTCTTCCGGAGAATCCGTTTACTATCGTTGCACCATCCTGCCCAAAATTCCATTTCCGCTAAACCTGAGTCAACTTCACGAGCAGCACATCCAAAATCTTCCAAGTTTGTGTGAATCCATCTCATTGTCCCTCCAGACCAATATCGTGTTTCCTTGCTCAATCAACAGCTCAATTATGTCGCCCAAAATCGTAGTTCGTGCTCGCTATCATTTGATTCACCCATCGCTCATTCAAGCGTATCCCAACTGTTCGTTCCGATCTCGTCCATCTCTCAAGTCCAACGATACTTCCATTTGCACCAGTCCGTTCACGATATGCTCAACTAAATATTCGCTTGCTCCATTTTCATTCTTCCCAACTCAACCGACGTGCACCAACCAACTTGTATTCTTGTTTCACGAGTCCGTTCAGGAAATTTCCATTGAATGTCCAACCAAAATATTTCCAATGCCTTGCTTAACACGTTTGATCCCATATACCACTTTGAATCAAGTCACTACTCGCATTACGATTTCCTTCACAGATCCAAGATCCGTTCGAACCATCCCTTATGCATAATCATGCCTTTCCCAATTCGAGTCTGACACAAAACTCAGGCAACGCTTGAATTATCCAACTGCTTCTCAACCCGTCTGATACCTTCTCAACACGAGCAATCGTGCAATGATCGTCTTCCAAGTAGTCCAACCCAATACCCAACGGTTTCACACTTTTGTTGTACGAGCAACTCGTACCAACTTATCCATATATTCCCGAGCCAAACTCAAACCTGCTCAACCGATGCGCCACAGCCAAAGTTCCAACTTGTATCCAACACAATCACTTGACGAGCAACTCGTTCAAGGATCTATTCTCTTCGAATGTTTCTACTCAAAACATGCTGCATAACCAAATCTCGTTAGCCAACCAACTGATCCACTGAGGCAATCAGAAACTCCCGAACGCTAAGCCAAGCCAACCCAACAAAAGCCCACACTTGTTGCACAAATGCAACAACGCCAACCAACTTGCTGCACGAATGCAACAACGCCTAACGAGACTAAGCGATCCTACGAAAACCAACCAAGGCAACCCAACCAAGAAATAATAAAATGCAGCCAAGAGCCGCAAACATGGTATCTCTCCGGTTCAGCAACTTTCCGGCGACGGAAGCCCAAGACGGAGTAATCCCGATCCCCCGAGCAACAATGGAGGTTGTCAATCTTCCGCCAGCTCGTGACCATACATCCGAGCTGATACCTCTCACCACATCACGAGGGGACATCATATGGGTCCATATCGATCTTGCTCCAAACTTGATGCAGCAGACACCTTTTGCCACCAAACGGCAAGAAGTCCTACACTGTTTCTATCCTTTCCGAATAAGCTATAGCAGGAACAACGAGGTCAGGACTGGCGTACCAACGAGAGTACGACACCCCCAACGATGGTGTGCTCTCAATCGTCATATCCGATCCGTGCCCATCCCAGCCTCCAGCAGCGGACAAGTCCAAGCAGAAAGAAACTCGCTTCAACAGACCGCTGTCCAAAGATACTGTTCAGGGGCTGGAGAAGCCCTACAACTTCGACATCTTGGCACAACTTGCCAACACTCCAGCGAAGTCATTATTCGAGCTTCTCCGACTCTCCAAAGACACTCGGATTGCTCTGAGTGAGGCATTGCATACTGCCGACACCTACTTGTCGCAGGTCAAGCCGCCAGCTGAGGATTCTGCCGCATGCCCTAACTGCAATAATGTGGTGGAGGCGATACCCAACATCACGTTCTCGCAACAAGACATGTTGTTGAAGAACAATCGACACGATCGTCCTCTGTATTACACATGGTACATCTGCGTCATCAAGGTGGACCGGATGCACATCGACCCCGGCTCGTCAATCAGCATCATTCCGCGAAATCTGCTTCAGACTCTGGGCATCCTGATGCATCGTCTGGCAGCGACCAATATTGCCATCAGTGGCTTCAATGCTGGAAGAAGCTACCCTCTGGACAATATTCGCTTGAAATGTCAGATCAACGATTTGAAAATATAGGTCACTTGCTACGTCATAGACGTAGACGTATCCTACAACGTCTTGTTGGAACGTTCATGGATACATCAGTATGTGATCGTACCGTCAACCTTGCACCAGTGCTTAAAGTACGTTGACGATCACGACATCGTCAAGATGGAATTTGCCGACGTTGATCCATTTAAAGGGGTCGAGGCCTACTACTCTGACTCGATCATCTACAAGAAAGTCCACCAAGAAGGTGGCAATGATGCCGACGTTGAGGCAGATACTGGGACAACATCGGACGAGCCCTTAAGAGTCCATCTTAAAGCACGCGCTCCAGACACAGCTCCTCCCCTCAGGGTGAAATTGCACAGGAAAGCACCTGAGCCTCTGGTCGTTCGTCTCCATAGACCGAGTCAACCACCGAAGGAAGATCCAGCGTCTACTACGACTTCCAAACCTCTAGTGGTAAAGATGTGTAGGAGACCTCCAAAGCCCTCGCTCGTACTGGGGGTAGATCTCGGGAAGGATGAATTGGAGGAGTACGTAGCCGCTTATGCTAACGTCCTTTCTCTCGATGATGTAATTCCGGAAGAGATATCTTATTTCATCAATAAAGGACTATCTTTGAACTACTTGGATGTTGCACATCTGAACACGTTATATTCTCTTGAGCACGGTTTGGGCCTGCACATGCATACACATGTGACTACCACCTATGCAGTGAACCGGATTCTCTTCAGTCAAAACTCCTACTTCATAGTTCCAGCAAAGAAGAGGGGATATAAAACTCATCATCCTCGGCAGAGTGGAAAATCTCCAATCCTTCGACCCAGAGGAACTGGAGCCAGAACCAGATACTGGCAAGATGCCACTTCATCGATACAACTCTAGAGCCAAACACCTCATCCAGAAGATGGGGTACGATCTAAAAGCCGCTAAGGGCTTGAACTACGACAATGGCTGACGGCTGCCTCTGCGTCTGCAGGTCCTGCAGGCAAGCTCGAGGATTACTACCATAAGACCAAGCATGGCTTAGGGTATGTCATGCCTCCCACAACCCCTGAAGGCTCGGATGAAGAAGAGTTACATTCTTCAGAATCTTCCTCTTGGGACTCCGACATCAGTATCAGAAAGATGCTCAAAGAAACATTGTCTGCCAACATGGTGTCAGCCGACCCTGAGGAAGACGGCAAGAATCCACCTGAGCTCTTTGAAGTAGAACCGTGGGCCCAACGCCTAGACCCACAATGAGAGATGTGGTTCGAGCAACGGGAACCTCCCACTAAGGACGAAGTCGTACAAATTGATCTGGGTGACGAATTCTCCCCTAAACCTATCTTCATCAGCAAGAGTCTGTCCAATGAGGATCGGGAATTCCTGCTACAACTCGTCAGGGAATACATCGATGTCTTCGCCTGGAGTTACGAAGACATGCTGGAACTAGACCCCTAAATCGCAGTCTACAAACTGAATATTTTGCCAAATGCTAAGCCGGTCAAGCAACAACGGCGGTTCCTGCCGAACATCATGAACGCCATCGAAGCTAAAGTCAACAAACTGATACCTAGTGCTTTCGTCCGCGAAGAACATCCAGATTGGGTAGCCAACATCGTGTCATCGTCAAAAATAACGGGAAGATCCGGATCTGCATTGACTTCCGTGATCTAAACGCGACGTGCCTTAAGGACGAGTTTTTCCTTCCGATCACAGACATAATGATCGACAACACTTGTGGCTTCGAGCGCATGTCCTTCATGGACGGGTTCTCAGGATACAATCAAATCAAGATGTTTCCTGACGACGAGAAGCACACATCGTTCCGAACGCCGATAGGAGTGTACTGCTACACAGTCATGCCCTTTGGTCTGTAGAACGCCGGTCCTACATACCAGCGAGCTATGAGCACCATCTTCCATGAACATCTGTGCAAGACGGTGGAGTGTTACGTTGATGACATTGCCGTTAAGAGTCGCTCCAAAGATGATCACCTCCGGGACTTGAAGACTCTGTTCGACCTCATGCGTGCGCACCAACTCAAGATAAATCCCACCAAATCCTTCCTAAGAGTCTCGAGCGGCAAGTTCTTGGATTTTGTCATAACTTCGAAGGGTATCCACGTAGACCCTGATAAGTCTAAAGCAATCCTTGAAATGAGCCCACCGAAGAACCTTAGAGAACTTCGTGGTCTTCAAGGAAGACTGCCATACATTAGAAGGTTCATATCAAACCTCTCTGGACGTCGTCAACCATTCACTCAGCTTATGAAGAAGGGAGTCTCCTTTGTCTGGAACGAAGAATGCCAGCGCGCCTTCGACGAGATCAAGGAGTACCTCATGAATTCTCCAGTATTGGTGGCCTCCGTTGTGGGAAGACCCTTCTTACTATATGTGCGGGCAATGGATCACTCCCTCGGAGCTCTACTAGCCCAGAAAAGTGATGCCGATCACGAACATGCCATCTACTATCTCAGCAGAATGATGGCCGGCACAGAGTACAGGTACAACCCCATTGAGAATGAGTGACTCGCTCTGGTCTTCGCCATTCAGAAGACTCGGCATTACGTGGCAGGACAAACCATCCATGTTTTCTCGCGAGTTAATCCGCTCAGGGTCCTTATGACTAAATCCGGAGCGCTCAACTCTCGCCTAGCCACATGGACAATACTGTTGTCACCATACGACATGGTATTTGTCCCGCAAAATGCGGTCAAAGGCCAAGCATTAGCAGATTTTCTGGCTGCCCACCCTGTACCGGAAACCTCGAAGCTCTACGAGGAGATCCCAAACGAAGTAGCGGACTCAAACATGACCACAAGCGCAGAAGCCGTTTGGCGAATGTTCTTTAACGGTGTTTCAAGAACAGGGCCCAAAGGCAATATTGTTGCTAGCGTCGGGATATTACTGATTTTTTCACACGATCTGGTCATCAACCGCGCTTACTCCCTCACAGAGCCATGCTCCAACAATGTGGCAGAGTACAAAGTCCTCGTCATCTTGCTCCAACTCGCTAAACAGGTGGGAGTAGATTACCTGGAAGCCTACGGCGATTCCAAGCTGATAGTCAATCAAGTCCAAGGCGAGTATAAAGTCTGGAATGAAGACTTGATTCACTACCACCAAGCCGCGCTCGACATTATCTCCTCCTTCGAGGGGTTCTTCATAGAGCACGTCCCTCGACTGTAAAATATTGAGGCTGACGTCCTGGCTGGCCTCACAGCCTTTTTAGCTGTTCTAGTCAATACTTATGAACTGATCACCGTGGTCGGTCAAGAGCTGGTATGCCCGAAGAACCTCTGTATGTGCCTGAGCTACTCAGTAGAGACAAGCACCGACTCCCAAGACTGGAGACTCTCATTCATCGACTACGCAGTCTATGGAATTCTTTCCGAGAACCCAAAGGAAGCCACTTCCATCAGAAGACGTTTCCTCCGGTTCTATTACGACGATTCTATTACGATACAGCTACCAAAATGTTGTATCATCGTTCCTACGACGGTCTTCTGCTACGATACCTATCGAATGCAGAAGCGAAACATGCTCTCCGCGAGACTCACGACAGGGTATGCGGTGCCCATAAGCCCGGACCCAAGCTACATGACCGTCTCCGGAGAATGGGTTACAATTGGCCGACAATGGTCGCGGATGCTATTGACTATGCGAGGAAGTGCCGAGCGTGCCAAATCCACGCGGACTTCATCCACCAGTCCTCGGAGTTCCTACACCCGACCGTTGCGTCTTGTGGCCATTCGAAGCCTGGGACATGGACATCATAGGACCAATCAGTCCACCTTTGTGTAACGGACATCGGTTTATCCTCGCTATTACCGATTACTTCTCCAAGTAGGCGGAAGCCGTACCACTCGTTGAAGTCAAAACATCAAACGTGATCAGCTTCGTCAAGCATCACGTCATATACCGCTTCGGCTTGCCACGAAGGATCATCCATGGCAATGGTCCACAGTTTGCAAGTCACGTTTTTATCGGTTTTGCGACAAATCGAATTCAGAACATAGCCTCAACGGCCTTTAACCCAGCAGCAAATGGTCTGGCAGAAGCATTCAATAAGAATATTGTGAAGCTACTCAAAAAGTTCTTGTCATCCAATAAGCGCGACTGGAATGAGAAGCTAGGTGAATATCTCTGGGCTTATCGAACAACGGTCCGGACACTAACTGGTAGCACGCCATTCTCCTTGGTCTACGGAAGCGAAGTAGTCCTCCCCCTCGATGTCCAAATTTCCTCGCTCAGAGTGGCTCTCTCCAACTGGCTAACCGTCGACGACAATCACCGTCGACGGATACAAGAGTTAGAAGCACTCGACGAGAAGGTTCAAAGTATCGGTATCGGACCATTCCTATGAGTATCGGGATCGGCGGTATCGGTAGTATCGGCGGTTTCGGATCGGAGTATCGGATTTTTTGGTATCGGAAAGCAAACAACTATTAGTAAATTATTAACATTTTAGAAAATATATTTTATACATTTATGCATAATTTAAAGTATTTCCAGTATTGTTTCTTAGTATTTTTGATATTGAATGAAATAGTAGTCATCCTTGTCGATTGATTTATATGCGATAGACAAATTTTCCTCTTTTATATGTTTTTACAACCTTACTATGCTTTTACACCCTTGCTAATTGGTTTTTTAATTCAATATTTTTTGCCGAATTGACCGGAAAAGAGACCTCTAATGTTGGTATCGGTCAGTATCGGATATCGGTCGGTATCGGATCGGGACATGCTAAACTGTATCGGTATCGGCCGTATCGGATCGGTATCGGCCGATACTTTAAACTGTGCGTGAAACGTCTCTTAGCTCAACAACGCATTGAGCTATACCAAGCGCGTCTCTCTGGAGCATTCAACAAACGGGTTAAGAAGAGGACTTACCAAGTGGGTGACCTCGTCCTGACAGTAAGAAGGCCGATGATTATGACCCACAAGACGGCCGACAAGTTTCAACCCAAATGGGAAGGCCCGTTCGTCGTAGAATCTGTATTCTCTAACGAAGCCTATCGACTGGCAAAACCTAATGGCGATTTGCTCATGATGTCCATCAACGACAAGTTCCTGAAAAAGTACTATGTCTAAGGCTAGGTTTGTACTTCTCTTTATTCCTAGCAGGACAACAAAGATGTATAGGGCTCCCACTCCTTGTTCATCCCCAGCGAGTACCTATGCACGATATTTTTCTACAAGCCATTATCAGTATTCAGGAGTCCTGGATATACAACGGTAATGAATTCTCAAAAGCTCCCCAACGGAGCAGTCCTCAGGTCCACCTCCACACTCCCGCAGGGACTACCCAAACCAGTCTCGTTAGACGCTAGCCATGTCCATATTACCTCTGAGCTATCGGCCTAACGATCTCCACAACTGAGTAACCCTCAGGTCTATCTATATTCCCGGATAGACCACACTCAGCAAACCGCTCAGTATCCCGGACATTAGTTCACGTCAATATTACCTCTGAACTACTGTCCTAACATTTCTTTCCGGTCGAGTTTGCCATGTCCATATTACCTCTGAGCAAACCTTCCGGGTTTGACTATCGATCATCACGTCCACATTACCTCTGATATCGGTCGTCATCTCAACCTATCACCCGTACTTAACTCCAAGTACGCCAGCGGTGTTAAGTCCACAAAACCTGTCACATACATATTACCTCTTGCAGGGCTTGTCTCAAACCTATTACTTGCACTCAGGTGCGCAAGAAGTAATGGGTCTACAAAATCTATCACGTCTATATTACCTCTGATAGGGTTTCGTTTTGAACTTATTACTTGCACTCGTGCGTAAGAAGTAATTGTCCACCAAAGTTCCCCAGTGGGACGTCCTTAAACAGACTGTGATATTGTACTACGTCCATATTACCTTGGTACAATACCCAAAAGTCCACAACATACAATGGGACAAGTACAAAGAAGAAATTCTGAAAAAGGAGAGACTTTATTGATTAATATTCAAGATCATGAGTACATATGATAGAAATTATTACATTCAAGGATTTTTCATTAGTATTCAAGGTCATGAGTGCATATGATGGAAACCTATTTTAAGGGTTTCCATGAAGTCTCGCTGATACGAACATTTTTTATTAGAGGTGCCTCTCCGTGCTGTCGTTGCTACTGACACAAGTTTAGCCCACAACAGAACTCAATGCTTTCTGGATCATCCTTCCACAGTGCAAACCTCAGTATATGAAAAAGAATCCATACTGACGGATAGCAAGGGAGGAGCAGGAGTAGGTGCTCTACAATAATGCGGGAAGACCGAAGGCAGGAATGGCAATTATTCCAAATCATGTCATTGACACCGCAGTCTTTCGGTCGGTAGCAAGCCACATAAAGGGGAGAAATGCAGCTAGCATGCTGCATGAACAAGGACAACTCGCACCTGACGTAGGATGTTCATCCTCGTCTCCTGGATCAATTCTTGGCAAACTGACGCATAAGATTGGTCTTTACCCCGAACAATGGGTGTTATGATATCCTTCCATGCTCCATCATGGGCAACACGAGAGAGAACAAAGTCTGCACAAGAAAAACATGACATTAGCAAACAAAGACAAGGTTGATGTCCATGCGGCAGAATCATGGTTGTCACATGACCATGTCGAGCCCTCCATGCGGCAGAATCATGGTTGTCGCATGACTAGGTCGAGCATTCATCTTTGTGGCAGTCTTAACTGCCGCATGATGGTTACCCTTATATGCGACAGACTCATGAGAAAAGCCCGCGCATATTTGCGATGATCTCTCACCCATGCGACAAGGCTGTATAAAGAGCCTGCGCGTATTCTAGATGATTTTTCATCCACGCAACGAGACTGTGTACTGGCCCTATAGGAAGAACGCGGTACTCCCCTACCTCCAAGTAAAGCATCGAAATCAGGGGGCCAAGGATCAAGACCGCCCTTGACAAACTCCTCGACGATGAGAGCCGCAACCGTTGGCATTCTTTACAGGGAAGAAGAAACGAAGCAAAGAAATAAAGCTCTCTTCTCCTGTCCGCCTATTTATAGGCTTTAAAGTCGCGTAAAGAGATCGAGGCAATGAACCAAGCAGTTATGAGGATGAACCTGACGCCTCGATTCGTGGGATCCACTTTAATCTCCTTGGAAACCGATGCCTTGAGCCCTGTGTCAGGAGACGGCATGGAATCCCAAGAGATCCGGTCAAAGATAGAGCAAAATCTCCTCATTTAATGATCTGACAGCCTGTCAGAGAAAACTATGCGACCATAAGACTATGCGACATGCCCTTCATATGCGGCCAATAGCACTAGGCCATGCTTCTTTCAAAGTATTCCAAACTGGTCATTTTGGAAACTTTGAAGGGGGTCTTGTAGAAGCATGAAAAATCATGCAGGCCGCATAAAGGTCATGTCCCCTCAAAAGAACGAAAACATGCTGTAGAGGAGTTACATGCGGCCTGAACAACCAAGCCTCAGAGAAGCCACATGCGGCCTGATCAACCAAAGATTTAGAAGCCGCATAGTATACTCTATTCGGTCTGAACGACCACAGTGCATGGAACTGCATAAGGCCCCCCTGACACAGCATTCGATGTCTGTCAAACTCTCTGACCCATCACTCATCACACTGAGACGCTTCAAGACTCGTGAAGACGACTCAGGAAAAAAATAAAGTCACATCAACTCATTGATGGCCTCGACGGACGTGCCATGCCACGTGCTCGCTCACATGCGGTCACATACCATGCGGCCTCGTTATCATGAAGCTAGAATGTCCATCCGACCAAAGCCAAATGAGAGCACGTATGCGGCGACATATCCATGCGGCCTCGTCATCATGCGGCCAGAGTGTCCACCCGACCAAGGCAAAACGAGAGCACGTATGCGGCAACAATGTCGTATGGCCAGAGTGTCCACCCGACCAAGGCCAAGTGAGAGCACATATGCGGCTACACGCTATGCGGCCATGACGTTATGCGGCTCTCGATCTTTCCGTTCCAACCAAAGAAGATTTTTCGCACGATCAGTGCTAACTACGTGTCCAGCTGACCAAGTCATGCACGCAACGGGATGAAAACAACCCTGAGATCTCATCAACAGCAGATCCCAACCGAAGCCACGTGGTAGCATGTCCATGGCATACGGCGACAGTTGTAACCGTATTTTGTTGAAGGAGCTTCCTGCGGCCACCAAACAGAATCATATGCGGTACCTATAACCCATCAGTATGATGGCTATAAATAGGAGCAACTTGTACGTTCCAAAGGGCTGGATTTTCTGCTTCAGAGACCATACCCCGGCGGAGCTACGTACGTGCACTCAAGTTCAAGAGAGAGGAGAGAAGAGAGCATCCTCATTCCCTTGTCAGACCGTCAACGGAGTAAATGAGCTGCTACAGCCCTCGATCTCCATCGTCACACTACCCAGATTAAATATCGTACTTAGATCTTTTTTTAGGATTTTTTTGTACGTTTCTTTGTTATTAAACGAAAGTGTACCTAAACTCACTTGTAATGGCGAACAAGGATGGGACTTACTATTCTACAAAATGAGCTCCTATATTTTGATTTTAGAATCTAGAATGTGGGATGAGCCTTACTAATGATGATCCAAGGCATTAAGAAAGTTGTGCGCTAGATGAAAAAATGGGTTAGCGCTAAGCGAAGGCCTGCCGTTGAGTATAAGGAAGCAATGTTCTAAACGACGGTAGACGGGTGCGCGGTGGAAAGGGTCCGCCTACCGCCTAGGACACATAGGCGTCGCCTAGGCGTTTGATACATTTTGGATATTATTTTACTATTTTATCACTATTTTTGCATAATATGCATATTTAAGGGGTTTTTTATGCATAACTAAGTTGTAGAACAAAGATTTATGAAGTTTAAGTCATGTAAAAGTGACTCATAGGTCCATAATGCTTGCAAAACTATTTTGCCAAAATATCTAGTTAGATATTGCTCCGTCTAGGCGTTCACCTACACCGCTGTCTAACTCATTATACTATAGAATTTGAATTAGAGTACACCGCGCTCCGCCTATGTCGTCAAACCTCCGTTGGCCGTCTACTCCATCGCCAAGGCGCCAACGACAAAAGCGGTACGGAGAGCGACCGCCATCTAGGTGCCGCCTAGGCGGCCGAGGCGGGCACCATTTAGAACATTGCAAGGAAGGAGACTTGGTGATGATCAAGCTTCAGCTGCTACAGTTCAAGGTGTTCCGCAATGTGCACAAGGGAATGATTTGCAAGTATGAAGGCCCATTTCTGGTCCTTAACTTTCTGGTCCTTAAGAAGATGGATAAAGTTGTCTACAAGCTCGAACTCCCCGCCAAGTTGAAAATTCATTCCGTCTTTCGTGTGAGTTGTCTCAAGCCTTATACAGACTTGGACGACCCTCAGAGAGGAGTTTCGAAGCGACTCACGACATCCAAGACCACGTTGTTCGACAAAGAAGTGAAAGTCGTGTACAACTCGAGGACCATCCGTCGACGAGACATTTTCTCGTATGCGGAGTATCTTATCAAGTGGAAGGGAATGTCGCACGACATGGTAGTCAAAGGCGCGTCTCGCACCTCACTAAGCGTGACCTCTTTCTCGCAACCAAGAAAATGCGTGCCTTATATTTTTTTTGTTTTTGTTTTTTTTTACAAAAAAAATTGAGGTCGGAAGATGGTCCTTATCTCATACAAGTGAGTGGGAGGTAGCTATTTCCACAGTTGCCAAAGTTGGCTACAAGTTAACTGAAAAAATTAAAATATAGTAAAAGCGGGGTAGGGATAACAAAAATTTTTGTTAGCTCTATTGACTGCTACTGCTGTTATGCTAGTTCACTTGGTTATATTTTAACATATTTTTGTTGGTTTTGATATGCTATTTTGTTATATTTCCTACATTACTAATTTATTTAATTATTTATGTATATTTTTATTATTTTTTATTTTTGTGCCTTGTTTAGTTCGGACAAACGCACTGACGCGCCAACATTCTTCAATATAATGAAGTCTTTCAAGTTCCACTCTTGTTCCACTACTATCTTTTCTTAGCATTTTAGCTAAGTTAGTTCGGAAAATGCTTGCATGGGTCTTTGTGGAGGAAGCTTGTGCGCCGTACTGTCAAAGTGCAAGAAAAATACAAGTCTGTGACACTTGGTTCTCATTGCCGAAATTGTTTATATTATGAAATGTGCTGATGACCTATAACTAACCTATGAATTCATGTGGGAGTGAGCTTCTATGTTTCTCAAGGGAAAAAAAAAAAATCTTCTTTCAGATCTTATTTCATCGTATAGCAGATCATTTGCTGCCAACTTCTCCAGTCTTCGTATCTATAAACTCATTTGATTTAGTAATCTTTCTATGCCCACTGCATTGTAGGAGACTGAATATGAAATTCAGAAATTATCTTCCGCACGATAAGGAACTCCAAGAGGGTAAACTGGCTCCTTCTGTTTTGCCAAAGTTTGAGGACCCGGTGGCTGCTGCACCTCTGACATCGGAGGATACAGAGGTATTTTGGTCATTTATACTCTTAACTGCACCAGATATGTGGTCCGGGTGACTTCTTCTTGCACAAATCTGATTGGAGTTCACACTGCAGGATCCTTTTGTCAACATTGCTCCAAAAAAACCTAATTGGGACCTCAGAAGGGATGTGCAAAAGAGGCTTGACAAACTTGAAAGGCGCACATTGAAGGCGATATACCAGCTGATGCGTGAGTGTATCAACAGTTCAATTAATTGTAGCTGAGCATTTTACTTCACACAAGCTTATTCTAAAGGTTCTTTTATGATGCACAGAGGAGGAGAAGGAGAAAGAGGCTATTGAGGGAGAGAACGGTGTTGCTGAAGATTGATACATGGGTTAGCAGCAGCAGTGAAGCATACATTTCAAGAAAGAAAGAGGCTCATAGTTGCGGAAACTGATTCCAGGTAGAATGTAGACTGAATGAAGACGCGGAGCCTTGCACAAACTTCAAAGATGGATGACTTTGGTGGATGAATGCTATTTCTTAAAATTGTATCCAGTCATGAACCTGATGTGAATTTTTCTAATAGTTGTTCAGATGATTTTATATGTAAACCCGGCATTTCTGCCAGTGAACGTTTTAAGGATCAAACGGCTGATACTTCCATTTTAGACAAAATTTTCTGTGAATCCTCTAGAGCAAATCCTGCTGCATCCAGTCGTTAACTCTTAATGTTGGTGCTGCTCTAGAATTGCTACATTTCTTGGTAGTACAAGGAAAAAAAAAAAATTTATAACTGGAAGAGACATTTGAAAATTTGATCAAATTTATCTTAGTATCTTCATATTTTGTGTTGGTGGCAAATTGGGGCTATTAATAATTCGTTATGCAGATTGTGACATATTGGCACTATGGCTGATTTGTTTTTCATTTGAAATTAGGGACTTGTTTCTCTAGCTTTTTATGGATCCGTCTCCTCTATATTTGGCCAATGTGAAGAAACATAGCATCATTCCATGCCATTCTTAGTTTTGTCTAAGTTTTCTCGACTCTTGATGATGCTCTACCATACTTGAGGAAATTAGGAAGGAAATTACTAAGGAAAACATACAAAGTGACATGGCTATCACATGTTAGGAGGCAACACAATTTGAGTTGATAAATTGTTAGGGGGCAACACACAGTTTGTTAGTGGAGAACATACCATTTCAAACATCCAAAGTTTTCTTACCTCTCACACAACTTCTCTTTCGAACACAATTGGCAGTTTTGAATCCCGTTATAGGAGTTTGGAAACTTTCGCAACCGTGACAGTCGGCTGCAACCTCTTTCGAACACCATTGGTGGTTAGGAACCTCTTTCGAACACCATTGGTGGTTAGGAACCTGTTATAGGAGAGTTTGGAAGCAGACAATCGGGGTGGAAATGACCTAAAACAATTTTTTTTTGTCTTAAAGACTGTTTGAATTCTTGCAGTGCTAATTGTAGTCAAGATTGACAGAATCATGGCAGACCTAAAAAAATTACTAAGGATTGGAGGAGGGTGGTGTTGACAATGGCTTGTTTCTTGATATGGCAACTGCAGTTAGACATTCTGTAGATGTCGAAAAGTTATCATTCTTAAAAATAAGTCATTTTTATAGGAGAGAGTATACAAATATGAAGAGAAGTTCAACTCCAACCACATGCTGTTTTAAATTTGAAAGGAAAAAAATTGACAAAAAATGAGCTCTTATAAAGACCATGATAAACAACTTTTGAGCACACAGCTTTTCCGTTTTATTTTTCTTAAATTGAAATGTGTGTGTGTGGTGGTGGTGGTGGTGGTGGTGGTGGTGGTGGGGAAGGCATGTCATTTGCTTACCAATCATGTACTGAAATACATCACTTGTTCTGCTCGCACACACCCATCTTTTCCGGCAATTATAATTGCACTTGTACTGAAATACACCACTTGTCATTTGCTTACCAATCATGTACTGAATATAAAAGGAAGATGAAGACTGTGTTAGAGAAAAAATAATAGAATTGTGATAACCCATAACATTTTTAAAGGATAATTTGGCTATTAAAAGTGACCAGTTTTAAAAAGATATGATTGTCTCGGTCACTTTATGTGGTTCTTCTAGTAATTTTCAATTATAAAGCATCCTTAGTGTTTATTCAACTTCATGGAAGATATCTTCAACCCTAGGACCTCTTTTAACTTACCTCTTAACTTAGATGCAACTCTATCAATCTTTTTACTCTCTAAGGGGGAAGTTGGAGCTTTACACTTATGCTTGAGGGAGGAAAATAGGGAAAGGAAAAGATTGAGGAAAAACTAGAAGAAAAATTAAAAGTTATGATATTTGGAAAGGAGAAAAGGAAAGTGGAGAAGAGAGGGGAAAAAAAATTTATGCAAGTTCCCCGAGAAGAAAATTCCTTCCAAAAATGGAAGAAAAATGAACACATAAGAGAAGTTTTGGTAAATTTTATCCAATTATTCCTCCATGAATTAGAGAAAGTCAAGGACTAAGTAGTAATTTATGTCCTAGAAACAAACAAACAAAAATTAGTTTTTTATTTTTTATTTGTCTACTTTTTGGTTATCCAAACAAGAAGAGGTAAAATTAAATTTTCTTCTCCTCCAATTCTCTCTCTCTCAAATTTTCTTTCCTCTCTTCCATAAAGTTTCAAAACATAGTGTTAGAATCGAAAAGTTGGAACTTTAGAATCGAAATACTAGTGTTTCGCATAAACACATGCCACCATTATAACCAATTCATAGACGGTTGTGTATTCACACACACACAATTGTTCATCTCATATTATATATAACTAATAAATTGACGTACGTTGCAGATAAATTTTTTTTGATATTATTGTAAAATTGTTTTAAAATATTTTAATTATAATTTATTATGGATATATTTTTATTTTTATAAAAAAATCCTAAAAATGTTAACAGTCTAAGGTCTATGCATATCCTCACGTAATTAAAAATTTAAAAATTAATTGTTTAACTACATAATATTATATAACTATAATCAAACATATCTCTTCGAGCTCATATGATTAAGGTGAAAGACATTCTCTTTGGTTGGTGAAGTACAATTCTCCATGATGTTATTTATAACAATTTTTTTTACATAATATTATTATTTTTAAATAAATGGTGAAAGATTTACAAACAGCTTAGACGGTTCACTTTTGAGCCGTTTTAAAACCTCATTATTATAAAAGTAAAGATGGAAAAACTTATAAACTTCACCGTAGAACATTTTTTTTTTCCAAAAGTGCCCTTATATTTGTCAAAATATACTTAAATTAACTAAGAATAAAATATATAAATTACACATCTACCCAGTAACATAATTACTAACCATTAATAATAATTATACACTTCCAACTATAATAAATGTTCCATCTCAAAAATAAATTTATTCAAAATATTTTATATTATCTCAAAATAAGTTAGTTGTCATGAAAGTATACATCTAAAAAATGAGAACAAAAATTCAACGCACTGTCTAAAAACACAACTCACGTGCAAAACTTCTAGTCGTGAATAATAAGAAGTAAAAAAATGAAGTAACGATTCATTGTGAATAATAATCCATAAATTGAGAGGACACCACTATAATTGTCAATTTCGACATACATCGCAATGAGAGACCCTTGGTTATTCTTCTTTTTTTTCCTTATGAATTTACATTTGCATATAAAATAACTACTTTTACACAATAGAGCTCTCTCACAACAATTTAAAGCAACCTTGGTGTAACAAAAGCGAAAGAAAACCAGAATAAACATCAGACTATAGCACTCTTTGCTGAAGACTAAACTGTAATCTCTCCTCTTCTGTACCTGGTAAAGGTGGGCGGCCTCTTGACACTTCTCCTTTCATAATTTCTGGGCTTTGTGACGATTCTCTTCATTCCACGAGGGATCCAATGTTGGTAGTTGATAATCATCAGGCTTAAGGGCCAAAGCAAAATCGGGTAACCCTGGTGCTTTCTCTAGGACCCTGCAAAACAACCAAACCTAATTAGGTTTGTGAACTCTCAGACCTTCATATACTGTAGATAGTGTTCTAAATGGCGTCCGTCTAGACCACCTAGACGGTGCCTAGGCGATATGCGGTCTCTCTCCGCACCGCTTTTCGGTAGACGGTGGAGTAGGTGGCCAACGGAGCTTTGGCGGCGTAGGTAGGCGCCTAGGTGGAGCAATACCTAACAAGATGTTTTGGCCAAACGATTTTGCAAGCATTATGGGCCTATGATTCACTTTTACAAGACTAAAACTTAATAAATTTTTGTTCTACAACATAGTTATGCATAAAACATCCTTAAAATATATATATAACGCAAAAAACTGTAGTGAAATAGTAAAAAAAAACAAAATATATTAACCATCTAGGCGACGCTGCCTAGACGGTAGACGAATTCTTTCCGCCGCGCAGCCACCTACAGCCGTTTAGAACCTTGGCTGTAAATTAGTTGAATTGACTTAATATGAAGGCTAGTGGGTGTCCCCAGAACTAATACAAATGATAAAAAAAAAAAAAAAAAAAAAACCTCTGGGGGACTTAAAAAGGACAAAGTCCAAGTACTAAATTTACCTTTCTTGGTTGTAGAGATCCCGGTTAATCCGAACCTTGCTCGAAGCATCTTTAGGGATCTTCTCGGAAAGATACTTCATAGATCCCCAGGGAGGTGGACTCCTGTTAAGAAAACAGATAATGATAGTAGTAAGATTATAAGAATCCCTTTCATCACCAAGTCATTGCAAGGCTTAATGATGAAAATAATGTTCAATTATATATAGAAGCATCGGTCTCAGTTCAAGACTGCTACAGTAAATATGAAAAGGAAAGGGAGGGAGGGTGGGAGAGAGAACAGAATGAATCCCATCCAACAAGATCTGAAATTTCAGGAGGCAAGTATACGTCCTTACTGTACCAGTGCTGCCACAGAAAGGCATAAGCCTTGCAAGGACTATATTCTGCTCAAAAAAGAAAAGAAATGTAGTTGCAACATAATCATTTTGGATTTAATACTACAACCAACTGGATTTCAAAACTTCTAACCACCACTAAAGTCTATGGTATAAGTGCAACAAGATCTGGTTAATTATATGGTGTAGCTAGTGCATCTCTACACTTAAAAAGTCACCTAATTATTTTATAATAGGGATCTGCATCCAATTATGAAGACAGCAAAAAGTTTAAAAATTGACAATCATTTGGCTGAATAAAAAGGAAGAGAACCCATAGAAAACCTCGATGTCGGAGGTGCAGAATTGAATGCTTCACAGGCCTTTTTGCTTTCTTTAAGATACTCCTCTGCTGCTAGCAGAGCCGCTACAGCCATTCCATGTGATTTCTCTGTATCTCCCTCATCAAGGATCATGCCATGATAGTAATAAGCAGCTGCCTGGTGATAAGAAAAGGACACTATGAATTGGAATACCTTTGTGTTGTGGCGTAAAGGAAACCTAGATGATGGAATATCATCTTTAGAAGCTCAAAATGAATATGTCATTATCAAATGATATGGCATTCTCTTGACTGGAGACACCATGTCACCAACATGCATTTTCTACAAAATTATTTCCTTAGTATAATTAAGTATTTCAGTTTATCTTATTCTTTTTATAGGACAATCTCTGGAAACTGACATGCCTCTGCATGTGATAGTTGAAGGCATTATTCTCAACAAGAATATCAACTTGAAACTATACTATACCTTTTGCTGCTCATCAAAGAAGAATCAGTTCACTTAGACATCTCTACTCTTAGTTTCAATCAACATATATACAGACAAACACGTGTACTAGTACTCGTACCTGAATACCGAATCAAAAGATACTACTATTTACCATCTCTATGGCCATATTCTCAAAAAAAGTATTTGCCAGGTTGTATTAGTGTACTTTTTGGTACTAGTACTCGTACCTTTTTCCTTTTATCATGGAGAATATTCTTCAGCGTTGTCAAGTATATGTAATAAGCTGCCCGTTAAAAAAATTTGTTCTCTTGTCAGGATTTTCCACAAATAGATAACTAATGGACTTCGAGCAAATAACGGAAGTAGCAAACATGTTTGGCTTATCAATAACCTTCATCTGTCAACACTTCAATATCAATAAAAGGCCTATCAACAGTGGAAAACAGAATGCAAATAATCAACTCACTTTCGCTTCGACATATCTCCACTTAATGAAAAGTTGATGCTTTAGCCCCCAACCATCAGAGGCAGCAAGTTGTGTAATGCTATCTTGGGCCTGCGTAGAGGAAACGGATTGCTAAGTATTCATTTACATACCTACCAAGGACGTGAGCTATTTATGGAGATGTCATCTGTGAATTAGCTGGCATAACGGATTCATAACAAAATCAACGATAATTGGTAATATTTGCATGTGACTAGTTCGTCCGAAAAACTCAAGTACTAGATGAGAACTAAAAAAGCTGAAGTTCAAAGATGCTAATATAAACAAGAAAAATGTATGTAATACTTAGGCTATTGCCAGATTATAAAAAAGTTTAAACCTTTCATGTATAAATGTAGTAAAACATAAAGAAGTACAGAATTCATATTACTTCCAGAATGAAACAAATATTTCTCCATAATTTGAAGTATCAGTCGATAGATATACTGTACACAGCTGATACTGATACGATTATACATGTCTCAATCCAATACCAACCGCTACTAAAATTGACCGATACGGATGATCGGGGTCTCTTTACCAATCATTTCAGCAAAGAAAAAATGAACAAAAAAAGATACAAGAATGAAAAAAAAAATAGTGTCAACACAATTATCTAGTTCGGCCAAAGATTGACAATGTTATAGAGTATCGAATATGATTCCTTATTTATAAATTGTAATCACTATCTTTAAACTCGCAACATTCATTCATATTAATATTATTTTCATTCAGGTTTATTGTGGTTGCACCATGTCTAAAGACAAGAAATTAACAATAATATTTATTGCAAGTGAATATTGTTCCATTAAGAAAAGCAACATATAATATATAAAGTTAGGTAATGTATCAAATATTTTTCTAGATTTTTAAAAAGACTTTTTAAATCACCTTTGGCTTTCCGAATCGAAGAACCCAATACTCCTAATCAAAACAGGAGAAACCGCCGATACCGATACTTAAGGAAGGGTCCGAAACCATATCTAAAAGAAAAAGAAAAAGGAAGGGTCTGAAACCGATCCGGATACCGATATTTCAAACCTTGATTTCATCATGGCTCAACAAAAGCATGTAGAATTCCATATAAAGAAACAAGTTTGTCTAACTTGTTTTGATAGGGAAACTTTGACATTTAACTTGAACTAGGAATATAACTGGTTAATCTCAAATGAGAGATTGTTCTTGGATAATTTATATTGTAGGCTACATATCTGAAGAAAAATAGGGTTGTTGGATTTCTATGCAACATAAATTGCGAGTGTTAGCCTTCAGGTGAGAGAGATGAAGAGAATTTTGCTAAACCAATAGAGAGGGAGAAAAATATGACATACAGGAAGAATATATAGAAAGAGGGGGTACATGTTAAGACCTAAAAAAAGGATAAATTTTATTTCTTCAATTCAACAGAAGCTGACTTGGTAGTGATTTGCTCATAAAAATACTACAAGATAACAACCTGCAAAACCATGAAAAAGTTGAAGGTATCAAATGCAAATTAGCCAAAAGATTCATGTTTGCTAACAAAAGGATTTGCAAGGTTGTGGCTTTATATATGTGTGTGTGCGCGGATGTATTTTAAAGTATATTTTAACAATTTAAATTTAATATTTTTGTAAAGCCAAGACGAGATAGGCCCCAGCATCTGGTTTGCTTCAATCAATAAGAACGGACACCCCTCTGAACAAAGTATAGCAACATCAATGGAAACAGAAGAAAAAAAAACAAAACACAAACAGGCAGCGGCGGACACAGTAAGGAGAAAGTGGGGTCAAATGACCCCACTGGAAAAAGAAAATTGCACTAAACCCCCCACCTCTTTAATCCTTATATATATATATATATATATATATATATATATATATATATGGGTAAACGGGATAGTGCTCATTTTCTTAAATGAACCATGCACATGTGGACCAATAGGAATAGATTTCTACATCCCATGTGTATCCATGTGCACTAATACACTTTATTCCTCCTATTGGTCCACATGTGCATGGCTCATTTAGGAAAATGAACATTATGACTCGTATTTGGGTAAACGGGATATGAGCCATGGCTCATATTCCTACATGAGCCATGCACACGTGGACCAATAGGAATGGATTCCTAGATCCCATGTGCACCCATGTGCACTAGTACACTACATTCCTATTGGTCCACATGTGCATTGGCTCATGTAGGAATATGAGCCTATGGCTCATATCCCTTTTTTCCTATATATATGCATTGGCTCATGTAGGAATATGAGCCTATGGCTCATAACCCTTTTTTCCTATATATATATATATATATATATATATATATATATATATATATAACCTATGTTACTAATTAAGAAATAAATAGTTTAACATATACAGTTTAATATTTACCTTAATAATAATAAATAAACTTACATTTCTGTTAATAGTCTTTTTGGATTAACTAGGACTGGGACCCGAATTGTATCGCACCCTCAACGCGACAGACTTAGACTATTATCCAGGCAAGTATACCCGACAGTATTTTTCATGCTTTAGTATGTGATTTTATTTTTGATGTTCTGTACGTTTGAGGTTGAACCCCCTTTCTTAAGTTCATGCGTCCACCCCTGCAGACAGGGTGCACGTGCTGTAGAATGTAAATCCCAATCAAACAAGAGAGAAAAACAAACTACCTGATGCCAACACTTGACCATCTCACATGCTAATCTTCTCTTCACTGCTAATGTGGCCTTGGGACTGTCAATAGCCATCCCTAGCTGTATATCAACACCCTAAGATGACATGTAAAAGAATAAGCACCGAAACATAACAAATCTCAGAGGATACCGTCACATAATTCAAAAAGTATATAAATTACTAACATAGACCAGCTCTGGTGACATGAAATTCAATGCATATTCAAGAATGGTAACAATATACAGAATCACAAAACAAAGTGGAAGTAAGTCAGCCACCTGCTAGAAACATTATAAAACACCTTTGGTGGAAATAAGAAGTAAATTTGTCAAGTTCTGCTGTAATCTACCTCGGATTTCCTTTTAACTTCTCGATCTTTTCTTTATTCTGTAGCACATTGTATGATGATTATGAAATTAATTCAAAGTCAGACTCACAAGAGCCAATGTTAAAGTCCATGCCTATGCACCAAAATTCTTAAGAGTTCTGCAGAGGGTTGAGGGTTAAATCTCTCTATTATTCCAACACGCCACTGTAGCTTTGAGGCCATTTGGGGGCAGAGAGATATATTTTACAAAATCCACTTAAAATAGGCGAAACGAGATTTAAACATGTGTTGCTCTGAAACCATGTTATACTTCTTCACTAAGGGCCTATTTGGATAGAGGGAAGTGGGAAAGTGCAAATCCAAGTAATGCATATTCTTGGACTTTCATGCACTTTCTTATGTCCTTCACTTCCCAAATGTAATAATAACTAATTAATTATCTAACTAAATTGATAATTACTAATTATTTAACTTGTTATTAATTAAGTATAAATAATAAATATTAACACAATAACCTTATTAACTAGATATAATATACTACATAATATTAATAATATGCATTATTGATTACTTATTTTTTAATTATTAATTACCTTAATTGCTTAATATTATTATTAGCTAGCATTATAAAAACTTGACACTCTTAATTATTATTTACAAATACAAAAGTATCTTAAATTAACTAATTTTATTAATTATTTATATTTATTATCTTTGTTACTTATTTATTAATATTAGTTATACTAATAAAATTAGTTAACACTGCCTTTTTTTATTTAATATAAACTTCATTATCTTGATTCAAATAATAATTAAGTATTATTAATTACTTAATATTACTTAAGTGCCTTAATCTTTAATTTATTTGTGGAACAATAATTATGATTATTATAGGATGTGGAAATAAAAAAATAATAAAAGCAAGTCCCATCCCACATCATCTCCAAAAACAAGGATGTGGGAATGGTGAAAATATGAGGGACAAAAACTCATTTGTTATGATGACGTGTTCCTCCCTCCCTTCTTCCCACAAGCCAAACAAGGGAGGCGTGAAACTCCCCCTCCACTTTCCAACCTCCACACCCCCACACATTCCCAACTTCCACCCATCCAAACAGCACCTAAAACCACTGTATAAGTAGTTTTGGACATCAAGCTGAAACATAGGTCAACCTCGTTAACCGCAAGGGGGAAGAGTACTCGGATAGTTTTGGGATGAGCCACAAGGAAAAAAAGATCTCAAAATAGGTGAGACAGTATCTGACAGTATTCCTTGGCAACAATCTGGGCCTGGTAGCACTTGATGGACCCGTCCAGGTCATATTTAGAGTGAACTTCCATCGACAAGCAACAACATCGGGTCTGAGGAACTGTCAAAATTCCATCTATTACAGGATAATAGAGCAAATGTGTTGACATTTGTGGCCATGTTTCCAGGTAGGAATCTTTAATACACCCATATAAGTCCTGATACCATGTTTAAGTCCCGGCCACTGCATGAAAACTCTAGAATTGTAGCGAGGATTGGGTGTTAAAACTTAAAATTCTTCTATTATTCCAACATGCTGAATAGCATCAAAACTTCATATAATTTTTTTTTTACATCTTTCAAATCCATCTCGAGACACATGTTGAGCTCCAGGCCACTTGAAGTAAAACCTAAACATGCATGTAAGTGAGAAGTACATGTTTTCACTAGCTTTAAACAACTAATATAAACAATGTGACACCTAAACTGATGTCAAGTGGGAAATAAAAGAATCAAAAGAACATATAGTAGAACGTAGAGATCAAAGTAACTACTTGAATTTGACTTCTAATACAAGCATGTTTGTAGACATCCTGACATGTCAGCCGACATATAGTTTTAGTAGGGAAATGACATAACTTTGCATAAAAAACTGTTTATCTCATTTTTACATATGTCAACCTCATCTAGTCCAACTGACATCGCCTGACATGACACAACGAAATGTCGGCTGAAATTAACTCAAATCGGATTTCAAGTGACAAGAAAGTTAATATGTGAGGCCAGAAGAACCCTTATCCTGACCGAAACCCTCTCTCTCTCTCTCTCTCTCTCTCTCTCTCTCTCTCTCTCTCGCGAGGAATAGAAAGAAGGATGCCCACATTCAATCACTTGATTCGTCATGGTAGAAAAGAAAAACGGCGCACGGACCGTACTCAAGCTTTGGATCAATTCCCCAGAAGCAAGGAGTATGCCCGCGTGTTACGATGAGAACACTGAAAAAATTAAATTCAGCTCTACGTAAGATAGCCAAAGTACGGTTGAGCAATCAACATGATATATTTGCTCACATTTCGTGGGAAGGTCTTAATTCGCAGGAACATCCTATAGTCCTAGTCGGGTTATCTTTGATTTGACAAGGTACATTAAAGATGATTGACTTGCCTACTGTACAAGTTGACGAGTTTGGTGGACTAGGTCCTATGGACCAAGGTTCGCAGTATCGGAATCAGTATCGGATCATCCTATGAGTATCGGGGTCGACGGTATCGACAGTATCAGCGATTTCAGATCGGAGAATCAAATTTTTTAGTATCGGACAACAAATAATTATTAATAAATTATTAACATTTTAGAGAATAAATTTGATACATTTAGGCATAATTTTAAGTATTTCTAGTATTTCTTAGTTGTTTTGAAATTGAATTAAATAATAGTCACCCTTGCCGATTTGTTTACATGCGATAGATAAGTTTTTTTTCTTTTGCATGCTTTGACAACCTTACTATGCTTTTACACCCTTGCTGATTTCTGCTGATTAGTCATTTTTGTTCAATTTTGTTTTTGCCGAATTGACCAAAAAGAGACCCCCAATAACGGTATTAGTCAGTATCAGGTACCGGTCGATATCGGATCGGGACATGCCACACCGTATCGATATCGGCCGTATTGGATCTGTATCTGCTCATACTGCAAACTATATTATTGACCTCCACATCCGCAATGATCGCGGATTAGCCACGACTAGGAGAAAATCGAAGAATGATGAGAGGGGGGGGTGTCGGTCAGGATAAGGGTTCTTTTGGTTAACGTGTAAGGTTATTGAAAAGTCCCACATGTTAACTTTGTTGTCACTTGAAACCTGATTTGAGTTAATATCATCCGACATTCCGTTGTGTTATGTCAGGCGATGTCAGTTGGACCCGATGACCAATTTGAAAGAAAATAAATTTGGGAACTTATTCTTAGACCAAATAATTATCCGATAATTGGTACCAAATGAATATTTCAAAATAAACTAAGTGAGTATGGATAAGTCACTCGTAACAAAGCACGACTCGTAGCTCAAGGTTTCAAGAAGAATGCATTGACTATGATGAAACTTATGCTCATGTTGCTAGACTTGAGTCCATTCACATTCTTTGTTTATTTGCTAGTTTTTGTGATTTTTAACTTTTTCAAATGAATGTAAAAAGTGCTTTTCTCAACAGTTTATAAAAGAAGAGGTTTATTTTGAGCAACCTCGTTTTGAAGATTTTCAATTTTCTGATCATGTTTCCAAACTCCGTAAGGCTCTTTATATATATATATATATATATATATATATATATATATATATATATATATATATATATATAAAGCAACCTGATATTGATATCCAACATTTTAATATGTCCCTGCCGAAGCCTGGTGAGCATTCTCCGAGCTCTAGCCCCGTAGCCCCCGTTGAGGGTATATCAAATCACTCTGGTTTTCAAGAGTCCACGGTTTATGTGTATCATAATACGGAAATTGTTGTTTAGGTTCAGTGTCAGTAAAGCATTAGTGAATATCTCCATATTGTTGTAAGGCTTCGTCGATTGAGAAGGGAATCGACATTTAATGTGAGCATCAGTGAAGCTTCGATTGAGAACTGTTGAAATTAGTTGATGATTTTATTGATTGTCTCATTGGCATTATATAGCCTTACAGTCATTAATACAATGATCTCAATCATTATGACAATAATCTCATAATGGAATATCCTGTGACATATTCTGGCATCCCAAATATGTCCTCAGGATATTCCCAAGTGCTTATACTATACTTAAATATGACACCCAACATACCATATCAACACTCCCCCTCAAGATGGGTGAAAGATATTCACTAAGCCCATCTTGTCACATCCTCTAATCATGCTCACTGAGGCGAGTCCCTTGGTTAGTCCATCTGCTACTTGATCCCTGGTTGGAATATGGCCAAGCTCCAGTAATCCACTATCCAACTTCTCTTTGATGAAGAATCTATCAATCTCGATGTGTTTGGTCCTGTCATGCTGTACTGGATTGTTGGCGATACTAATAGCTGACTGATTGTCACACCACAGCTTAATCTTGGCTTCTTGATCCAGCTTCAGCTCCACCAGCATATTCTTCAACCATAGCAGCTCTGCAACTCCCAAGGCCATAGCTCTATACTCTGCTTCAGCTGTCGATCTGGCCACCACAGACTGTTTCTTACTCCTCCAGGAGACCAAGTTACCTCCTACAAATATGCAATATCCCGAGGTAGACCTCCTGTCATCAGCACAACTAGCCCAGTCAGAATCACAGTAGCCCTCGATGCTCACGTGATTGTTCTTCCTGAATATTAGTCCCGTCCCGGGAGCACCTTTCAAGTACCTCAGAATCTGGTACACTGCATCCATATGACCATTCCGTGGGTCATGCATGTAGCGGCTCACCACACTTACTGCAAAGCAGATATTAGGACGTGTGTGGCTCAAATAGATCAACTTGCCAACCAGCCTCTGGTATCTATCCCGATCAACTGGTTCTCCAGCCTCAGCATCAATCTTGAACCTCTGATCTATTGGTGTCGCTGCAGGTTTGCACCCCAACATCCCAGTTTCTGTGAGAAGGTCCAGTGCATACTTCCTTTGAGAGAGAACAATCCCCTCTGCTTCTCAAGCAATCTCAATCCCAAGGAAGTACCGAAGAAGGCCGAGATCCTTCACCTCGAATTCCTTGCCAAGCTTTCCTTTGAGTTGGGCGATCTCCTGCTCATCATCTCCTGTGATAATCATATCGTCCACATACACCGCAAGCATGGTGATGTGGCCTCCACTCCGACGGAAGAACACAGTATGATCAGCATTGATCTGCTGATATCCCATCCCTATCATCGCCCTTCTGAATCTGTCAAACCACGCTCGAGGAGACTGCTTCAGTCCATAGAGGGACTTCTTCAACCTGCAGACCTTGCCTACTGTCTGATTGGTGCCAAATCCTGGTGGTATCTCCATGTACACCTCCTCCACTAGATCTCCGTGAAGAAACGCATTCTTCACATCCAGTTGGTGTAGCTTCCATCCACCATTCGCTGCCAGAGAAATCAGAGTCCTGACAGTGCTCATCTTTGCAACTGGTGCAAAGGTCTCGTCATAGTCGATGCCGTACGTCTAACTGTATCCTTTGGCTACTAGTCGAGCTTTGTAGCGCTCAACCTGACCATCTGGGTTCTGCTTCACGGTAAAGACCCACTTGCATCTAACTGCTCTCTTCCCCTCTGGCAGTCTCACAAGCTCCCAAGTATGGTTCTTCTCCAGAGCTCCCAACTCCTCGTACATTGTCGCTTTCCACTTTGGATCGTTCTTGGCAAC
Source organism: Iris macrosiphon (assembly GCA_036927795.1). Taxonomy (NCBI): domain Eukaryota; kingdom Viridiplantae; phylum Streptophyta; class Magnoliopsida; order Asparagales; family Iridaceae; genus Iris; species Iris macrosiphon. The sequence continues at coordinate 81,185,448 of JAYESA010000017.1, read as the reverse complement.
CTGCCAATTGTTAGGTACAGTAATACTATCCAAAGATGCTATAAATGCTCCATGAGAAGAAGGGATATGGTCATAAGAAACAAACTGAGCAATATCCCAACCATATCTGTTTGGAGGATTTCCTGCATTGCTGCGAATGGTCCTCCGTACAGATAGTGGTGTGGGAGGAGTAGAAGTAGGAGGAATGATATCTTGTGAAGGAGAGGGCATCACCTGAAGGGGGGTTGGTGTCGGTGCCTCAGGAGTTGGGACGAACGCAGGCAAGGGACTTGGCACTGGTACTGTCGGTACTGGTCCTGCAGTTTGCTTCTCTCTCCTGCTGTGGGTAAGTAACTCTCCCTGAGCCGTAGGCCTAACCCCTTCACCTTCTTGTCCCTTCTCCGTGCCTCCATGCCAAACTTCTAAATCGGTTACCACCAAGTTCTCCATCTCCCCCTCTCGCCTAATACTGGCAGTATTAGGCGTGTTGTGTGAAGTTCCGTCCTGGTGGTAGTATGGCTCATGCTCCCGAAAGTGGACATCCATACTGACAAACTTCTTCTTCTCTACTGGACTCCAGCACACATACCCCTTCTGGGTCGCCGAGTAGCCTAAGAAGATGCATTTGACCGCTCTAGGGTCAAGTTTTCCAACTGATGGCCTGTTGTCCTTCACAAAACACACACATCCAAACACCTTCAGTGGGAGTATCCCACTATTATTGCCTTGCAATACCTCACATGGGGACTTCCATCCGAGGACCTTCGAGGGCATCCTGTTGATGAGTTGAGCTGCTGTCAACACTGCATACCCCCACAGACTCTGTGGGACATTCATGTCGATCATCATACTTCTTGCGACCTCCAGAAGGTGTCTGTTTTTCCTTTCTGCAACTCCATTTTGTGCTGGTGTGTATGCATAGGTGGTCTGATGCTGTATTCCGTGTGCTGACAAGTATTCTGCAAGCGTCCTATTGGTATACTCCGTTTCATTGTCAGACCTCAGTACCTTCACAACTGCTTTGTACTGAGTCTGGACATGCTTATGGAAATCCCGAAAACAAGCAGGTACATCATTCTTATTTTTTTATCAAATATAACCAGGTAACACGAGAGGCACACTCAATGAAAGAAACAAAGTACTTATAACCATTCATAGTGTTAGTAGCACATGGACCCCAGACATCAGAATGTACTACCTCAAAAGCAAAAGTGTTCCTATGACCCGTGCTAACATATGAGCTCCTAGTAAGTTTTCCTAACTCGCACGCATCACATACTAATTTCTCTTTATTTATTTTTGCATAAATCTCTGGATACAACTTACTTAGAGTATCAAAGGAAGAATGTCCCATCCTCCGATGATGGAGTATCAAGGTATCCTCAGTCCTCTGCTACAGTCCTTCCATACCAGCCTTCTCTGCCATAGATACCAATGCTGAGTCCAGTCCTTCTCGATCTAGGTACCACAGTCCCTCATGCCAAGTGCCAGTCCCAAGTCTTCGTCATGTCCCTTTCTCTTGGAAGGTCACCTTAGGAATATCAAAAGAAACAATGCATTTAAGTTGGAGGATTATAGAACTAATGGACAAGAGACTGACTGGAAAAGATGGAGCATATAAAATATTGGATAATCTTACTGAACCTGTACAATTAACAGTACCCTTACCGACCACTGCTGGAAAGTGCCATCAGCTGTCTGAATGCTGTCTGCTGATGCTAGGTGAGTGTAGGAAGAAAACTCACTAGCATTCCCCGTCACATGCCGAGATGCTCCCGAGTCGATAATCCAGTCTGATGATTTAAGGAAAGAGATAGACGCAAGGGCAAGTGATTCGTCAGTACCTTCTGATGGATGGACATACATGACAGCGTTGTCCCTAACAAAGAATGAGGTGGACGCCTCCTCTGTTCTACTCCTCATGTCTCCCAGTGCCTGGTCCTCCACAGTAAAGGTGCCATCAGCTTCTCCGTTCCCTTCTGATATCAGGAGGTTCGCCCGATAACCTCCTCGGCCGCCTCGTCTACCCCCTCGACCACGACCACGTCCTCCATTATATCCTCGTCCGCCGAACGGTCCTCGTCCACCAACTGAATCTCCCTCCCTAGGTGGTTTGGTACAAGCATACCGATGATGACCCATCTCCCCACAGTTGTAGCACTGCCGGTTATGCTGCCAGGGCTCTCCCTTAGATCCTGTGTTACCTGAGCTGGTGATCGCTAGTGCTGACTTTGCTTCGGGGGGACCACCTGTCCCGGCTTGCAGCCTGATGCGTGTCTCCTCCTGGATCATGGCTGAGATAGCCTCCTCAAGGCTAGGGATCTTTGGTTGGGCTAGAAGTAGGGCCGTCCTCTGTGCGAAAGCTGCAGTCAGCCCTTTGAGGAACTTCATCGTCCTCTCCTGTAGACACACCTGTCTCTCCTTACACTTAGGGTCCCCGCAGCTCGCCCGATCTGAGGAGTGATCATAATCCAACCACAGACGCTCCAACTCCGTGACATACTCCTGCACCGTCTTCTCTTCCTGTACGGTGTCATCAATCTCCCCCTTTATCTGGAAGACCCGTAAGTTGTTCCCCACATCATCATAGGTCCTTCTCAACTTCTCCCATACATCTTTCACCATCTCAATACCGTCTACTGTGGCGGCAATAGACTGGACTAAGGAGTTGAGAAGCCAGATGTAGATCACCATATGAGTGGACTTCCACTCAGCGCGTCCTGTTGAGCCCTCGTCCGGCTCTGTTGTCTCGTCCGTCAGGAACCCCTCCATGTTTTTTCCTGCGAGGGTTCTTCTCACTCGCCGTGACCAACTCAGATAGGTGGCTGGTCCATCTAATTTCAGATCGATGGAGGGAAGCTTCAACTCCGGCGACGTTCGTGTCGTGTTCTCACCAGCCGACATCGTCAAGAACTTCATCAACGTCGCCACCTTTGCAGAATCTAGCTTCTTGATGATCTCCTCCATCGATGCATCGTCTATCCAATCACGTCAAGTCCGCTCCACGACTCACGCTCGTCCTCGTCGTCCGCTCCTAGATCCGAACATGTCCCCCCTTTTTTTCAGATCTAGGCATCCCTATTAGGCGTTGTCTCGTGCTGGTGCGGAGGAGGCGGCAACACGCATGTCACAGCCGCCGTCGCAGCAGCAGCAGCAGCAACAGCAGCAGTCGCAGCAGCCGCAGCAGTAGCGGGACGGGGCAGCAACAGCAAAGGACGGCCTGCGAAGGACGGAGAAGGGAAGAAAGGGGGGGGCGTGGAAGAGTTCGGTGGAGGAGATCTAGGAAATCCTCCTGTGGGTTTGTGGAAGCTTGGTGACGGCTAGGGTTTGTGGAAACTTGGCTCTGATACCATGTTGAAATTAGTTGATGATTTTATTGATTGTCTCATTGGCATTATATAGCCTTACAGTCATTAATGCAATGATCTCAATCATTATGATAATAATCTCATAATGGAATATCCTGTGACATATTCTGGCATCCCAAATATGTCCTCAGGATATTCCCATGTGCTTATACTATACTTAAATATGACACCCAACATACCATATCAACAGGAACATGCCTGATATGGATTTCCGACATTTTAATAGTCCCGACATCTGAAATTTAAAAACTCAGAAATCCAATCCAACATCTACAACCTTGTATTATACAAGGTTATTAGTATGTCCTAATTAGCCAACCCAAATAAGCATTTTATCAGGTCTCACCCGAAAACAACCAAAAATCAAATGGATTGATTTTGATCTATCATAGGTATTTTTTGTCTATACTGCCCCCCCCCCCCCCCCCCCCACCCCCCCCACCCCAAACCAACCAACCAACCAACCAACCACACATATTGAGCTCAGAACTGGTGCGTGCGTGTGGAGAGAGAGAGATGCTTCATAGGTTTCAATGATGATTAATAAAATGGTTTCTGGAAAGAGAAAGAAGCATCAGCCACGAGAGCAAACTGGATAGAACGGGCCTGAGTTGTAAGTGGTTGTGGTGATGGGGCATCTTTGTCTTGTGGGTTGGGGTCAGACGTTGGGGTTGTGTTGGAGAGCAGATGTCACATTGGTGATTGAAATAGTATGAATAATCATCAGCTACAAGGAAAGATCACAAATTGCACAACATTTACAGAATTTGACATTGATTCACAGGAGATGTCTAATAACAACGTTTGAGGAAATTCAAACACCGAATTGCAGATCCCATAGAACTACTACATAGATTTTTGATCTATTTTAGAAGTCAGAACATAATCTAATAACTCTCAACGAACATGTCAAGGTACAAGGGATAGCAGAAAATAGGCAGTACCTGACCCAATGCTTGCATGCTAAGAGCTCGTAAGTTTTCTTCAGCTAAATCTATGGGAAGCAAATGCCTGGAAGTTACAATAGTAAGTCAGTACAATAGTCTAACTTAAAAGTGAACTGGAAGGAAACATCTTTAACAATTAGTTTATAAATTGAATATCTAGATTCACTATATTCCACCAAGGAAGTGCTGAAAGTAGTTTGATGGAGAAAAATAATTTCAAATATGTCAAACCTGACTTCAGAAGGAACTCGTGCAAGCACATGCGAAATAGCACAATCTAAATATCCTGCTGCTTTCAAGAAAACATCAATCGCAGCTCTTCTGCTCTCTGAAATGAACCATACACAAAGATATCAGAATGCCAAGAGATAATGCATATAAGCAGTCAGCATGGTAGTGTGAGAAAGTATGAACTACAAGAAGACCATTACTACTATAGGTTTAACAATCCTTCGTGACCAAACATTTCGAAAAGAAAAGTATCTTCTTGTAAGCAAAAGACATGCAGTAATGTTTTAGGATCCTACTTCAATGCAATCTATAGACTGAATACTCAGTTTACTCACTCAGAACAGTAGCTATACTGATGACAGGTACGTAACGGTAAAAGTTCTGCTTTTGATACAGTACATGGACACTGGGCATAAACGAGAATGTTATTTGTTGTTTAAGTTTAGTTAGTCATGAGATCACATAATCAAAAGTACAAAATGTAACTGGTGCTCAACACCAACCTTCCAGAACCCTTGGCTGATAACCATCAGTAGCTGCTTTAGGAAGGAGTAACAAATTGGCCTCAGAAAAACATAGCATAGCCATCAAGTGTAGAACTGACAACACTTCATACCAAGCATTCGCTATGCCAGTTTCCTGTACAAATAGTAAAATAGATCAGCCATCAGCCCATCTTTTTTCTTGTCAAGGAAATAAATCTGCAGAATTATTAATAGCAATATTTATCGAGATACCCACCTCTGCATCATCCTCCTGATTAGTCCAAACGAACTCTACCTTGTCTGTCAACTCACTTCCTGTGAAATATATAGTTCATGCAACTGTCAAAAGTTGAAACAAAATAAATAAACATAGTTCACAAGTAAATGCGAAAGTCATCAAAAGGAATTTATTGAGGAAAATCTCTATAATACCATGTTCAACCAAACCCAGGAGAACAGGTAGATAATCTTCAAGGGCCTGCAGAAGATCAGCTAATGTAGAACCACCTGCAGACATCAAAGAATCATATTCTTGTGCTTTTCTAGTACAACCAAAACTACAACAGCCTTCGGGTTCTTCTCTACCAACCATGTTGTGTAGCCGTTTTCCGCCTCGGCTTTATTGCTATAGGTGCCTCTTGCGCAGCCATGACGACTATTCGAGTCCTCATGGACGAGATACGTTCGACCAGACTCTTTGACAGGATATCACCCAGTGGCTGGGAGACATCCACGCTTCTAGGGATGCGCAATCCCGGAACAAAAACTGCCAACTCCCCAACACTCCCTGGCATCTTTCTGTTCCCCCCAGCATCTCTTGGTGTGGATACAAGGCATCCCATATCCCAGCCTCAAATTTACTCCTACTAATACAACTATAACTGTATCAGCAAATAAAATATAATTAGTTTTACATCCCATATGCAAGACCAAGATATTTTTAGTTTTCACCATTGCTAAGGATATATATGGACTCAAATCGAAAACTGAATCACAAAGAACAAAACGCATAAGGAAAAGGAAATTACAGCTTTCGACCAACAAATTGATGTGTGAAACCAAACAGAAGACCTTGTAACCAATCAAGAAAACTTAATTGGCCAGTATCGTGCCCCCAAATCGAAATCTAGAAATGCCTTGAATCTTGGTCAGCATAATTTATACTCCGAATCGTCACGGAGATGTGGCACAACCGATGAATGCCGGAGCCAACCAACCAATTTCGAAGTACCAATGGTTAATTAAATGCCAACTAGCCAAGAAGTAGTTGGCAACTCACGGGCATCACACCGAAAGCAAACTGTGCAGGCGAATTCAGAATTACAGTACAAGCTAGCTCAAAAGTTCACTTTCCCCCCCAATTAGAAGCTTAAAAATCAAAACTTTAAGCTTTTAGTGTCAGCTTAGTTGGATTAGCGGGAAAGACTCACGAATTGCTCGTGAGAAAAAAAAGAAACATAACTTGTAAGTAAAGCAATTGTATAAATAATATTTGAGCCGTCCCAATCCAAAAAAACCTAAGAATTTTAACCAATTCAACTAAAATTCATCAAAATTAAATCATAATTCAAACTAAAAAAAAAAAAAAAAAAAACTCAAATTGCAACAAAAAAACGTGAGAAATGGTTGATCTGGAAAGTCCGGATACAAAAAGAAGCAGCAGCTACAATTCAACTACAAAAATCAGTAGATTTTATCAAAATTGACACGAAAAATCCTAAAATTCGGTCAAGGAATCCAAGAGTGGGTCGAGAGGGAGATTACAGTGGAATCGGATCCCATTTCGCGTTCGAACCGTTCGATTGCGAGAGGAAGAAATTGTCAGCGGAAACTCTAGATTTCTAGAGGTGTGAGTAATTTGCAGAGAAGACCCTAAAAAAATATAGAATTGTGGAGAGAGAGAGAGAGAGAGTGTTTTTTTTTTTGAAATGGCGCTATGAGCTTTGTTTGTTTGTTTGATGAGTGCTACTGCTGCCTGGCTTGATTGCTATGTTGATATGAAATTGGGTCGGGTGAGGTGGCATCTTGTGGGCCCCACCTCCACGGCCAAGAACAATAATAAAGGCAAGGCAGACGTCTCCTTGTGTTTTACAATAATGCTAAGTTTACTTCCAAATGCTTACAACCTTCTTCCCCCCCCCCCCCCCCCCCCCCCCCCCCTCTCTCCTTCTGTAATGTAGGTCACATCCGGTCTCACCTCTCCCTCCATAATATAGTCATGTATTTTAACCTTCAATAACGCTAAGTTTACTACCAAATGGTTACAACCTTCTTACAACCCTCTCTCCCCTCCTGCTATGTGGTCCACCTCTCCCTCCACTAAACGACTGTCACGTAGCATTTCTTTCAGGTGGTGACCACCCGGACAGCCATCCGGTCCCACCTCTCCCCTCTCCTTCAATGGACGACCGCCTCTTACAACTGCCACATGACCACCACGTGGCAGTTGTAAGAGGGTTGTAGGCATTTGGTTGTAGTTATAGCATAGCCCTTTAACCTTTGTTATTAATGGATTTTGGTTTCATTATAGAATTTGGCTTTCTTGAAAAATAAAATTCAAAGATAACTATTTGGCTTTACCCAAGGGTCTGTGTGGTTGCGTGTAAGAATACCATATTTTTTGCATATGCAAAAAATTAGATCACTTCTTCTTCTTCTTCTTCTTCTTCTTCTTTTCTTTTTTTTCTTTTTTGATGTTCTTTTCACCCGTTTAGGAACTAAATTTTCAAGAAAAAATTCAAATCGTGTCCACCTCCACGGAAGTTCCCTATCGTAACCAACATGTGACGACCCCACGGACTGTATGAAACAATAATACCATCTCTTTTCAACTATGTATTTGATTGGGTCATGAATTTAAAGAGAAAGTGGATATAATAATAATTGTCTCACCACACTTCGTGAGTGATTGTTTTTCTTTAGGGGGTTGTTTGGTTCAGTGAAAATGGACTGTATTTGGCCCATAATACCAAAATTGAAACAAAACCAATCATACTTACCGTTTGGTTACGATGAAAATTTGATAGGAAAGCGTCGGTTGGGTTTTCAATTCTGATAGATTTTAATTCATGTCTCCTCCATATTCTATGCTTCCACATCCTCTCTCCTCATTAGGACATTGAGGGAATTTCGAAGAAAAAACTCTCTACTTTTCTTCTTTCAACTCCCATGGATTTTGTTGGTTGAATTTGATTTCTATTGAGCGGTTCTCCTCACCTCAACTGCTCGATGTGTTTCCACGGTTCCCCCACTGTAAGAATTTTTTTTCAATTTTTTGTAATTATTTGTTCATATGTAGGGTATTTTTTTCTCGAATCTTAAATCTACGCTAGATCTACCATTTTTTGGCATAGGTATACTATTTTGTTGTTAATCTTCTTTCTTTGAAGTGTTATATGATGAATTTTGTTGTTAATCTTCTATATTTTGGTAATTTTGAGAGCATTAATAGTTGTTTACATGATTTTTCGACTTAGATCTACCATTTTTGGGTATAAATTTACCATTTTTGTGAAGATTTTCATATTTTGTGAAAAGTTTCCCATGTGATACCATGTCTACTATTTTTGCCCTAGATTCTGAGATATACGGTACATGCACAAAAAGTATAGGAAAAAGTGAAAAGATTTTCCTATCAAATTCCTACAACTTCCTAATGTTTCTGAAATATGTGTTTTTCCTCTCGAATCTTAGATCTATGCAGGAGAAGTGTTGTAACATGGGTTTTATTATTAATATTTTTTTGTTTTTAAAATTTTTTTCCTCAAGATTTCACATAATGTTAATATTCTGTATCTTCCTATTTTCTTCAACATGAAACCTTGTAAATATATAATAGTTTTAGTTGTTTACATTTTTTTACTACTAGTTCTTAACACAAGATTTCATGTTAATATATATAATAGTTAATCATAATTATATAATGTGTTATTGTCACATCCCAGAACCAGAATACTGGAGAGCGGGGGCTGACAAAGCTAGCTACGTATACCAGAGTACACCAGTACCCCAAAATACTATAAGCCATCAGTCAACCTAGGTCAAGCAAACCTAGCGTCTGAATCACAAGCAGAAATCTACAATATACAAGAAAATATGATCATCAGAAGCCAAATTGTAAAGCGTCACAAACCATATATACATAGTTGATCATGAAGTTAGTAATACAAGATGAAGAACTAGCAAGAGTGTAAGTCATACATGATCAACTCTAACTATAGTCTAAAATATGCTAATCATGTCATGCCCAGTAGGCGATATAACAACTCCAAAATATGAACTAACCGGTGCTCGAGGCTAAATGCCACAAAAGAATATGTACAATAGGTGGGAGAACAAGATAGGAACCCACTCAATCGGTCTGGTGCTCCGTGTGGTCACCATCATCGAAAATGTACGGAAGATCCTCTAGCTCCGCTATCGGATCTGGCCAAGCAAAACTAGTGGGGTCATACCACAAATAGCAAGTACCATAAAGGAGGACAAACTATGAACTAAAACCAGTAATACAACACAGAGCTACAATGTCCTAAGAAACATGTAACCACCAGGAATAATATAAGGTGCACCAAAAAATAATAAAATAAAAACGAAAAACATGTAAAGAAAACTGGACGAGTGACATGTACGGGATCATGCAAGATAAATATATACGGGATCATGCAAGGGGAGTAAAAGCATATAAGTAAACTAAAGAATATAAACGGGTACAAGGTCATGTCAAGTAAACTGGAACTGGTGCATGTACAGGGTCACAAACATGGCAAGGAAACCATATATAAGTAATAGTGCATTTAAAGTAAAATGGCATATATAGCAATAAACATGAGTGCACCACGATGGGTCACCGTCAAGTAGGCAGGGCAATGTACAATAAGATAACATATGGACTCCATCCAACAATCACGGCCAAGCAAGAAGTACGGCTTGCTACGTTAGCTAACTAGGGTTATCACATGTCCTAATTACTAACAAGATGCAATAATTAAGAATTTTTATGGTTGCATATCCTACAGTCTATCCAAGCTATCCGGACCATAAAATAATCAAAGATGTACTGGTGCCCTACTCGACGGTGTGCTAGAAGTGTACCCTAGTCGACGGCATGCTATAAATCTATTCAAGCCGACGTCAAGATAATGGGACTGCATACAACATAGAGATTATCCCCTCACAATGTTCTAATCATTTGAAACTAGCCATTAAGCCTTACCAGTTTATTTCAAGATTCCGAGTGTGACATTTCGCAGAATCCATCCTAGACATGATGCTCCCCGCAGGGATGAACTAGACAAGACAATAATTTGACAAGCACAAGACAAAAAATAACCACACGATTATAGGCATGACGAGCGTTCTCTATAACAAGCCGCATCAAGTAATATACAAGTCAAGAATCAGGAGTGCACTACTACGAGTCACTATCAGGTGAGTACATGATAGGTCTGGACAGACGTATAATGGGTAGGTGTCCCCAAATCTATATACGACAGGTGTATAATGCGTAGGTGGCCCCAAAACTTTAGATATGTTGAGTTAACTATCAGGAGTGTACCACGATGGGTCACTATCAGGTATGTACAAGCCAGGGTATAATGGGTAGGTATCCCAAACTATACATAAAGTCGAGACTGGGTAGGTAAGCATAATAAACAAGTAAAGCCGAGAAATATCATAGGAAAATATATACATGTGTTGGGTCACGCTAAGAAAGTATCACAGTCAAACGAATAACCAGAGAAAGACAAACTAGGCAAAGCAAGGTCATTCGGCTAATCCGTCTGATCTCCTCGGATCACCGTCAGATCATCCGATCTATCACAGCAAGTAAATGTGCTATAAATCGGATCACCGTCGGACTATCGCGGATCACCGTCGGACTGTCACGGATCACCGTCAGATCATCCGATTGGTCACAACAAGTTTGTGGGCCAAAAATTGGATCATTCGTCGGACTGTCGCAGATCACCGTCGGATCTTTCGAGTGGTCACAGAAACCCGGACTTAGAACATTTTTGAGACTTGTTCGGACCATAAAAACTTTGTTCTAACTCACAATTTGGATTTTCAAATATCAAAATTGTATTGGATCAAATCTCCAATAGCCTGGGGCTGATTTCACCAACTTTGAGATTTGGTAGATCTATTCCGAAAAATACCGTAAAATTAATTTTACGGGAAAAATCAAAACTTGTCAGGATTCCACAAAACTCAGAATTACCAGAATAGAAACTAGGCACAGGTCTCAAGTGGCATATAAACCAAGTCTCATGGCAATCACTCCGATTATCATTTTTGATACCGAGTTTTCTATCGAGTAAATATCAGAGTTTATATAGGAAAAGTCAAAAATAAGCTTAAACCAATTTATGAGATATGCACCAGGTCTAAAATTACTAGAGAAATAAATTTAACAAAACAAGTTCCATAAAATTCTAAGTATAAAACATCAAGAAAAATGAAAACAACAAATATACACTTTTGTTAAAAAGTTCGACAAGATGTACTTGCCTAAAGTTAAGCTCCCAGCCTAAACCTTCAATTCCACCGCCAAGAGTGGTTCAAAAATCACACTCTTAGGCCTCAAGACCAAGCCTCTAGCTCCCACGAGAATTGGAGAGGAAATAAAGAAGTGAAAAAAGAAAGAAAAGAGAGAGGAGAGAGAAAATTGAATCGTATATATAAAAGAGGTGATTTAATCATGACCGTCCGATCTGCCTCATCAACGATCCACGTCATGAGTTAAATCAATCTCGACCGTTCAAAATAAAATCAAAAAACCAATGGATAATAGAAAGTATCAAACAATATTAACAAAAATATATAAAGAAAAATATCTCGAAAATATTCCGAAAATATCTCAAAAGTGAAACTTTATCTGCTGGACGAATTTTTTGTCGGTATGCCGCGGTATGCCGGCGGTAATCCGGTCAGTGAGAAAAGTTTTAATTCTGAGGGAATTTTGATATTCCATGAGATCAAATAAAGCACAATAAATAATATAAAATACATATTCATATACCAACACGGATATTGTGAGACGAGTCTCACAACTCTCCCCTCCTTAGAAAAATTATGTCCTCGAAATTTCAATAAGGCTCTAAATCCAACAAAAAAATCCAGGAAAGCATGCTATCAAGATCTAGGCAGAAAATTCATATAACTATAAAATCCAAACAAGTAAAGGGAACAAGAAATATAAAAGCAATTAACTACTGTGAATAACTATCACACATAAGCAGGATAGGATACGGAGGACACGAAATAAGTATACCTCTTGAGTCAAATAGATGCGGGTAACGAGCTCGGATATCATCCTCGCGCTCCCACGTTGACTCACCCAGTGAGTGATGACCCCAAGAAACTCGAACTAGTCGGATAGTCCAATTCTTGAAAACCTTTTCCCTCCGGTCCAAAATAGATATGGGCCTCTCCTTATACGATAGGTCGGTACCAACGACCAACTCCAAATGATCTAAGGCAAGGCTCGGATCCAGAATATACCGACACAACTGAGATACGTGAAAGATATCATGTACCTCGCAAAGCGATGGTAGAAGAGCTAATCTATAGGAGATATCTCCCACGCGCTTGAGAATATCAAACAGACCGATAAATCTAGGACTAAGCTTTTTCCATAATCCAAATCTAATAACTCCACGGGTAGGCAAAATTCTAAAAAATATGTGGTCATCGACAGAGAACTCAAGATATCGCAGATGCGAATCTGTCCAATGATGCTAACGATCCTGAGCTAATTTGAGATGCTCTCTGATCTGCCTGATAACTTTAACTGACTAAGCTATCATCTCGGGCCCAAGCATTTACCTCTCACAAATATCATCCCAAGCTAAGGGTGATCTACATCTTCTGCCATACAATGCCTCGAATGGTGCCATCTGAATGATCGCCTGGAAGTTGTTGTTGTAGGATAACTCTACAAAGTACAAGTGATCCTCCAAATAACCAAAGTATATCCTCCAAAGTCTGAATCGTACTGTAAATCCCCTCACCCAAAATTAGGCCTACTTGGCTTAGATAGAGAAACTAGGGCTAGTTTGAATCCAATTAAAAATAGAACATTGTATTTTAGATAATTTTATAATATTTATATCACTTAATGCACCTTACGGTTGCTTCGATAATTGGAGCACTACACTAGCCATTGCCTTCCTACAAATTTCATACCCCTGACCTAGATGTGCCAGTCATCTATTCTGACCTTTGTGTAACTTATAATTATGCTCTCTTGTGCTACATTTTAGTCGCACTATATTCGTCGCGGATGTTATTTCTTAATTCTAAATAAATTCAACTTTGTATCCTTGTACGTTCCAATCGGAAATAGAGACACAATCTTGACCCGTCTTGTGCAACCCAATTTATGATAATATTCTATTCTGAGTCTCCTATGTCCATGACACTTGTGTCCCACCTAATTTTAGTCCCATGTACTTCTAATTAATTTTAGAACACCAATTGCATCAATTATAATTAATTTAATCCAATTTCCATCTTTGTGTAATTTTTCTAATTGATGGGCACTTTTATGCAAAAGTGCATTTAGGTGTCCACACCATTGGACACAACACATGAAGAAATCCATTTTTTCTTTATATGAATTTTCTCCATGATTTTTTAGGATATGCACACACAACATCACCCCTCATCTAATCCTAGCCATGCATTTTAAACAATGCAATCCTAGCCCTCCAAACATCCCCATGTCAAGCCAAGGCCCAATCCCAAGGATGTTGACCAAGCCCAAGCCCAATCCCCTAGGTCAACCCCAAAATCCTACTTTTTACATATAAATACAACTTTTCCTATTGTTTTCATTCACATCAACCTAAAACTACACCTAGCCGAATACTAACTCCTCCCTACTATTCATCATCATCCCCTTCTTCCCGCTGCCAGCCCGTAGACTGGAGCAGACTGCCGGAGACCGGCAGCGCAGACTCCCTGCACGACTGAGCCGACCAACCTGACCTCCCATCCCCGCCGTCACCAACTGCTCAGCCCGCGAGCAGAGCAACCGACCACCTCCCTGTACACGCCCCCATGCTCAGCCGAGCCCCGCCTCGTCGGACCCACTCCGACCTCGCCGGAGCAGACTTCTCCTCCACGTTCCTCTCCTCCCCATCTCGCCATCTCCCTCTCCACCATACGCCACCAGCCTCCACTACCCTCTTCATCTTCTTCCTCCTCTTCCCCGCTGACCTGAGCCCCGGCCACGACCCATCAGCCTCACTGTCCTCGCCAACCCGACGATGAGCAGTCCATCATCCCACCATCATTCCTCGACTGAACTGCCTTAGCACTCGCTGCTCACTGCCAGCACCACTATTCCCTATTCTCTTCCATCTCCGGTGAGCATCCCGCAGCCCAGCCTCGCCGGAGCTTCGACCTGACTCGCTTTTCCTCCCCCCTAGTCGACTCTTCTCCTCGACGGACATACCTCTCCTCCCTGTTCCCTGGCCATCTCCCCGTAGAGCACCACCACCACTTCTGACCTGTCCTCATCTCCACCTCCTCCTCCTCGTCGGACCTCCCCCTGGCCGGAGCAGCAACCTCCCTTCATCCCTTTCATCACCATCATAGCCTACACAATCATCACTATTAACATCTTCATCATCATCTAGTCATCACCCTAATCATCATCATCATCATCTAATCACCATCATCACCATAATCACCATTACCTTAACCCTATCATCATAATCATCACCAATCATTATCATCATCATCCTCATCATCACCAATCATCACAATCATCACCACCCTCATCATCACCTAATCATTATCTTATCATCTCATCATCATCATAACCTCAATCATCATCACTATTGTCGTCACTAATCATCACCCTCGACATAATCATCACCATCATCCTCATCATCATCTAATCACCATCATTACCTTAATTACCATCACCTTAACCCTAATCATCATAATCATCACCAATCATTATCATCATCATCCTCATCATCACCAATCATCACAATCAGCATCACCCTCATCATCACCTAATCATCATCTTATCATCACCATAACCTCAATCATCATCATAATCGTCGTCACCAATCATCACCCTCAACATAATTATTACCATCATCGTTGTCATCATGGACCCGTCACCCTTACCGAAGATAACCTGAAGCAGTCACCCCCGATTTCCTTGCGTACACGCTAACCCCAAGGTTCAAACCTGTCCCTCTCCTTTTATTTTATGCATGTTTGTGTGAATGAAACCTAGGTTAGCATATTGGTTCAGTTTAGTTGGTTGGTTTCAGACCGTGTCGGTGAACCCAATGACTTGTATGCATATACATACGCGTATTATAATTAAATTAACATATATATATATATAAATATATGTATGTATTATATAAGTAATTATATGCTAGTAATAGTTATGACATATGTATATATATATATACCACATGACCCTAGTATAATTATGGATATCCCATATTTACGTTTGACCAAGTGACCCTAAGAACTTGTGAGTTGACTGTCTTGTGTACCTTAACTTACTGGCTTAGACATATGTTAGTTGACTGTCTGATTTTGATACAATATTTAATATAGGACACCCGCGTAATTAGACGCGCATTGACCCTGTTAGTTGACCAGGGTCACCCCTAGCATACCCTCTGATTTTAGTATAATTATGGTTGTGTATGTGCGAGTGTAATGGCTGATGTTGTATTGTGTTATATTATATGTATATAGGACTATTGGATTGTTCTGTGCGACTTCAGGAGTAGGTTATTGGTACTACACAGCTTTCTTGTCAAGCAAGTATACCTTGCCATTGTACTGTAATTTATATTCCATATATGCATGCATTTTATTTCTGTCATTTACTTTATATATATTAACTGGTATATAAACTGCACGTCCAAGGAAACTTGGGTGCAACGACGGTGTCGTCTTATTCTATTTTTATTATGTATATGCATGTGACCTAGTTTATGAAACCACTCCATTATCATGAGGCATTCTTAGGGTTCATTGGCCGGGACACAGTTGTTACACGAGTATGAGTCTCATATAGAATACGGACTTGCGTGACAGGCTGGCCTCCTGTACGTATGGGACGTACGATAGAGAATAACTGCTGTTAAAAACTCTGTATGCTAGAAGACTTGGCAGTTATTAGAGGTATTATCGTGTCATGGATATGACATGCTTAGAGCATGGGGTGGGAAGAACAACAAGTACGATATTTGGGCTCCTTTGTACTTTCCTTTTATGTAACCCGTACGCTCCATCGGAGATACGCGGTCATGATGACCCCTATATTATCAGGTGCCTCTACCGTTCAAAAGATGACATGCTTTATAGGCCCCTGATTCTCCGAGAGAATCATGCCAATCCCATTTATGGCCAGATAGCCCACTTGTTAGAAAGTTGTTCTCAAACTGCATTCACATAGACGGTTAGGCGACCCATTGGATGTTTATTTTAGTACTTTATTGACATACTTTTATGTATCTTGTTATGTCCCTCTGAGGACCTGGTCCCTTTCCAGGTGTAGATGTTCATGAGTATTAGCAGGAGCGCAGATCCGGACTAGCTACTTATATTTCGAGGAGGTCTTCTTTTCGAGTCTCATTGATTGTTAGTTGATGTACTTATATTATTTTGTTCATCTTATATTCTAATTTGGTAGTGGATTTGTTTTCACCCAACTATCATTCTTTGATACTTTATATTAAGATTTAGTTGCATAGTTATTGGTTATTTATTTCTTTATGATTTCTGTGATAAGATTTAGAGTTATACTCTGTGACTTGTGACATATTTACCACTTGTGAATTATTGTTCATAATATAGCGTACACGTGTGTTATGGTTTCCATATATTGGAGTTGCTATATACATGCGGCTAGCATACTTATGTGTTCCTAGTCCTACGTATTTTGGGACTGGGGCATGACATATTTTTAGTGGTGGCCCATGCAGGTCGAGAATATATTGTCTCGGTTACGTTACTATACTGAGCAAGCTTGCAAATAGGATTAGAGTATAGGATCTCATCCATAATTCTATGACTCATCTTCCTTTCAATCTGTTCTATTTGAATAACTGTATCATGCTTGATTCATGTACTTTTCTAATAGTTTCTTGAGTATAGCCTTCTGCTAGAATATAAGAATCCTTGTTATTAGGATGATAATTAGGATAATATTTCTACTAAGAATACAACTAGAATATTGACACATCACTAAGTTAGGATACTTAATGAACCCTAGCACCCTTACCTGTAGATTGATTTAAATATGATAGACTTGGAATGCTAGATGCTTGTCAACCAATTTATGAACGATTATACTGTGCATGCTAGTTTCACTTAGAATAGGCCTCATCGTGTTTTAATTCTAGCTAGAATATATTCTTCTGTTATTGTGCTATGTGCATAACACTTTTTACTATGCGTTTCACTTGAATATGGAGACTATGCTATTCAGATAATGCCATATTGCTTGTTTCATGATTCATGTTATCTTGACTGCTTTGTTTGTTAACTTAGTTTCTAGACGTCGCTCGGTCATGGACAACTTGTGCACAAGGATTTTCGGGTTCCTATGGACGGTCACCGGGGTATTGGGACTGATCCGATCGGAACAAAACAATTTCGTAGTCGTTTGAATCGGGCGAAATAACGTACTGTGGGATTTACAACCTGCATTGTAACCCATTTTCGTTAATAAGACTTTAAATTGTCCAATATGGATTGTGGCGCCAGTGACCTATGTATTTGCATTTGACTATTCAAGCTAACGATATCGTCTTGGCTGGGAAGAACAAGGTAAGTCTTGTGCAGGTGGATGCGTCGACGACAGCTAAAAGTCATCGCATGGTGACGCGGTTATTTAAGTTGTTTTATACCTATCATATTCTTATAACTTGAACTAAGGCAAGATATAAAGACTACATAATAACTTGTATGCTTCACATGAATAGTTTGTCGATTTGGATTGTTGGGTTAGCTCACCCTCACTAGTACATTTCGATGTACTGACCCTCGTTGTAATAGGTCCTCCGCGTCAAGGTAACCCTGCAAGGAGCTGAGGCAACTTCCCAACTAGTCCATCAACCGACGAACTCTGTTCGTGCCCTTTTGAAGAGTGTTCAAGTCTTCGGAGCTATTACATGTTCATACCTTATGCATCTCCGTGGCAAGGCGATAGCTTCGCTCGAAGGCCTATTTTGTATTTTGAATTTTAGTACGGGATGTAATGTATGGAACATCTATCTTATTTTAAGTCCATCTTGTAAGCCTGCGTGATACTCTTTACTTTTGGGTCAAGAGTTTGTAACAAAGGTTTTGATAATTAAGGATAACTTGAGAGTGGTATAGACACTACTAGAGTTAGTTAAAAAATTGACCAAATTGTTTGACACTAACATTGAGGAACCAATAGAAATCCAAGATTGAATATTAGGACTAAACCTAACTTTCATAGTAAGATAGTATTAGAAAACTACAACCTTAGCTTCTTGTCTTCATATTAGCAGACAGTACCTTAGGAAGCCAAGAGGAATGAATATAACATTTTTCTTGATCATACCTCGAATACAGATATTAGCATCCCACCTTCCCTCAAGAAACCAAGACACTATCAAGAGTCTTTCTATTTTAATTTCATATCTTGTTCTTTTGCAACATTGACGCTCGCTATTTGTGCGACGACTAATTATGTTTTCCTTTTCTTCATCTTCCAATTTGTGCCACCTAACCCTTCTAATTGTAGGCCAAGTGTATTCTTTTATGATAAGATATATAGATTGCTAGGATTATAGTTTGTTAATCTTGAATTTTGAATTTCTGTGCTTGGTAGTTAGAACTTGATAGTTGAGTATTCATTTAGATTATAATTTTATGGTTATACCTTAGTTTTAAATCACGTAATTTGTATCCACACTACAATACAAGTTATATCCTATTTCACTTGAGAGCCAGTAACTTCTCTATTCTTAATATTAACCCTTTTGTTCTATGAACACTATGATTAAGACTTAAGAGGACCATTACCTATATAATGCAATAGGATACCCTAATAGATACCAAGATTTTTTCTCGTATACCCTAATAAGAGTTCTACTTTATTCATAAGGACAAGGTCATTTTGTATAATCCCCTTAAGACAATTACAGTATTAGTTGATTCTTTTAAGTTGGGTAGTATGCCTCATAACCTAGTATCACATAGTCCTTTTAACTGATTGATAAAGTATAATTGAATGACACCAACTATATGCTAGCATAAGACGATAGTGTTTATCCAGACTATAGAACTTAGAGACCCATACCCCATTTGGTCGACTAGAGACTTAGACAGGAGCTGTATGACAACTGTAAAGGCACAACACCAGATAAGTCTCACCTTCTTGGTAAACTTGAATTATTATGTTCCTTCTTTCATCATAATCCAGCGTATTTATATTTTCTGAACTACTTCGACTTATGCTGCTATTATAGCCTAGTTTTGCAAGCTTATTCTTTTATCAAGCTTGTTCATGACATATGTGTTATTGGGGCCTGATCAACCACACTAATATATTGCCTAAATCAAAATCAGTGTATTATGGTCTAGCTAACCATAGTACGCTTGGTTCGCTCTTCGCATGACTACCTTATGTGGATTGAGATAAAAATTGACTTAGCTTCTTAGACGAATATACTTGCCCCTAGACATGTCTGGCATATCGTATCGGTTACATAACTGTACTGATACGAGCATGTGAATAATAATTTACCAAATAGGATTTCAATCCACAACTACCTTGACCACTCTATTTTGAATTCTTTAAACGCCTTAATCCCCATACTTGTATTCTATCACCTCCACCTTGAATTCTTTATTATTGTTTTTCGTCTTCCCCTATTTCGAAAAGACGAACGCTCGTGCTTGGTATAAGTTTGATACAGAGAGAGTACTAGATATACCCCATAGACCAATCACATGACTTGGTGACTATCTTTTATAATTGATTAAGGGCATATCATATATGATATAATTTATGTGTTAAAACCTTTGAGGAATTGAATAGCATGATTAAACTTTGAGGATATTTTTCTTAAATATATAGCCTTATGTGATAGATGGGTAAATTCTTAATTGGATAGAAGTTGCATTGTCAACTTGAGATAAATTTCTTTTAGATTGTAATCAAGTAAGATTAGATTGAGAGATTAAGTCATTTTAAATGTTGAAAATTTTAGAAGAATGATTAAGATGATGAGGATTTAATGAATTTTGATATTGTGAACCAAATGTATACTTTAAGCACATGATTTAAATTTTGAAAATGGAAGATTGAATCATCGATTTAAACTTTGAGGATAAATATAGAATTTTAGACTTGAACATTGGTGGATTAAATTTAAAATTTTATAATTTGATGATTTGAAGTAAAAAGTTAAACTTTGAATGAAAATTAAAATTTAAAATTGGAAGAGTACAAAATTCATAAGTTAAAAATAGGAATAATATTTGATTAGAATAATTTTCTAAAGGAGATTATGATAGTTGGATATATTAGTGTAAAAAATTGGTATGGGTAATTTAAATCTTGAAGATGTTGTATGGATTGACTTAAATTTGGATGTCAATAATTTAAAAAATCGAGAAAAGATTACAATATGTTAAATTTTGATTTAAACAGTGGTTATTTTAAATTTAAAGTGATTGCGATGAAATTGAAAAGATTTTGTTATTTAAAATTTTGGAAGAGATTGCAATAGACTTGCCTTATGTACGAATGTGAAGGATTTAACAAATTATGCCTTATTTTAATTTCGAGGACGAAATTATTTTAAGTTGGGTAGATTGTAAACTTTCTCACCCAAAATTAGGCCTACTTGGCTTAGATAGAGAAACTAGGGCTAGTTTGAATCCAATTAGAAATAGAACATTATATTTTAGATAATTTTATAATATTTATATCACTTAGTGGACCTTACCGTTGCTTCGATAATTGGAGCACTACACTAGCTATTGCCTTCCTACAAATTTTATACCCCTGTCCTAGACGTGCCAGTCATCTATTATGACCTTTGTGTAACTTATAATTATGCTCTCTTGTGCTACATTTTAGTCGCACGATATTCGTCGCGGATATTATTTCTTAATTCTAAATAAATTTAACTTTGTATCCTTGTACGTTCCAATCGAAATTGGAGACACAATCTTGACCCATCTTGTGCAACCCAATTTATGATAATATTCTATTCTGAGTCCCCTATGTCCATGACACTTGTGTCCCACCTAATTTTAGTCCCATGTACTTCTAATTAATTTTAGAACACCAATTGTATTAATTGTAATTAATTTAATCCAATTTCCATCTTTGTGCAATTATTCTAATTGATGGGCACTTTTATGCAAAAGTACATTTAGGAGTCCACACCATTGGACACAACACATGAAGAAACCCATTTTTCCTTCATATAAAATTTTCCCATGATTTTTGGGATGGCTAACATACAACATCATCCCTCATCTAATCCTAGCTATGCATTTTAAACAATGCAATCCTAGCCCTCCAAACATCCCCATGTCAAGCCAAGGCCCAATCCCAAGGATGTTGACCAAGTCCAATCCCCTAGGTCAACCCCAAAACCCTAATTTCTACATATAAATATAATTTTTCCTATTGTTTTAATTCACATCAACCTAAAACTACACCTAGCCGAATACCAACTCCTCCCTACTATTCATCATCATCCCCTTCTTCCTGCTGCCAGCCCATCGACTGGAGCAGACCGCGGGAGACCGGCAGCACCGACTCCCTGCATGACTGAGCCGACCAACCCGACCGCCCATCCCCGTTGTCACCAACTACTCAGCCCGCGAGCTGAGCACACGACCACCTCCCTGTACACGCCCCCACGCTCAGCTGAGCTCCACCTCACCGGACCCACTCCGACCTCGCCGGAGTAGACTTCTCCTTCGCGTCCCTCTCCTCCCCATCTCGCCATCTTCCTCTCTGCCATATGCCACCAGCCTCCACCACCCTCTTTATCTTCTTTCTCCTCTTCCCCGCTGACCTGAGCCCCGGCCACGACCCATCAGCCTCGCTGTCCTCGCCAACCCAACGACGAGCAGTCCTTCGTCCCGCCGTCATTCCTCGACTGAACTGCCTGAGCACCCGCTGCTCACCGCCAGCACCACCATTCCCCGTTCTCTTCCATCTCCGGTGAGCATCCCGCAGCCCAGCCTCGCCGAAGCTTCGACCCGACTCCTCTTCTCTCCCCCCTTCGTCGCCTCTTCTCCTCGACGGACAGACCTCTCCTCCCTGTTCCCCGGCTATCTCCCCGCAGAGCACCACCACCACTTTTGACCTGTCCTCATCTCCACCACCTCCTCCTCGCCGGACCTCCCCCTGGCTGGAGCAGCAACCTTCCATCATCCCTTTCATCACCATCATAGCCTACATAATCATCACCATTAACATCTTTATCATCATCTAATCATCACCCTAGTCATCCTCATCATCATCTAATTACCATTATTACCTTAATCACCGTCAACTTAACCCTAATCATCATAATCATCACCAATCATTATCATCATCATCCTTATCATCACCAATCACCACAATCAGCATCACCCTCATCATCACCTAATCATCATCTCATCATCACCATAACCTCAATCATCATCACAATCGTCGTCACCAATCATCACCCTCGACATAATCATCTCCATCATCGTCGTCATCATGGACCCGTCACCCTCACCGAAGACAACCTGCAGCAGTCACCCCCGATTCCCATGCATACACGCTAACCCTAAGGTTCGAACCTGTCCTTCTCCTTTCATTTTATGCGTGTTTGTGTGAATAACATCTAGGTTAGCATATTGGTTCAGTTTACACACATACACACACACACACACACACACACACACACACACACACACACACACACACACACACATATATATATATATATATATATATATATAAAAGTAATTATATGCTAGTAATAGTTATGACATATGTATATATATACCACATGACCCTAGTATAATTATGGATATCCCATATTTATGTTTGACCAAGTGACCCTAAGAACTTGTGAGTTGACTGCCTTGTGTACCTTAACGTACTGGCTTAGACACATGTTAGTTGACTGTCTGATTTTGATACAACATTTAATATAGGACACCCGCGTAATTAGACACGCATTGACCCTGTTAGTTGACCAGTGTCACCCCTAGCGTACCCTCTGAATTAAGTGTAATTATGGTTGTATATGTGCGAGTGTAATGGCTGATGTTGTATTGTGTTATATTATATGTATATAGGACTATTGGATTATTCTGCGCGACTTCAGGAGCAGGTTATTGGTACTATACAGCTTTCTTGCCAAGCAAGTATACCTTGCCATTGTACTGTAATTTATATTCCATATGATGCATGCATTTTATTTCTGTCATTTAGTTCATATATTTTAATTGCTATATAAACTGCACGTCCAAAGAAACTTGGGTGCAACGACGGTGTCGTCGTATTCTATTTTTATTATGTATATGCATGTGACCTAGTTTATGAGACCACCCTATTATCATGAGGCATTCTTAGGGTCCATTGGCCGGGATACAGTTGTTACACGAGTGTGAGTCTCATATAGAACACGGACTTGCGTGACAGGCTGGCCTCTTGTACGTATGGGACGTGCGATAGGGAATAACTGTTGTTAGAAACTTTGCATGCTAGGAGACTTGGCAGTTATTAAAGGTATTATCGTGTCATGGATGTGACATACTTAGATCATGGGGTAGGGAGAACAACAAGTATGGCATTTGGGCTCCTTTGCACTTTCCTTTTATGTAACCCGTACGCTCCGCCGGAGATACGCGGTCGTGATGACCCCTATATTATCAGGCGGCCTCTGTCGTTCAAAAGATGACATGCTTTATAGGCCCCTGATTCTCTGAGAGAATTATGCCAATCCCATTTATGGCCAGATAGCCCACTTGTTAGAAAGTTGTTCTCAAACTGCATTCACATAGACGGTTAGACGACCCATTGGATGTTTATTTCAATAATTTATTAGCATACTTTTATGTATCTTGTTATGTCCCTCTAAGGACCTAGTCCCTTTCCAGGTGTAGATGTTCATGAGTATTAACAGGAGCGCGGATCCGGACTAGCTACTTGTATTTCGAGAAGGTCTTCTTTTTTGAGTCTCATTTATTGTTAGTTGATATACTTGTATTATTTTATTTATTTTATATTCTAGTTTGGTAGTGAATTTGTTTCCACCCAACTATCATTCTTTGATACTTCATATTGAGATTTAGTTACATAGTTATTGGATATTTATTTCTTTATGATTTCTGTGGATGAGATTTAGAGTTTTACCCTGTGACTTGTGACATATTTACCACTTGTGAATTATTGTTCATAATACAGCGTACACATGTATTATGATTTCCGTATATTGGAGTTGCCATATACATGCGGCTAGCATGCTTACGTGTTCCTAGTCCTACGTATTTTGGGACTGGGGCGTGACACGTACGCTCTGACTTACCATCTGTCTGCGGATGGTATGCTGAATTAAACCGCAGACGAATGCCTAAACTCTACTGAAGGCTTTGCTAGAAATAGGAAGTGAATCTGGAATCCCTGTCTGAGACTGTGCTAAATGGCACTCCATGCAGTATGATAATCTACCTCAAATACATCTCAGCTAACTGCTCAATAGACTGACCGAATTTGGAAGTTAGGAAGTGAGCGACCTTTGTGAGACGATCTACTATCACCCAAATGATATCTCTACCAGTCGGAGATCTAGGAAGACCGGTCACAAAGTCCATAATAATATGCTTTCATCTCTACACTGGATTCGGTAAAGGCTGAAGTAACCCGACTGGTCTCTGATGTTCAGCCTTAACTTGCTGACAGACTAAATACCGAGAGATAAACCATGCTATCTCTCTCTTCATCCTATTCCACCAGAAGTGTCGACGAATATCACTATACATCTTTGTCCCTCCTGGATGAACTGAATACTGGAAACTGTAGGCCTTTGTCATAATCTCGTGAATATCTCCACTCGGCATACAAAGTTGACTCCCGAACTTGAGAGTCCCATCCTCGTGAATGCTCAACTCTGCTCGATGTCTCGCCTCACACTCTGCGCTGAGTCACTGAAGCCTGACATCACCTGACTGTGCTGTCCAGATTCTCTCAACTATAGTAGACTGTACTTGTAATCCAGCTGTAAAGCCCGTATCACCAGGTATACCACCTCGATGCCCATCTCCTGAAGATCATACAAGATGTGACGCTGCTCCATCAAGAAGTAAGCTCATGCTCTCTTGCTCAAAGTATCTGCAACAACGTTGGCCTTCCTTAGATGATACCGAAGATCAATATCATAATCTGTCAGTAATTCTAGCCATCTCCTCTACACATATTAAGGTTCCTTTGTGTAAACACATACCTTAAGTTCTTGTGATCGGTAAAGATCTTCACCCATTTACCATAGAGATAATGCCTCCAGAGCTTGAGAGCAAACACAACTGCGGCTAACTCCAAATTATGGGTCGGGTAATTCTTCTCATGGTCTCGAAACTGTCGAGACACATAGGCAATAACCCTACCATGCTGCGTAAGGACACACCCTAACCCAATGCTTGATGCATCATAGTAAACCCCAACGGAAAGTGTCAAAATAGGAGCCAAAATTAAACTCCGCTTTAGCTTCTCAAAAGAAACTTGACAAGCATTTGACCACTCGAAGCGCACGTCCTTATATGTCAGCCGTGTCAATGGTGTAGAAATACTAGTGTCACGCCCAGTCCCAAAATATATGGGACCAGACACATGGCATTGGCCAGCTGATATGACTTATGCTATCCACGGTCAAGTAATCAAGATAAATATCTAATTCTAACAAGCAACAACTAAGGTAAATCTCAATCCATGGTAAATAAATCACAAGAGGGAACGGTACGCATCATTAGTTTGTAGCCCAATAATGCATCTGTTCGAATAGACCAAGAGAATAATATAGGCCTATAAACACTAGGTTATAATAGCAGAGTCACATTGGAAAATAGTACATAACTATAATAGGGGAAAGATATAATGATACATGCAAGGATGTCCAACACACAGCCAGATTAAGCCGTGTCACGACCTACACCCAAAAAATTGGGCATGAGTCGTGGGTACGTCCAGCCTACGCCGCAACATCAGCGGTAGAATATTGTCTAGGTCTACTATCTAGCTAATAATCTCACACAACAATATAAGTACCTGTCAAGATCTCAACTCCAAACGGAGGAGCAATATGATAAAGATAACACAAGTACTCATTCAAGAATCTAAGCACGATAAGATAACAAAGAAGTCTAACAACTACAAAGTATAAACAACAACAACTACTAAAAACAACCAAAATAATAATAATAATACAATAATATCCAGAATCAAATACAATACAAGTCTCAAACCAAAATACGGGGACAAATCCGGTACCAAAAGCTAATAAATACAACAACTGAGGTCTTAGTGATCCCGGCTACCAACCCGAAAATTACTCCTGAACTAGGGGGTCCCTGTTTGCACCCTCGACAGGCTGAGGTCCATAAAACGTCGGACATCAATCCTCCGGATCCTCTGAAAAAATATATCCAGTCATGATTGGAGCAAGTACACCTCTAATAGCAGTTCCAGTTAAATAATAAAAACTATAAAGTAGTTGTAGCAAGTAGCACAAGGTGAAGGAAATAAAGTATGAACAAGGAAATATACATATATTAACTGGTGCATAAAGGTAAAGATGCATAAAAATCAGAAGCAATATAGTAATGACTGCAGGATACAAGAAATCTAAATTAAGATCAAGTGTGTGCATAATAACGTGAAGTGAGTCCAGCAAGAGTAAATATAATGAGTCCAATCCAGAAAGTATCAGTGAGACCAGTCAAGAAATGCAAGAGAGTCCAGACTAGAAAGAATAAACTCGTATCTCTGAAATACCTGTTTCGACATGTAAACGGCTAGGGGTAAGTATGGCTCACCGCACACTGGGTGTGCGGC